>NTMA01000006.1:600000-831381 GCA_002917075.1 Hawksworthiomyces lignivorus
CGCCTCGTCGCTGCTAATTCTCTCCCTTCTTTCACTCCCTTCCCCTCCCCTCCCTGCCCTCCACACCAACCATATTTCTTATCTCCTTGCGGAGCATTCCATCGCTCACACACACTCACAGGCGCGCGCGCACACCGCACACACACTGTCCTCACCCTACGAATACAATGCCGTCCGCCCACCACTATCAACCGCTCCACCATTTCTCCACAGCCGTGCCGACAGACCATGGCAGAGTACCACCACGATCAACAAAAAAAGTTGGTGTTGCTCTGCTGCTGCTTGCTGCTGCTGCTAGCCGCCTTTCCTGTTCTCTGGGACATCTTTGTCCATGGCTGTGGGAAGAAGACGCTTTGTGTTTGTGTGTAGGTACGTGTAGTACCTGCGTGCCCACGCACAACAGTAAAATGTGGTGGGTGCTAGATGTGCAGCTACAAGACACATTTCTTGTAACCTGCATACTCGCAACTTTTCACGAAAAGAAAAATAATACGGTCTTGCGCTGCATCAGATGCTATCATCAGATGCTAGCATCTTACACGGGCATTGCCAGCAGGGACAGTAAGATACCGCAATGCCGACGGAGGAATTGTGAGACAGAATCCCCGGTTTATTCTGGAGTTCTCTCGTATCCTGCAAAGAGTTTCGAACAATTGCGTCGCGTCCAGACTTCTCCGTATCTGCCTGCGTCGTATCGCTCTTCAAACCATGCAGTGGGCTCCGTTCTGTATGCGACACAGATTAGCAAAGAGAGAGGGGCGCGCTAGCGCAGAAGCCAAGCATGTTCATTTTTCTAAAAGTGTGACCTTTCGGTCGTCCCCACAAAACTGGTCATAGCTTGGCCCGTCCTTTTTCTTGGTTTGGCCTAGTCGCGACCAGTCTGCAACTCCATCTGCATCTAATGTCGTTTGCATGCTGCGCTCTCCAGCAAGTGATCTCAGCAATATCTGTAAGCATATTTCGCCTCTAGGATGTGCTTCTCTACGAAGACGAACAAAATGCGAAGCATGAGACAGACGAAATGCGAATGACAGCATGTGAAAGGAGAGAAGACAATGCAAGGAGCGAACAGCCCCTAAGAAAGGACGCTGATGCAACTGAACCACAGATGTTGAGCCTGCTATTCGCCTGTTCCTCACATATTACGCCGTATGCATATTCGTATCTCAAGTGTTTTCTCCGACCGGTTCTGTGCTGCTGTTTTTCCTTGCCTATATTTCTTTCTTTCCTTTTTTTTTTTTTTTTTTTTTTTTTTTTTTTGGCCGTTGAAGATCTATCAAAAGGCCAATGCAAGAAGTAAGCCGATATTTCTAGAATGCGCTCATCAGCTGCAACTCTATGTTCCTTCATTTCTTGCCCCCTCCCTCTCACTTCCACATTTCTGAGCGCCTCGTCCGAAAAGAACCAAGCGAGACTACGTCCCGCTAAGCCGTCCTAGGCCTGGCGCGAGCCCAACTAACAGAAATAATAAACCTGCCTTCTTAACGAGCCCCTTTTCAAGATTGACAGCTTCCTCCCGCCTGACGCCATCTTCCAGGACTAGTTGGAAGTTTCTGAGCTGCTGGTTGGAAATCACGGTATATCCAACTGACTATTTTGTACGACTACGGCGTACGAGTACGAATTTGTGGCTTAAATATGGGCTGCAATACACTAGTCATACTTGGTACGGGAGCGCTTCGCTCTTGACCTCAAGGCCGACGCTATTATGTATTGGTATTGTTTTTGTATTTCAACCAAGTGCAGATTTACGACGCTGGGACGTACGAGAAATACGTCGGTCCTCGTGCAAAATAGTAAAACATAGTAAACGTATTGGACGCCGTTCATAGCTCTTCCCTGAAGCCTTTCCCGTGCTCCTTTTGTTCCGCACTCTCCGTCTTTGTCAACTACCCCTGCTTTGTATCTTTGAATGCCTCTTTCCACTTTCCTCTTTGTATCTGGGTCCCCTGCACATTAAATATTACCTCTTTTCTTTTCTCTCTTTCGTCTGGTCTGCTCTCGTTGGTCTCTGCGCTGCGTTTTCTCTTCCTTCTCTTTCTGTTTTTCCCTCTTTCATTTTGTTTTGGTTTGTTATCGCCGCGTCTCGTGTCTCGACTTTCTGTCGATTTAATTTGCTACCTCCGCTCCTTACGAGTGCCTTGTTTTGTAGCTTGTGCCCCGTATGCATCGTATGTACCCATTATTCATATTTTCTTCCGTAATCGTCTATCTGCTAGTACTCGTACAATTCGTCGCTCTCAAAACGGCTTGGTTCCCCTTTTCGTTCCTCAATTTCTAGTGTCTCCTTCTTCTTTTCCCTCCCCTCCCTCCTCTTGCCTTCCCGTAGATCCACTACCACGCATTTCCCTTGAACCACAATCCTCCCTAAAGCTCATCATCGACACGGGACGTCCCCCCCACTCCCTCTCTCACGCCCTCACTTTTGTGCACTCCCCCTTCTGTGCAAAAGTTCCCGCAATCCAAACGCATATTGTCCAAACTTCCCCATCGTGCCTTGTGTGCTTCCTCTCGAGCATTAAATTCGTTCTTTTATTATTCACAATCTCATCTCCTGCTTGGTTATTCATTTTCTCTTCTTTCTTGCCCCCCCCCCCCCCCCCCCCCCACTTTTCACCCGACCAGCCCTCTCGTTTTGCCCTGCTGGCATTTCTCGCTCTGCCCTTCTTTCCCTTCGCCTTTCCTAACTGCTTTTTATTTTTTTGCTGACTGAGCTGATGTCCTCAATTTTTCTGATGACTTTTTCCTGACTACACACAATCATCCACGCAAGCGTCTCGAATCAATCTGCAGTGTGTAGTAATCACAAAAAAGTCACTCTCCACTCATTCTTCGAGACCAACCAACAAAAACAGGGCAGACCAAGCGAAGCCAGCAACCAAGCACGAAGCCTGGTGCCCGCGCCAGCGCCAGCTCTGAGAGCAACAACCGGTGCGAGTAGCCGCAAGCTGCACGAGCAGCAAAAAGGACAAGCAGCTCGTGAATCCAATCGCAAGCTGTCTCCAAGAGGTAAAGCTTCCCCTCGCGGTCTCGCCTCTCGCTCTTCTCTAGTTCACTGTCCACTTCTTTCTCATCGCCGCCAAAATCACACAACACTTCGAACGTCCTTCACCTGCAGTATCATTACCACTACCGCTGTCATCCACCCCCCAGCCACGCGAATTATCCCCCCAATTTCCCCATTTCCTAATTTCCCAGAAGAGCTCCATTCCATCGTCGGACGGTTTTCTTGGCCTGGGTCCGCTCCCGCAGACGCGCTTCTGATCAGCAGCGCAGCACCAGTGGCATCAGCACCAGCATCCAATACCCTCGTGTTTGCGCTTTCCCATCCTCTCGTCTCCCTCTTCCTCCCTGCCTCTCTCTATAGCTCTGTGCCGCGCCTGCTCCCCTCCCCCCCTCTCTTTTATATCCTTCCTCTTGTATTTTCTTCATCTCAGCGGAGTCGATTATCATCTTGAACTCCGTCTACTCTTTTCCCACACCCCTCTTCTCCACCCCCTACCTTGCTCGCTGAGTCAGAGCGTGCTAAAACGGAAATAGTTCAAGAAGGCATAAAAAAGATATAAGCGAACATCCAGCACCAGACCAGAAAGTATGGCGAGAGGAAGGCGGACCGCCAACACTACGGCCGCACCCTCAAATGGTGAGTCTCATTATTCTCCAGCCCCAGTCCTGACGCCGTATCATTGTCGTTTGGCACACGCATTCTCTTCTTCCTCTCCCCTCCGTTCTCCTTTTACCGCATCTGGCATCGCAGCGCCCACCGTTTCTGCGCGCAGTGTAGTTTGTGTGCTTGGTCATCCTGTTTTCTTTCCCCTCTTCTGTTGCTTCCTATTGCTCTTTTCGTCTTAGATGGGGTTTCCCAGATACGCTTCGTCACCTCGCACCGGAGCGGATATGACCTCTTGCTTCCCTCTTATCTCGATATGATTCTTGCTTCTTTGCATGCCTGGATATCTATCTTGTCTTGTTGAGCCCTATAGTAATCTCGTTTCAACTTATTTTGTCTGGGTTCTATTTCGTCATGTTCATCCTCCCTTTTTAGAAGAATTATATCCTGCCATGTCTTCGGTTTTGTCTTACATATCATTCCCACTATTATTCTCTTAGCCACCCGTCTCGGAATTAGGGATTTCCCCAAGTATACAGTGCACTTGTTTTCTATTGCCAGTTCCCGCTACTGCGAGCTTTGCCTTCCGCCGTCCTTAAAAACGGCACCTCGCCCCTTCTGTCCTTGATTACGAAATCGAGAACCCTTACCTCATCTTCTCCCGCTTTCAACTTACACCCTCCAGAGGGCAATTGACATTTGCATACATTATCGCACATTTGCACTCACATCCGCACTCGAAATTCGTTCATTTTGCATTTGTTTATTACAGCAGTCATCCCTCTTCCTTGTTTTATTATTTAGTTTTTTGTGCGACGCATACTCGTCTCACAACTTTGCATGCGCCTTGTGCTTCACACCGCCTGTGACTTGGCTATTTTGCTGACTGATGCTGTGCGCTTGTCGCTCTGCGTTCTCTCGCGTTCTCAGAACCCCAGCCTTCTTCGTCTTCGATAGACGATTTTGACGCCGAGGCTAGTCTACTGGCTTTGCAAAAGCACGTTGACGCTGCCTCTTCAGCAACAAACCAGGGTGCAAACGGCTCTGCTCAAGCCGACGCTGGAACCCAGCAGCCACCAGCTATAGCAAGTGTCGCTGCCCCGGCCACGCAACCTTTGGCGCCAGGTCAGTTGTACGCTGCATCCGCCGCCCAGCTTTTTGCGCGACAGAATCAAGCCGCCGCGCTGGAATCCGATCCGGAGTCCCAGATCCATCCCGATCTTCGGTCTGTCCAGGCTTCCATCCAATCGGCCGCACAAGCCACTTCTTACACCACCGTGTCAAACGCTGCTTCGCAAATCATGTCTTCTGCTATCTCGGCCCAGCCACCACAGTCCGCCGCGGCACCTACGTCTGTGCTTCCACAAGGCGCGGGTTCTATGCCTGCGCCGGCTCCGACCCAGATTGAGTCGCCAGTGGCAGACGGTCGCAAAGGGCCGCGGCGAGAGCTGTCGCAGTCTAAGCGTGCTGCGCAAAATCGGGCTGCACAGGTAAGCTGAGTGCTTTTCATGAACACACCAGTAGCCAAGATGCCTAAGCTGCTTTACTTACACCATCTTCTAGAGAGCTTTCCGCCAACGAAAGGAAGGGTACATCAAGAAACTCGAGCAGCAGGTGCAGGACTACGCCGAGATGGAAAACCAATTCAAGGCCATCCAGTCCGAAAATTATGCTCTGCGCGAGTATATCATTCACCTTCAGTCAAAGTTGCTAGACGCTAAGGCCGATCTACCGCAGCCACCACCGAATCTGAACTTGCCCGCTCCGGGCTCATCCATCTTGGGTCTGGGCACCTCGGCATCAACTGCTGCCGCCAACCTTCTCGCAAATGCTGCTGCCGCAGCAGCTCTCCAACAACAGCAGCAGCAGCAACGGCAGCAGCAGCAGCAGCAGCAACAACAGGCACAACCGGCGCAACAAACTCCGGTTCCTGTGCCAGTGTTGCCAGCAACAGCACCGGCGGTTGCTGCGCCAGCACCAGCTATCGACAACGACATCCCGCTGGCCCGCGTGGCCCAGGCCGTGGCGCAACTGGGTAACGGCGGCGGCATCAAGGAGGAGTCATCTAAGGAACACCAGAAGTCGCAGCCTGAAGATGCCATGGACACTTCCCCAGATGAAATTGACCGCCAGCTACAGACACCTGCAGAAACGCTAACGGCAACTCCAGTAGCGTCGATGTAGGACAATGTATCATGGCCTGATATTTATTTGTTTGATTACACGAAACAGGCCGAGTTGGGCACATACCATGATTATGTCTTTTTTTTTGTGTACTTTGTTGATTAGAGGTGCGATACCTCATACAGTATTGTCTTCGCAATATTATTTCTAATCGTCAATCTTTTGCTGTTTCTATGGGACAAAGAAAGAAAGACACGAAGGAGAAGGGAAAAAGGGGGGCTGGGTCTGGGGCGTTTATTTACAGGCTGTTTCTGTTATCCTATAATCTTTATTTTTTTTGTTTGTTTCTTTTGGTTCTTTACTCTTTTTTATCTGATTTACTCTTTCATGTCTCATTTCGCTTTTAAGCTGTGCTCGTCTCTTCGGATTTCTCAAGGCGGCCCATCTTGTGCTCCTTTCGTCTCTGCGGTACTTTGGGGGTTTCCTTTCAGACCCTTCCCTATGAATGATTTTATGGGTTTTTGTTTGCGGCTTGTAAGGAAATATTCAGAGTCGCGCAAAATCTCGACAGTTGCATGACCTCACCATTACCCCTTTTACTCTTTTATGTGTTCATATTGTTTTATTGCACATATTTTAGCATCCGACAAACTATCTAAAGTTGCAAGACAAAAAAATGAAATACCACCCAGAAAGCATGTGAGAAATATGGTGGCCCTCTGCAGTCTTGGACCCATTTTATGCGAAAAGTCGTAATCGCTCCGTCAATATTCGCTTCGTCCAGGTAACTCTGATTAGACATATATGGTACAAAAAAAGATCCAACCCACCATGCCCACAGCAAGCATCCATCAGCCAGCACAGAAAGCAACAGAAATAAACGCCAGTCCCATTTGCTTCTTTTTTCTCGTTTTCTCGCTGCTCTAATTCTCTTCTTCGGGTCTACGCGAAGGCATTGCCCTGGTCGTGCTCCTATAAGGATGTGTTAGAAAAATTTCACCAACAACAGATCGCAGAAAAAAAAGCAAAAAAGCGGCAAGGAAATGGTCATTGCTTGCTGCTCACCTTGAAGTACTCGGGCCCCTTCTCTTGGTACTCCTCTCGAGTCACTGCGGCCGCCCTCCAGGCGTCCGTCCCAGCCCAGCCGGCAGCACCCCGCCAGGCGTCCGTCAGCGCATCGCCTGCTCGCCGCAGCCGCAGCGGGCTGCCCGCGGGCAGGAGCGCCTGCAGGCCGGAGCGCAGGCGCTCGTCAAAGTTCTGGAAGAGGGTGAGGCCGCCGGTGAGGAAGACGTCGCGGAGGAAGTCGTCGCGGTCGATGCCGGCGGCGCCCAGGTGGGCGAGGCGCTGGGTGAGGATGTCGCCAGCGATCTCGACGAGGCCGGCTTGGTCGACGCCGGCGATGGCAGCAGGCTGGAAGACGACTTCGGGAACGCGGATGCGCTCGACGTTGAGGTGGACCTGGTGGCGCTCGCGGGGGCTATCGGCGTCAAATGGCCGGGGTCCGCGCTCAAAGGCGTGCA
The DNA here is from genome assembly GCA_002917075.1 of Hawksworthiomyces lignivorus. Classification (NCBI taxonomy): domain Eukaryota; kingdom Fungi; phylum Ascomycota; class Sordariomycetes; order Ophiostomatales; family Ophiostomataceae; genus Hawksworthiomyces; species Hawksworthiomyces lignivorus. The sequence goes on from NTMA01000006.1 coordinate 607,255, forward strand.
TGAGCTTCTTGCTCCAGTCGTCCTGGGCGGCGCGGGTGTGCTCGTAGGTGAAGGCTGGGTCGTGCTCAAGGAGCAGGGCCTCGAGCTCGCCAAGCACGACGTCTGGGTCAGGCTCGCGCTCCTCGTCGTCGCTGTCGCCGTCGCGGTTGACAGCAATGTCGCGGTAGACGCCCCAGTCAGCGTCGTTGGCGCCAAAGTCGTCGTCATCCTCGGCGCCCGCGCCGCGCCGGCGCTTGCGGCCTGTCGCCGTGGTGCCCGTGTTCGTGGGTGTGTCGCTGGCCAGGTTGGCAATGTTCTTCATGCGGATGTACGAGGCTAGATTCTTGCGGTTGCCCATGTCCTTGGACAGGCGCTCGCGCTCCTTGATTTTGGCCAGAGCCTCGAGCCGCGCGTTCCGTTTCTCGGCCAGCCAGTTGTCAAGGTCGTTTGTGCGCCGCTCCTCCTCGAGCCGCGCAGCCTCGGCGACACGCGCCTTCTCAGCCTCCTTCTCAGCCTTGGCGCGCGCGCGCGCGTCGTGGTTTGACTTGAGCAGCCGCTGCTGCCGCTTTGCCTTGATCCCGGCTTCGTCCAGCTGGTCGTCCGGCACCTCCAGCAGTGAGAAGTCTGGTGCCTCTGCCTGCTCTTCCTCTGGGTCGCCACCCAGGTCCTTCTGGCGCGCACGCCGGATTGCCCGCTCCAGGTCCTTGATCTGGCGCTCCAGCGCCGCCTCGTCCTTCACCTCAGCTTCGTCTAGCAGGCGCTTAGTCTCCTTCTTTGGCTGCTCCGCGATCTGCGTCTGGATGCTTTTGAAGTATTCAAGTTCGCGCTCCTTCTTCATCAGCCGGTCCAGCCGCATCTTGGCTGCCTGCTCCTGTAGCCGCCGGCCGCTCTCCTTCTTGCGCTCGGCAATCTTTGCCAGCTCCTCCTCTGTCTTTTGGATGACCACCTCCTCCGTGTACGGGTACTGGATGATGCGCTCGCGGTCCTCCAGCCCTGTCCAGTCTAGGTAGCCGCGCAGCTCGCGGTCAAAGTCCGTCGACACGTAGCAGAATTCCTTGAGCCAGAACTCGGCCTGCGCCTGATTCAGCTTCAGGTTGCTGCTCAGATAGTCGCGGTACTTAAGACGTATCCACTTCAGCAGGTAGTCAGCCGCATGAGAGCCGCCCCAGTTAAGACGGATAGCCTGAGACAGAACAGCCTTGGAGTGGTAGACAGGAATGACATGCGTCGCGCTGTAGGACGAAGATACGACGAGACCCGTGTCACCCTTGTTATGGCGGTACGAGAAAAGGGAATCGATGCCGTAGGCAAGAGACGGCGCGCCGTAGCATTCAAAGATGATCTCGGTCATGGCTGTGAACGCAGCAGAGTCAGCAAGAGGGCAAGGCCACAGCCTAGGTAGCAAGAAGGGGACAAGCATACTCTTTCGTGAATAGGGCAAGTTAGCGACTGCCTCTGTCAGAACGACGGGCATATCAATGGCGCCCTCAACGCCGTTTAGACCGAGCTTGACAAATGTATAGTCCAGGATGTGTTCCATAACGTCCCAGTTGGCCACGATTCCCGTGCCTGCTTCAAAGGCATTGCGCACGTGGCCGCGTGCGGAGGTGTCGGCATAGCAATCGGCTCCGACAAAAGAAAACGTCTTTCCTAGCTTGCGGTCTCGGTACTTGGCCATAATCGGAGGGATGACAAGCCGCGGTTCTCTTTCGAAAGACCAACCCGCGCGAACCGTAGATGAGCCTAACAGACAATTATAAGAACGAGCCACTTGATATCATTGAACTAGAGTCTTGCAAAACCCACCATTGTCAATCACAATGACGGCATCACCATTTGGCCGCGCCTTGGCAGCATCGTAGCCATCGGATTGTGGTGGTATAAATTTGTCGAATTTGACGTCTTTCACGGGGTAGATCGTCGGTTCTGGTAATAATTTCCACGCCTCGCGCCGCGAGACGGGCTCGACAATATCAATGGCCATAGGCGCCATTCTGGTGAGAAGAGGATGTTGAGGAGGTTTAGATTGAGGAGAGAAGGGAGACGGGAGAGGCGATTGCGGTCGGGGACTCGCCTAGGTTGGTCGTAGGAAAGAGGGGATCGAATTCGTGTCGTGGGGATATTGACACACTAAAGAGGATGCCCTGCAAGCTGCGTCGCGCCGTATTACGCCAATAGCTAGCCGTTGACCTTTCAGTCACGGGCATAAACCATGTCTAAGGCGCGTCAACAGTTGTCCTCGTAGAAGGTCTCGGCAGAATATGAAGACAAGTAAAGCGATGATGACCAAGTAGGGGATAGGTGGCAACAATGACGCCAGGCGAAATGGAGTCTGCCACTTTAGTTCGTTGTCGAAGGTGTATTTTAAGGCAGGTTTTTCCTTTTACTTGGCTTTTCGTCTGCTGCTGCGAATTTCCCCCTTCGATTGAAGCTCTCCCCAGTCTCGAAAATATGGACGCCCACATTCATTCAAGGATCAATATTATGTAAGGCAAAAGCCACTCTCATTGGTTCCAGGGCGCGCTTTCCCGATTTGGATGTTGTACCTTAAGAGGACCTAGCAAGACCGTCTAACCACATGCTAAAGGGTCGCCGCTGCCGCTACCAGCTCCGTTTTTAGCGACTTTCAATATGCCAGTAACCACCCTATCTATCTAGATTGACCGATATATGCATCTCCTATTTGCTTCTTCATCTCGTTTTCGAGCATACCTAGATATCGGATGAAACAGTAGAATACTACATACTCAATGGGCTATTTGTTGTGTGTTTGGCTCTTTGTCAAGCAGCAGGCACTAGGGGAGCGTACGCGCATAATACAATCCGCGTATGACTGGAGTACTTATGACTGTTATGTCATATGTTTCGCCGTTTCAAGTCGTGTTCCAGCCCTGAGATCATCATCCCTTGCCTGCAGAATGCCTTGACGCGATCGAAACGGTACAGTACATTACAGATACGCCGCTGCTCACGTGTAGCTACAACGCCCTGAACATGCTTACTCGTTCCGTGTGATGTGTAAGCGGGGCGAGGCGGGGTTAAGGCGATCTTCAAGGAGCTTCTTTATTCACTTAGCGAGGCGTCGTGCTGCACGCAGGTATATGTCTTTGCGGGATCAGTGCCGGCACCGTTGCTTGAAGAAAACGCACCGATTCTTTCTTCTGTGAGACAGGAATGAAAGCGAACGGTCGACCGGACTATGTACTACAACGAATAGAGGTGGGCGATCACCTTACTCACCGCTCGAGTGCCGCAAACAGTGGGCTGTTTGAAAGCTTCATCCTAGCCCAGCTATCAGCTTTTAAAATTTGGCGGGGCGCATTGCCTGACAGGGAAGCAAAGCTTCAATTATTTAGTATGGTGGCAGACGCTTCACCTCTTGAGCAACTACCCAGTTTGCCCAGTTGCATGCATTAACGCGAACAATTTCCTTTGGCGGCATACCCCTCTTTGGACCCTCTGCGTATCCTCATAATATCTCCCCGTTATTACTACAACATTAATCTTCCCGCATCCCACTTCTTCGTCCCCTTTCCTCCTTTGCTCCTCTCAAACGACAAAGCGTCACACGTCTGTTTTACTGTCTGCTGTCTCCCCGAGCAATCCCATCTTTGTACGCCTTCTGTTCCCTAACTTTTCTATACGAGTCTGCAGTTCCCTCGACAACTACCTACGCCTCTCGGAACCTGTTGTTTATTTCAAGCTTTCCTCTTTCGTCTGTCATCGTGCACTCTTTTCCTTTTTTTTTTTGTCTACAACAAAACGATCCAAATAAAACCTGGCATCATGTCTTGGCAAGGTCGGTAGTACATTCTCACTGCTATATCAGTCTTACTGTCGGCTGGCTTTGCTTCCAGTTCCATCATATTCCGAGAACTTTCGACTGACAGCGTACTTGCCAAATAGGATACATCGACTCGAGGTAACATTTTCTCCCAAGGCTACCTGCACAGCCAGCTAAGCTGGTCCCTGCCACCGTCCCCCGTGCCTCGCTTCCGTCAAGTCCGGAGGAAGACAAATTCTCCAAGCGGCATCGGAACACAGCTACGAGAAGCGAAATCTATGCTAACATAACAAATAACAGTCTTGTTGGCAGTGGCCATATCGACAAGGCTGCCATCATCAGCGCTGCTGGCGACAGCGTCTGGGCTACTTCTGCCGGCTTCACAGTATGAACGGGTTCCTAGAGATTCCCTCTGAATATTGCAGAAGCCTTTGCAGAAGCCGTCCTTGTGGCTAACATGGGGTTTTGCAACCTCTGTTTAGATTAAGCCAGATGAGCTGAAGGTTATCGCCTCCATCTTCGAGGGCAAGAGCGACGTTGCCGACAAGGCCTACAGCGAGGGCATCCACGTGGCCGACGAGCGATTTGTTGCGACCATCATCAGCGTCGAGGACAGCATTGTCATGCTCCGGAAGGTAAAATAACAAGACGAAATATTGCAATAGCAAGCATAGACGAGACACGAAGCATGTATGCTGACTAGACAAATTACAGGGCAAGACTGGTGTTGCTATTGCCAAGACAAAGTCGGCGATCGTGGTCGGTCACTACGGCGAGAATGCACAGGCGAGCAACGCGCGGGCAACAGTCGAGGCCCTGGCCGACTACCTGCGCAAGGCTGGATACTAAAGAGGTTGACGGTATGGCGAGAGAGAGGTTGAGCTGAAAGGTGGGATGAAGTCTATTGGAGAGATCCGAGAGTCTGGCGTGAGGAAGATACAGAGGTATATAAGACAAATTTAAACACCCAGAAGCAAGATAGATTTTGGCGGTGGCTGTGTGCGCCGGTGTGTGGAGGTGTGATTGAGGAGGGCGAACGGCTTGTGGAACACCAGGTACTCAGTTGAGTAACTCCCGGAGGAAAAATAAGAGACGAAGAAGAAGAGCTGCTTTCAGCCGGTTTTCATCGACACAAGATGGATCTATCCCTATGGCTTGATTTTCTTTTGAAGATATATGCACATTGAAATTTACCTTTATATTTTTTTTCACATCTCATGCTCTAAGATTTTGTTTCGATTCATAAGTCACTTTCCAAGTCTACTAAGACGTAATTAGGGCAGAATCACTTTAAATTTCCACGTCATATAGATTCTTCCTTAGCAAGCTATTCCAGTATCTTACAGGGCAAATAATAAAGTAATTACAAGAAACGAAATCCGGACCTTATTTCACCAACAAAAAAAAACCAAAAAGATGGGTATACATCAGTTCCCACTCCCCTATTTTCTTTCTGATCCCAATCAACGCCTAAAGGTGTATCCTCCTATTACCCCCGTGATTCTCTATAGTATACATACTCCCAAACTGCCCCAAAAAGCAACTAATTAAAGGAAGAACCCCCCATGTTGCCACTCCAGCTTACCCGTTTGTAGGCCTACCCGTCCCTCCATCATTTCTCTCGGCAAAACTGCCGAGCTGTGGCTTGCGCATCACCCACTCGGCGTTTGTGCGTATAATGAATAAAAAGGGGGACCTGTCCGGTTTCGTGGTATTGTGTTTCGCATCTAGGACAAGCGGTTGTCCCTTTGTAGAACTCCAATTGCTCCTGCTGCAGGCCTGCCACCTTTCTCCGGCTTCGCTTTGTACTGTCTGGGGGTCCCTCATACCGGCAGGTCCGCGTTCCGCCGGCCCAGCCCAGCTCGGTCCACCGCGGCGCCAATGTAAGGGCCAACGACCGGCGCGTTGCGCGCGAATGCGGCTATCGTGCCTAGGAAGTCGCCGAAGAGCACTATGATGCCATACAACTCGACGCAGAAGCCGATAAGGGGCCAGCGCAGCAAAATCAGGAGGAGGCCGCCGAAGAAAGCGGCGGTGCCCTTAGCCTTCTGTTTGCGAGCGAAAAAGAGGAGCGTCTTCTGCGGGCCGATGATGATAGTCAAGCCGATAAGGAACAGGATCTAGGGGAGGGCATGGTTAGTTCGATGCCGGTGAAAAGAGGGGATAGGAGGAGGAAGGTCGGCAGAACGAGGTCGGGAGAGGCACTGTAGCTTATCTTGCACGTACATTACCCATGGCAAGCCTGCAACAAAGGAGACGGTGTCAGTCAGCCGAGAAGAGACGGCAGCGCAGCCAGGAGAGGGAAGGAGACAAAGAAAGATGCAGAGAACATGACTTACATGGCCCGGTCAAAGAAGAACATGACACCACCGATAAGGAAAAAGCCACCTGGAGAAACGGCGTCAGACGTTGCGCAAAGAAAACGCACATAAAACAAAAGGCATCCCCATCGCCTTTTCACTTCTTCTCCTCCACACGCGCAAAAATTTACGTACCGCCAGAGCAGAAGGCTACCCCAATTTCTGCAGATCGAGAGGTCCTGTCAGCATCGCCTAGTTCCAGAGAGAGTAAAAGCAGCAAAGAAAACAGTACGCGACAAGCGGTGGCGCTTCATGGTCGCGTGTCGCAACGGCCGCCAATTCGCAAAGGAGAGGCTACGGAATTGCGGGAAGAACGGAAGAGCTGCACGTACTCTGGGAATCTGATAACCACATTGACGGCATGGTTGCTGCAGGAGTGGCGACGAGACGAAATGGAACCAAGGGGGAGAGACCAAAAAAAGAAGTCGTCAGGGCGTGGCAAGCTGAGATCAAGAGTCTTTTTAGCTGCTGTTGTTATCGCGAGAAACTGAAAAGAAACGGGAAATCCGGGGGTTGTTGGTTTCAAACAGAAATTGAAGAACGCTGAAAAGGCAGACAATGCGCATTCAGATGTGGCTTATTGCTCCAGAAAACACGTCTCCTTTCTGTTAGGTGAGCCCCTGGCTGGTGGACCGCGAATCGCTAAATTACTTGCTACCCTGTAATTAGGTAGTATTCGCGTTAATACGGCACGAGTTTTTTTTTTGGTGGGATGAACAGAGAGTACCACTCAGTAGAGTGGCATTGGTGGCATGGACGCGGCAAGTCCCCACTAACTAAAACCCGTCCCCGTTCGTCTGTGCTTCAGGCTTGGATGCCATTGGCCAAGACTTTGAGGAGATTTGAAGAACTTCTGGAAGGGCTAGAAGCACAAGCAAGAAAAACACACAGCAAATTCGGCGCCGCGGAAGAGCGATAGTAACCTTCTTTTTCATATGAAGACTTGACTAGACTAAGCTAATAGCAAACGCTGCTGCTACTGCTTTAATATATCGAGAACATAGAGCTCAAAACATTTAAGACCTAGCGGAATAAACAAGGACATGTTGCTTGGTAGCTTGCTGAGGCGAATAAATAAGTTCAGGGCTTCGCTGCGCTCTAACTTTCGCCAATAAAATGCCCTACAACATAAAAGCCGGCAACAGCTATTTAACGCTCCTTTCGCCGCCCTTTCCCCACTGCTCCTGCCTATTTGAGCTTTGTCATCCCGGATGACTCCCCCGCGATTTTTATATGAACTTGAAGAGCGGCGAGTTTAAGAGAGACAGGCCAGTGTAAATAGAACAAAATTATCACGACACGCTCAGAGAGGGTTTTTGTGTAGATATTGTGCCATGATACTCCCCTCTCTGACTCTCTAATCTTTAGTAATTCCTCTCTCACACATCTCCTCTCGCCTCTCATACCCCTCCAAATGGCCTCTCTATCACAAAGCTCCCCCGAGGAGCAGTGGCGGCAGCAAGTAGCTGCTATGAAAGAGGCTGTTGCGAAACTTGAGCTTCCCGCAGCCTCAGAAATAAGCGACCTAGACGAATATGATGACTCGGATGACAGCAACGACTACTTTAGCTCCGTAAGCGGGGGAGGCGGCCAAGATATTTGGGACTTTATCTCAGATAGCGAGCTGGAAGAGCTCGGCCTCGCTACGGAAGATGACGACACCTATTTCACGGATGGCGGAGCAGAAGGGTCCGGGGGCCACGGAGCAGGAGCAAGCTTGATTTACAGCCCAAGCTGGCTTTCGACAAAATGTCTGGCGCTGGCATCGCGCAACCAGGCATCCGCTTCTCTACCACCAGATGTGCTGCAGGTGCAGATCATGGACGTGCTGCAATCGTCTCGACCCGAAGAGGAGCTTCAGTCCCAGCTTACGGACCTGGTCGGCTTTGAAGACTTGGACTTTGTCATTGAGCTTCTGGCGCACCGCGACGAGATAGTCTCAGCGGCTATGGCTGAAGCGTCTGCGCCACAGCAGAGCACAGAGCCGCAATCTATCTTGGTGGGCGGCAACCGCCTCCTGACAAAAGCACAACGAGAAGAGCAGCTGCGACAGAGGGACTTCCAGCACAAGACAGCAGTACTGGCTGAAGCATCAAAGAAAGAACCACAGTACCCTCATGTGTATAAGGCCTACAATGCCGGCAACAGCTTGAGCGTTACCGGCAAGCGGTATGCCCTCCCAGAGGGCAGCAAGCAGAGCGAGAAAGAGAAGTACACAGAGTTTTTTGTGCCAGCGGGCCGCAAGGGAACGCTCGGCCCGGGGCAAAAGCTTGTTGCGATCGCCGATCTCGACGGTCTGTGCCGAGGCACCTTTAAAGGATACACGGCGCTGAATCGCATGCAGAGCCTTGTTTATCCTGTCGCGTACAAGACTAGCGAAAACATGCTTATATGCGCTCCTACAGGTGCCGTAAGTGGTCCCATCGCTTTACTGCGGCGTTAACCTTTTCTCTTCCTTTCGCAAAGATAATATCCACTGACGCCGCGTAGGGTAAAACGGACGCAGCTATGCTGACCATCTTGCATACAATTGGCCAATATGCGCAACCGAACCCAGCCGAAGATCTCTCCGTGAAAGACTTTGCTGTGGATACGGAGGACTTCAAGATTGTCTATGTTGCTCCGATGAAGGCGCTGGCGGCTGAAATCACAGAGAAACTCGGCAAACGACTTGCATGGCTTGGCATCCAGGTTCGCGAGTACACTGGCGATATGCATCTCACCAAGTCCGAGATTGTGCGGACACAAATCATCGTGACAACTCCTGAAAAATGGGATGTGGTTACCCGCCGAGGTGTTGGCGACACGGAGCTCGTGCAGAAAGTGAGACTTCTAATCATTGACGAAGTTCATATGCTTCATGACGAGCGTGGTGCCGTTCTTGAATCTCTCGTGGCCCGGACCGAACGGCAAGTTGAGAGCACGCAGTCACTTATTCGCATAGTCGGCCTTAGTGCTACGCTACCAAACTACATTGACGTCGCCGACTTCCTCAAAGTGAACCGATACGCTGGTCTCTTCTATTTTGACGCTTCATTCCGTCCTGTTCCCCTAGAACAACACTTTATTGGTGTCAAGGGCAAGGCGGGCAGCAAGCAGTCTAAAGAGAACCTAGACACTGTTGCCTTTGAAAAGGCGCGTGAGATGCTCGAGCATGGCCATCAAGTAATGGTGTTCGTCCACTCCCGACGCGACACAATGGCCACTGCCAAGATGCTCCACGAGAAAGCTGCCGACGAGATGTGTCTTGACCTCTTTGACCCTAGTATGCACCCACGCTACGAAGCGGCAGTCACTTCCATGAAGACATCCAAAGCACGCGAACTTCGTGAACTTTTGCCAAAGGGATTAGGTATTCATCACGCTGGTATGGCGCGGTCGGACCGCAATCTCATGGAGCGGCTGTTCGGAGAAGGTGTCCTCAAGATTCTGTGTTGTACTGCCACCTTGGCATGGGGTGTAAACTTGCCGGCTGCCGCCGTCATTATCAAGGGAACACAAGTATACAGCGCACAGGACGGTAAATTCATGGATCTCGGCATCCTCGATGTCCTACAGATTTTCGGTCGTGCAGGTCGTCCCCAGTTTGAAGACACTGGTATTGGTATGATTTGCACAACACACGACAAGCTGGATCATTATCTCAAGGCTGTAACCGAGCAGATGCCCATCGAATCACGCTTCTCAGCGAAGTTGGTTGATAACATGAATGCCGAGATCGCACTGGGCACTGTCACGTCGATTCCGGAAGCAGTCCAATGGATTGGCTACTCCTACCTCTTCGTGCGCATGCGACGCAATCCTATGGCATACGGCATAGACTGGGCCGAATTTTCCCAAGACCCGATGCTTGTACAGCGCCGTCGACAGCTAGCTGTGCAAACCGCGCGCACGTTGCAGCAGAGCCAGATGATCATTTTCAACGAGGCGACCGACGAGCTGCGCAGTAAGGATGTCGGGCGTATTGCAAGCCAGTACTATATTCTGCACACCAGTATTCAAATATTTAATAACATGATGCGCAAGCATGCCACTGAAGCCGATGTTCTCCAGATGATCGCCAAGAGCGGCGAGTTTGACAACATCCAGTCGCGCGACAGCGAAAACAAGGAGCTGACCAAGCTCAAAGACAATGGCACGGTCTGTGATGTTGGCGGAACGATGGATTCCCCTCAGACGAAAACCAACATCCTGCTGCAGTCGTACATCTCCAAGGTGCAGCCCGACGACTTCGCTCTGGGCAACGACCTCAACTACGTTGCCCAGCAAGCTGGGCGGATCTGCAGAGCTCTCTTCATGATCGCCCTCAATAGGCGATGGGGTTATCAGTGCTTGGTGCTGTTGTCGCTATCAAAGTCGATCGAGCGCCGCGTGTGGCCCTTCCAGCACCCGTTACACCAATTTGAGCTTCCAAGGCCAGTTTTGGCCCAGCTGGACGAGAAGACCGCGGTGGCATCCATTGAATCGCTGCGCGACATGGAGCCCGGTGAGATTGGCAGCCTCGTCCACAACCACGGAGCCGGCAACAAGATTGCTCGTATCTTGAACAACTTCCCTACATTAACAGTGGATGCCGAAATGGCACCGCTGAATCGCGATGTCCTGCGTATCAAGCTGCGCATCGTCCCTGACTTCCGCTGGAACGATCAAATTCATGGCACATCCGAGTCCTACTACATTTGGGTGGAGCATTCGGAAACATCCGAGATTTATCACCACGAGTACTTCGTCTTGAGCCGCCGCAAGCTTCAAGATGACCATGAACTGAACTTCACCATCCCACTGTCTGATCCCCTACCTGATCAGATTTACATTCGCGCTGTTTCTGACCGCTGGCTCGGTGCCGAGACAGTGACACCAGTCTCCTTCCAGCATCTAATCCGCCCAGATACTGAGAGCGTGTACACAGATCTGCTCAATTTGCAGCCGCTACCGATCTCCGCATTGCACAATCCTGTGCTCGAGGACATTTACGCCCAGCGCTTTCAATATTTCAACCCTATGCAAACGCAGATCTTCCACACACTCTACCACACTTCAGCGAACGTCCTTTTAGGTTCGCCTACTGGCAGTGGCAAGACGGTCGCTGCCGAACTTGCTATGTGGTGGGCCTTCCGCGAACAGCCTGGATCGAAAGTCGTCTATATTGCGCCCATGAAAGCGCTTGTTCGGGAGCGTATCAAGGACTGGGGTGGCCGGCTCGCTGGACCGGCTGGTCTCAAACTGGTTGAATTGACTGGTGATAACACTCCAGATACGCGGACAATCCAGGATGCCGATATCATCATCACCACGCCTGAGAAGTGGGACGGTATTTCACGTAGTTGGCAGACGCGTAATTACGTGAGAAAAGTGAGCCTTGTCATCATTGATGAAATTCATCTTCTGGCTGGCGACCGTGGTCCTATCCTGGAGATCATTGTATCCCGCATGAACTACATTGCCGCATCAACTAAGAACCCAGTACGGCTGTTAGGCATGTCTACCGCCTGTGCCAATGCCACTGACTTGGGCAACTGGTTAGGGGTCAAGCAGAGCCAAGGAGCGCTATTCAATTTCCGACACTCTGTACGTCCGGTCCCGCTCGAGCTCTATATTGATGGCTTCCCAGACATGCGAGGCTTCTGCCCGCTCATGCAGTCGATGAACCGGCCCACGTTTCTCGCTATCAAGAACCACAGCCCGGACAAGCCGGTAATTGTATTTGTGCCATCGCGACGGCAGACACGGTTGACAGCCAAAGATCTAGTCAACTATTGTGGCATGGAGGACAACCCACGGCGTTTCTTGAATATGGACGAAGATGATTTGCAGCTGAACTTATCCCGAGTCAAGGACGAAGCCTTACGCGAGGCCATCAGTTTTGGCATCGGCTTGCATCATGCCGGTCTTGTCGAAACAGATCGGCAGCTGTCCGAAGAACTGTTCCTGAACAATAAGATTCAGATTCTGGTTGCCACTAGCACGCTTGCGTGGGGTGTCAATCTGCCGGCGCATCTTGTCATCGTCAAGGGTACGCAATTCTACGACGCAAAGATCGAGGCCTACAAAGATATGGATTTGACCGACGTCCTGCAAATGCTGGGTCGTGCGGGTCGGCCACAGTTCGACAACTCTGGTGTGGCGCGCATCTTTACACAAGATTCGAAGAAGGACTTCTACAAGCACTTCTTACACACGGGATTCCCCGTCGAATCCTCTCTACATACGGTGTTGGATAACCATCTGTGCGCTGAAGTCTCGGCGGAGACGATAGTGAGCAAGCAGGATGCTCTGGATTACTTGACATGGACCTTCTTCTTCCGCCGCTTGCACAAGAACCCAACATACTACGGCCTTGACATCTCTTCCGACGAACAACAAGAGAACGGTGGTTTGACGGCACAGCACATGGCAAATGAGTTCATGGTCGATATGGTGGATAAGGCACTCAACGACCTCGCTACGTCAAAGTGTGTGGAGGTGTATCCAAACGGCGACGTCGACCCGACGCCACTTGGCAAGATTATGAGCTACTACTACCTATCGCACAAGACCATCCGGTACCTAGTGCGGCACGCCAAGACGCAGGCTACATTCCTTGATGTGCTGTCTTGGATGTGCCACGCGACCGAGTACGACGAGCTACCGGTGCGGCACAACGAGGACCTGATCAATGCGGAGCTGTCAAACAACCTGCCTTTCCCCGGCACGTCCTTCGGGCTGCCGATGTGGGACCCACACGTTAAGTCTTTCTTACTGCTGCAGGCACACATGTCGCGCATTGCGCTGCCCATTACGGACTACGTGGGCGACCAGACCAGTGTGCTGGACCAGGCCATCCGTATCATCCAAGCAGCCATCGACGTATTGGCCGAGCTTAACCACATGTCCAGCTGCTTGGCGATGATCTCGCTGCTGCAGTGTATCAAGTCTGCCGTGTGGCCGACAGACCCGGCTGTCACTCTTCTCCCTGGCGTCGATGCGGAGGCTGCCATGAACTACAGCAAATCTAAAACCGGCGGCAGCGAGAACGGCGCTTCGCTGCGGGTCATCAGCGCCATGTCCGAAGCCCAGCGTAAGCAGCTGGCCAAGACCTTAGCTGTCCCAATGAGCCAGCAGAACCGCTTCCAACGAGCAGTGTCGATGCTCCCCGACTTGCAGGTGACAGTTAGCCCCGTCACGCCATCTTCTCTGACGGTGAACCTGAGGCGGCAGAACGCCTTTGTAGACCGCGAGGGCCGTATGTACGCGCCCAAGTTCCCCAAGCCGCAGACAGAAGGCTTCTTCGCCCTTGTCGGAAATCTGGCCAAAGACGAAGTGTATGCCATCAAGCGTATTGGCTGGAACATTGGTAGAGCAAGCAGCAATGATGGCAGCAGTGCAGGCGGTGGCAGCAGCAGTGGAAGAGGAGGAAGAGGAGGGAACAGATCTGGCCCTAAGACTGGTTCTAGCTCCGGCTCCGGCGGCCGGTCCAAGGGTGGTCCGGCGGCAGGTAGCGGCGGCTGGAAACCTACAGCTAAGGCGGTAATTAACCTTCCTGAGTTGGCCACTCAGTCTGGCAAAGTAGACGTCCTCATTGTTAGCGACGGCTACGCTGGCCTCGAATACCGGATGTTAGACATCGAGGTCCCAAAGGCACCAGTTGTTGATGGCATTGACAAAAAAGCTAGCAACTAGCTTTGACACCAGATACTGTTAGGATCATGACTTGCTGAATAAATGAAGATTTTATTTGACAGACCTCGTAATCTATTCGTAGAAAAAAGGCAAGGAGACTATTTTCTAGGGCAGCTCCGTTGTAGGCAACCTGGCGCAACTCGGCAACTGAAAATAGATCGTGATCCCACTTCTGAGGGTATTTCGATGGTAGGTTGAAAACTACCTAGCAACATCCTCTCAGCAAGTCTTTGCCTTTCACATCTTGTGGAGCAAAAATCTGCCGCCTGTTAGACATCTTGTAAAAAAGAAAAACTGAAAAATAGAAAAAAAAAACTCCAAACAAAAGGAAACACACCCTATCTGTGATTGAAAGGAATAGATACCAGTCAGAACCCTCTTGTGTTAGTCGGATATGCTGGATTGATGGTTTGGCTGTTGGCTTCTAGGAAAACCGTCCGCGAGTGGGCTCCGGTAGGGGAGAAAGCGGATGACGGATTCGCCGGCAAGATCACAGAGTTGGGAAGAAAGAAGAGACACGAAATACTCCCTTCACTCACTCTCCTTCACTCGGCCGCAGGTACTTGTCCAGATCTCGGTTCCCTAGAATCTGCTCCCGCAGACGCGCTGTCCGTCGCTTCTGCTCTTCCTCCCGCCTGCGGATCTCTTTGGCGCCATAGGTGCGGGAGCGACCGGATGACGATGCGGTAGCAGCAGATTTCGATGATTTAGCTGTTGACGCCGCCGCCCGTGCTGCTGCTGCGGGGCTCGGATTGCCCAGTCCCTGGCGCTCCGGTCGCTGCCGTGTCGATATCGGATACGCCCGCCCCTGCTGCTCGCGGCCCAGACCGCGGCCGCTGTCCGGATCCCAGCCCTGGCCGGAGAGGACGGCGAGGCCGAAGCGCCAACGATCAATGGCAGAGGGCGGCTTGGCGTGGTCGAGGGCGACCTGGTGCACGAGGCAGGTCTCATGTTGGTTGCGGGGATAGAGCGGCTTGGGGGAGGCGGAAGGCGACGCCGGAGAAGAAGCAGAGACCACTGCTGCTGCTGCTGCTGCTGCCTCTGCAGCTGTGATAGGAAGGCGGCAGACCTCGCATATAGAAGAAGAAGAAACATCGAGTGGGGGAGCACTCTGCGGTCGCGCCTCAGTGGACGCGTCGGCCGCGGTAGCGCTCTCGCTCATGACAATGCTCAGATACAGGTCCGATACGTCCGTGCCGGGTAGAGGCCCGTGAAGACGGCCACTCGCCGTGTCGGGCGTCTCACCGGCCTTGACGAAAGCGACCCGGTGGCGGTGCAAGCCAGTGCCGAAGCCAGGCAGGAGGTGCAGTGGCGTGTCCAAAGCGCCGTCTTCGTTGGTAGCATGGGCATGGGCATCGTCGTAGTCGTGATCGCCATTTTCATGACGCGTTCCTTTTTGCGCGAGCGCCATGAATAGATGTGCGATCAGCGCTAATTCTGTTTGGATATAATCAAGAAAAGGGGCACAAAGATGAGAGATAGAAGCAAAAGCAGTAGTTGAAACAGGCAGCTTCCCGAGTTTCGATGCTTTATGAACCAAAAGAGGAAGAATAAGATGCAGTGATTGGCTACTGAATTTGCCACTGGTCAGCCTTGGAAGACCCACCAATAGCCGGCAGCGAGCCTCACAAATTCGCTGCAGGCCGCTGTGAAAACGTCGTCATGTTTTCAGGGGGGAAAAGCAAGCTATTCCCCCTTTATCTTATCGATAGCTCCCCTAAATATAGGCACATACATATGTATGTAGATCCTCGAATTTTGAGTCGATTGCCAATCCATCTTGACACGACTTCATTGCAATCTTGAGACACCGTTGTCGCTGCGCTGCATGGCCTAATTCGCTTTCGATTGCAACTAGTCTCTTTACTCTTCCAAACGCTCGCCGCAGCCATGCCTCTTCCCTTTCTGGCCGACATCTACTTCTACGGCGCCCCAGAATGGATGCCGCCGCCGATGCGGCTGGCGCAGATCGCCGGCACACTGGGCGTGCTGGCGGCGACCAAGTACTACTGCAGCGGAACGGCCAACGGGTCGGAGCGGAAGATGCACGGGCGGGTAGTGATGATCACGGGCGGGACGTCGGGGATCGGGGCGGTGGTGGCGTACGAGCTGGCGAAGCGCGGCGCGCACGTGGTGCTGCTGACGGCGCAGCCGCCGTCGGACCCGATGGTGGTGGACTACGTGGAGGAGCTGCGGGCGCGGGTGGGCCACCAGCTGGTGTACGCGGAGCAGTGCGACCTGTCGTCGCTGCACAGCATCCGGACGTTTGCGACCAAGTGGATCGACAGCCTGCCGGTGCGGCGGCTGGACATGGTGATCCTGTGCGCGGCGGTGGACGCGGTGCCGCAGCAGCAGCAGCAGCAGCTGGCGGCGGCGGCGGCGGCGGGGGCGCCCAAGGCGAAGGGAGGCAAAAAGGGCCAGGCCGCCGCGCCGCGGCCCAAGGCGACGACGGTGCCCGCAGCAGCGGCGCGGGGCGTGACCACGCAGGACGGCATCGAGCGGGCGTGGATGGTCAACTACCTGGCCAACTTCCACCTGCTGGGCATGCTGAGCCCCGCGCTGCGGTCGCAGCCGTTTGACCGCGACGTGCGGGTGATTGTGGCGACGTGCTCGTCGTATATTGGCGCGCCGGCGCTGGTGGCGGCGCCAGGGGCGACAGCGGCCACGGGGAAGAGCGCAAAACAGCAGCCGGCGGCCATGGACCTGCCGGACTGGACGCCGCAGCGGGCGTACGCGCGCAGCAAGCTGGCGCTGATGGTGTTCGCGCGGGCGTTCCAGAAGCACGTGGACGCGTACAAGCGGCCGGACGGCCTGCCGGGCAACGTGCGGGTGCTGCTGGTGGACCCGGGGACGTCGCGCACGCCCGGGTTCCGGCGGTGGCTGACGGGCGGGTCGCTGCTGGGCCTGCTGCTGGGCTACGTGCTGCTGTACCCGCTGTGGTGGCTGCTGGTCAAGAGCGCGGACGACGGCGCGCAGTCGGTGCTGTTCGCGGCCATGGACGGGTCGCTGCGGCGGCTGCGCGACTTTGGGGCTCCCGGCGAGGTGCTCGGCGAGGCCGCCCTCAGCGACCCGCTGGCGCGCAAGCTCGTCAAGGAGTGCCGGCTGGTGGACGCGGCGCGGCGCGACATCGACGACGAGGCCGTGGCCAAGGCGCTGTGGGAGGACAGCGACACGCTGGTGCTGGAGGCGGAGAAGCGGGCGGCGCTGCTGCGGCAGCAGGAGGACAAGGCCAGGGAGGCAGAGGAGAAGCGGCGCAAGGAAGCAGAGCAGAAGAGCGAGATCGAGGCACTGGTGGGCGCGATCAAGAAGGGCAAGGAGCGGGAGAAGGAGGCCGCGGCACAGAAGAAGGAGAGCAAGAAGGGGCCGCGGAGAAAGGCATAGTAAAAGGAATCATAGAGCGAGGATGGGCGGCTTACGATATTGCACGCATGGGATTGCTTTGGTTTTCACTTTGTATATAAACAAACATACGCATTGCTTTACATTTGGGGGAAACAAAAGGATTCATTTTGCTAGATGCATAGACAAAAGCGTGTAGCTTCAATTATCTGTTTTCTATTTTCTGTTTTCTGTTTTCTGTTTTCTGTAATAGAATATTATGAATATTATTAATTATCCGTTCTGACAATGACACAAACTCCCGAAATGCCGAAATGCACCGGCGCTGTCTGAGAGGCCGGACCGAGGCGAGCGAGATAAATCCGCTAGTTGGCCTTGATTTCAGTGCAGCATTACTTCTTCCCCACGTGAAAAATGACGACAACAAAATGCAAAGCAAGGCAAAGCAGCTGGACGTCGATCAACGGCATTTTTCATATAATATAGTATTGCCCTGCACATACGGCTCTGTTTGTATAGTTGCTTTCAGTACATAGATTAAGACAGGCTTGAAAAATACGCATATTTGTCTTTCCTTTCGTCATTTCGTCTCTTCGCTGTCCTGAACGAATTCAACCATCCAAAACGGTGCTACCAATATGCGACCCGCCCCAGTCGCTGCAACTGTCCCCGGTGCTGGCGCCGGCGATATCTCTGTTGACGACTTTCTGTATGCCTTTCCGACGCCATCGCCATTGCTCGTATCACCAGGTCCCACACACAATACTCTGCTGCCATCAAGGCAGGCGGCAATGGCAGCACCACCGCCGCCACCAGCTGCGGCACAACCGCCAGCTTCCCCGCTAGGACTAGCACCGATGCGGCATCTCGCGCCTCTCAGACCTCATCCTCGTCTTCATCCTCACCCATACACGCAACATCAAAATGCCTCCGTCCTCCATCCTGTCTTCTTTACAGAGAACCTGCAACGGAGGAGACAGCCGCTGGGACATGCGGCGTTACCAGCAAATGCACCAGTGCCACCGGCTCCAGCGATGCTGTCCTTCCCGCCTGCTGTGGTTCACGCACCTGCGTTTCCAGACGGACCATGTCTTCCCCACGCAAGCAACCCCGTCGCCTACGGTTATGTGTACCGAGAAGGCGTCGGCTGGCCTGGTCCGCGGCCCCAGCCTGCTGGTCGAAGGCTAGGGAGCAAGCTCTGAGGCGTTGCCTATGAACAGTGCGGAGTGGCAATGAGAAGGGATTCAAAAGTTTCGTAGCGATAATGCTCTTACAATACTATGACACGCTGGCTGCCTGTCCTTATTTGGTTAATATTTACTCGGAATGATCTTATGAGCATATAAAGAAGTTCTTGTTAATATGAATTCTACAACTCCGTATCGTGTCAAAGAACATGCAAATGGATGCCAAGTTTGTTGGTTCAGGGCCATGCATCCACTGTATTGCCCTGTTTTCGCCTTAGGCTGCTACCCATTGGATGGCCCGCTCGTGTCCCGTTGGCAATCCCTTCACGCCCATTGTGCCATCCCTTTAGCAGGTGCCTCAGCCACAACCGGAACCGTCTAGCGCCAGGTTGAAACAAAAGCTATCGCCAACAGCACCACCAGCGCGGCCTTTCTCCTTGCACGCTCTTTGTTGCATCATCATCTACTTAAAGACGAACAACTCTTCTAGCGACGACTATCTACGGCTGCCTCGACGGCAAAACACACCTACGATTTATTTCTCGAGTTTTGCATTCTTACACTCATCTCCCCTGGCCATGCGACACATGGCGCTGCGATTCCACGTAGCTGCAGGTTGTGAAGAATCGGCCTAACTCCGTTGAACCTTTTTCAAAGATGACGTCCTCGCCTCAGTCGCCTCTGCTCTAGTGAGTTCTCCAGATCCCATCCCCTTTTCCGCGTCGCGCATCCTTGGCCGGCATCTCCGGTTCTCTTTTCTGTCTCTCTGTCTCTCTACTTCTCTGTCCGTCTGGCTTCTCACCGTTCGTCTCAGCGCATGCGTCGCCCACAACGCCACCATCCTCGCCGAGTGCACCACCTCGGCCTCCAGCCAGGCCTCCTCCATCGCCTCGCTCGTCCTGCCGCGCATCGAGCACAAGGTCCCGCAGAAGCTCACCTACACCCATGGCGCGCACTACATCCACTACATCGCCGAGGCGCCGTCTGAGCACGGCGGCGGCGGCGGCGGCGACGGCCTTGATGACGACGGCGGCAACAGCAGCGCTGGCGGCCTGACCTTTCTGGTGGTCGCCGACGCCGCCGTGGGCCGCCGCACGCCCTTTGCCTTTCTGGTCGCCGTGCGCGACCGCTTCTTCCGCCAGTTCCCTACCGCCGCCACCGACTTTGCCGCCCTGCCCAACTACGGCGCCGCCGACTTCAACGGCACGCTGCGCCAGCTGTTGGCCGAGTACGCCGCCGAGCCGCCCGAGCACGACGCCCTGGCCGCCGCGCGCCGCGGCGTCGACGACGTCCGCGGCATCATGGGCCGCAACATCGAGTCGCTGCTCGAGCGCGGCGAGCGCATCGACCTGCTCGTCGACCAGACCGACCGCCTCGGCGGCAGCGCCCGCGAGTTCCGCCTGCGCAGCCGCGGCCTCAAGCGCCAGATGTGGTGGAAGAACGTCAAGCTCATGGCCCTGCTCGCCCTCGTCGCCGTCCTCATCGTCGTCACCATCGTGCTGGCGGTGAAGACGTAGCAGGGAGAGAGAGAGGAGCCTGTCTGTGCTGGTCCCGGTGCTGATGGCGTTGGCGGTAGGATGGATATACAGGTGAGCGGCAGAACGCCCGCCTCATCCATGTCTGTGGGAGGTTTTTTTTTGCTTTGGCGATCACTCTGCCTATACCTGTTTTTCTACGTGTTGTCTTGTCCACCCTTCGATCCTTTTTATTTCCTTTGTCTCTTTCTCATTGTCTTTGTTCGTCTTTGTATTTTTACCGACTACAGTTATGCCATCTGGTATGAGGCAAGCCTGCGATGTGCGTGTTTATTAGACTGCAAAAGGAACAAGTGTGCAATGAATAGAAGAACGCCAAAACAGGAGAACAGACTTTCTTTAAAGGAATATGAGATGTCCTGGATTTTTGTGGCTAAGAGAGCCCGCCAACCGAGTCCAATAGCGAATTTAAGAATCTTCTTCTGGTGTCGATACGGAAAGGGATTAAAGTTTCTCGGCGCGTCTAAAGGTACGAATCTGCGTCAATCTTCGTGCTCAAATAACATGTGCTGTCGGACTCATTACCTCTCCTCTATCATCTGTATGTCCCTCGCGACGATTAGGCAACCTCGGTGGGACGGACCCCAAGATTCTCTGCAAACCTTGAAGTGACTGCTCCATCATCGCCTTAGCCTCATCGAACCGGTCCTGCCGATAATAGAACACCCCCATATTCTGAACGGCAACGAGCGTTGATAGGTGATCCCGCCCAAAGACCTTCTCGCTGCTTCGGAGCTCCCTCTTAAACAGTGCTTCGGCTTCGTCGACCCGGCTCTGCTCTAGGTATAAGGCACCGAGATCACTGACCAAATCAGGAGTCCACGCGTTGTCCACCCCGAAAGCCTTTTCGTAGCCTTGAAGTGCCTCGCTATACATTTCTTCAGCCTCGTCGAACCGGCCCTGGTCTCCATAGAGTTTACCTAAATATCTGACTATGTCGAGAGTTGACGGGTGCTCTGGTCCTAAGATTTCCTTGTGGCCTTGAACTGTAAGTTCCACTATCTTGTTTGTCTCATAAAACTGCTTCTGGTCATGGTGTATTTTGGCTAAGCCTATCATTGCGTCACGATATTCGGGACTACATAACTTCCCCTTTTCGTACGGTTGAAGTACTTTGACAAACACTTCTTCGGCGTCTTGAAGCCGGCCATCATTGTAGTACAGCCTACCTAAAAGGAATCCCAACGGGGGAGTTACCCCCCGGTCGCCCCAGAGGATCTCCCAACCGTCTCGGAGTATCCCCGCGAGTATCACCTTGGCCTTATCCGGCAGATCATCTCGGAGCCAATATTGCTCATCGTCACTTTCAGGTATCAACCAAGCAATTGTCCTCACAGCCAATTGAACAAATCTCGTTTTTGTCGGGACATCTTGTACGTGCGCCGCCCATCTATGCACTACTGGACGCATAATATATATATCTCGATCTGACTCCGAGGCTTCGATTATCGAATAGCGTAAGAGCAATCGAGCCGCAGCCAGAAACTTCACCTCGCTACAGGCGAGCTCCTGAAGCCAGACAGGCCATGACTCTTGATCATTGTCCGCTGCTCCCTGTAACAGACCTCTCCACAAGTCCCGGTTATCAACATACGCCCAGAGGAAGAGCAGATTGGCGGCGCTTTTGTTTCTCGCCTCGACTGCCTTGAAGGATACCATCCACGTTGTGCTGACACTGCGTTGTTCGTAATCTGATATCTAGGAATATTTGTTGTCGGATTCCATTAAATCGTCCCTTGGTATTTTCTTTGCGCAGTTGGCGATGCTCTGTTTCAGTCGGTCTTCTGACCTGCCGTCTAGCCAGAATACTGAGCTGAAAGTTGCCTGGTGACGTCGCGCGAAATCGACAGCTAGTTGTGTCTTTCCGATACCCCCGAGTCTATAGAGGACAAATATTCGGCGTGTCTGCCGGGAGTATGCTGTTGGGAGGAGGCATCGCTCTAGTTCAGCAGTGTCGGATGGCCTGGTAACAAAACAGCTTGACGTGGGAACGCCTTGCAAACTGAACGAAATTCGGTAGGGCCCGTTATCTAGTCGCAATGTATCAGCACACAGACGACGACGAGACTACCGTATAATTTCCAAATAGCTGTTCTAACATTGTCTCGCGGAGAGACTGTCTGCACAGGCCCTCATCCGTTTGAAAATCGTCTGAGACTCGACGTATCGCCTTGTCGCCGCTGCGATTTCCTTCGTTTTCTTTGACTCCTGGAGGGCAATCTCTTAGAGTCCATGATCGACGTTGAAGCGATAATAACGTCCTTCTTCGTCTAGGTTCGATTTGTCGCTGTGGAATTGCCGCGCTGTCTTTTCTGTCTCCGTTGCGAGGTCTTTAAGTGTACGCAACATGCCGACGACATCATCCTTCACAGGCTTCAGGCTAGGCACCCCCGTCCCTATCGATACCAGGTATTTCAACTTGGATTGAAGCTGAGTGCCAAATATATCTTGTGCCTGATTCCACAGCATGTAGATGGGGTTGTTCGTGCCGAGCGCTCCGTCAACAAACTCCTCATTAAAGGGACCGATGGCTATAGAGTCGAAGAAGGTCGTAGCAGCGGACGTCGCACGACAGGCCTGCCAGATTGTAGTCGAATTGAGAAGGTCGTCACTGTCGCTGCGCGGCGAGCGGTAGCTCGCTAGGCATACTGGCTCGGAGGTCTGCTTGCTCACAGCGCAGACGAAGCTGATCTCTTAGCGCGAGCACCCAAGAAAGAGCCGCACAGGGGATGCTACTTACACTTTGCAGGGCGCGCCGATGTCCTTGAGCAGGGTGTCTTCGCTGAAACCACGACTCTGAAGGATCTGCTTGACGGCGTTCTCGAGAGCGGCAGAGTCGAACCGGCCTTGCAACCGGCCGTCGATCTTGACGCGGTGGGCCTTCTTCTCAAAAACTTTATCCGACAGCGACGTGTATGCCTCGATGCACTCGTCGACAGTCATGCAGAGGCGGCCGAGCATGACGGCGATAAGTCCGCCGGTGCTGGTGCCGCCGATCATGTCAAAATATTCACAAGGCTTGGGCGGCGATTCCGGGTCAATAGTGGTCATGAGCCGGCGGAGGATCATGAGCGAGGACAGGCCTCGCACACCGCCGCCGTCGAGAGCCAAGAGCCGGATTTGGTCTCCCGGCATTTTGGCGATTGTGTCACTGAGAATTTATCGAATAGACACCTATAAATAACAGGGACCTATGCACTTGGAGGGTGCTGGTTGATCTGGTAGTCAAGGGCTAAGGGGTAACTTCTGCTACAGGCGGTTATGAGTGCTTTCACAATGATGTCAAGCTATGATTTTCGTGACAAAAGTAGGAAATTGGCTTTTTTGAGGCTCTTTCAGCTGAGGGTATCGCTGGTGACCGCCATTCTACACCTGCCTGCCATCACATTCAGCTTACATGTTTTGCACACCTCATTCGCTCGTTTAGTTATGCCCCTGTTTTTCAGCGCTTATCATCGACGTAAGGCTGGTTCCAAGGCTCAAGATATTTCAAGTGTTTCGGCTTTTTCCGCCTAAGCATTTTTCAATTCAGAGCAATATGAGAGCCTTTCATCTAGTTTTTCTCTAAGCCTTACGCTTGCTTCCACGCCTCGAAAAGAAGCTGCTTGACAGATCGCGCTTTAATATCAGGGAAAATATCGTTGAGCGTGCGAGATGGCTTCAGGTCTAAGGCTCCCTCTTCGAACACGCGGCCGAAGATAGCGGCGAGCGCCTGAAAGTCTTCCTTTGAGTAGTAGAAATACATGGCATTTTGAGATGGCAGTTCGGTAACCTGGCCTGCTTTTAGTTTTTCGAGAGAATCATATGTGGCCGTAAACTCAGTGCCCTTCGCCTCCTCGGCAAGCTGTAGAAATTCATTCCATGTCACCTTGTCACCGATGATGTACGACTCTTTGTCCCATTTGGGGAGCGTCAAGAGAGCTGGAACAAAACGAGCAATGTCAAAGGTGTGCGTGAAGACGACCGGTACGTCACCGGATCCCGGAATTGCAGCGACATTATTCGGCATATCTATTATAAGGGGCAGAGGGCTGAAGTATGACTTGACCTGTGGTAGGACCCAGTAGTCGAGGAACATTCCGTTTAACACGGCTGTATACTCGAGGGAGGTAGACTCCAGGGCACTGAGGACGTCCATCTTGGCTTGCGCAGAAGGAAAGTACGAAGCCAGGCTGAGGAGATAGTCGTGTTAGCTTGAATTTACAACGGTAACACGTCACAGAAGAGATACACACTGGGCAGATCCCTTGACACCCCATATGCTAGGTATGTATCGCTTCGTGGTTGGCGACTTTTCTGCTGCGTGAATGAGGTTGAGCTCAGGTTTGATGCCCGCCTTCAGATAATCTATAGTAGACACTACAGTCTCTACAGTATTCGTATCGAGGAGCTGAACAAGCGAATCAACGCTGCTGTAGTCTGCAGAGACTATGTGTGCTCCAAACTTCTTTTCCATAGCCTCGCTGCCCTCCTATTTGATCAATGTGAGGGAAGGTCAGACACATGGAGAGAACGGCTGCCACTTACCTGACGAGCCAGGATGAGAACTTCATATCGACCGTCGGAAATCAGCGCATCAACAATTGCATGACCAAGGCTTCCAGTGCCTCCAGCTACAGCGACAACAGGCATGGTGATGGATATAGATAAAGGTTCGTAGAAGAGTGGTATAATGGGCCTATCTCTCTCTCGGGCTCAATAAACAGTTTGCTTTTTTGACATAATAGAAAGTGCCAGTCCCTCGATGTCTACAGCTCATGCTTCTCTTATATATGTACAATGTTGTCCTTGCTAGACAAGCTGTTGGACTAATGTTCTTGAATCATATGGTGCGGACTATGACGGCATCGTCATCAACACGTCAAAACCGACGTGCTGTTTCCCAACATCCTGGCGTCAGCTTACCTCCGCAGCCGGGTCTCTGGGCTTTTTTTCTGGCCATGAGGTTTAATAGTAAGGCTTATTCGTAATTTCATAGAAAAGCCCCTGCAACTATAATTGAAGCAACATAGACCTAGTATAGAATTCTAAGCGATACGAGGCTACGTGTTCCGCAGTTCCGCTACAACTTCCGCTCAATGTTCCGCTGCGTGTTCCACCAGCAGTCAGCCTTCGTCAAGACTTACATCTAGTCACGTCTGCGCACTGCACTGTCTGAACTCCTGTACACCGCTGTCTATCACATTAACAGCTATCGTAATGGCAATCTAGAAACCGCAACAAGACAGAAATCTGAATTTCCCCCACGCTGCAAGCATTATGATAGATACCTTTGTGGCTGTGGCCAAATTCTAGGAGACGTTGCAAGCAGAGGATGAAATAAAATATGAAAGACAAGATTATAGACGAGAGCCTCTCAAACAAAACTATTGATACTTATGGGACTCAAAAGCCCAGCTTATGTCGTACATGTGTGCTCTATTGTTGTGGATATAAGTGACGTTTTTACGTGTTGAGTATTAGGCTTACATGGCCGCGCTAAAATCGCGTTCCCATTTACGCGCCATAAGAAACTGAAAGCCGCTAGCGTTGACAGACATCAACTTCGACTGAACAGCCGTACGGGCCCTCTTGCACTCACTACAATAGCACAACTTTCCAAAGAGAGGCCTTCTCTTATTTGCTCAACCTTATTTCACGTCTGGATGCAGACAGTGTAGTGGTTGACAAATTTGATATTTGGTGCTGCGCTCACGACCCACTACTTGCCCTTCTCACTTCTTCCCCCCGACTCTCGTGCTACCTCCGCTTTTGCCCTCGATCTCGCTTCTCTCTTTTTCTTCTTCCTCTTTTCATCTCTACCGACACAATGCCATACAATACTACAGCCATTCCTCCACGAAAGGAGCCCACGGGCCAGACCCAACTGCCGCGTATGTTGACCTCCGCCGCCGCTGTCTCTATGCCCCTCACGTCTTAGATGAAGCTTTATGGCTAACTCCTTCTCGCCAGTTGCACGAGTCCGCAAGATCATCTCGGTGGACCCCGATGTGGCCGTCTGCTCTAGCAATGCTGCATTTGTGATCACGCTAGCAACAGTACGTCACCTCCTTGTGTACATGCGGATAACATCCTACTTTCCTTCCCTTCTCTTCTGACACCGCTCCTCCGTCTCTCAGGAACTTTTTGTCCAGTACCTCGCCTCCGAGGCCCAGAACATGGTCAAGCTCGACCGCAAGCCCCGCCGCAACGTCCAGTACCGCGACGTCGCCCATGCCGCCAGCCGCATTGACCGCCTCGAGTTCCTCGAGGACACCGTACCCGCCACCGTCTCCTACGGCAAGATCAAGGGCGACGCCGCCGCGGCGCAGGCCCGTCTTCGAAACAACAACGGCGTAGGCGCTGCTGGCTCGAGTAGTGGTGGCGCCAGTGGTGCAGGGGGCAGTGGTGGTGCTGGCGGCAGCGGTGGGGGCAGCGGCGGCCACGGCCGGTCGTCCAAGAGCGGCGGCCACCGGTCGTCGACAGGCGGCGCACCACCCACGGCGATATCGGCGCTGACAAACGGGGTGACGGACGCCACGACGAGCAGCAGCGGCAGCGGCAAGAAGCGGCAGCAGCAGCTGTCCTTCAACATCCTCAACGGCGACGACAACGCCGGCTACCGGGCGGCGCGGGGCTCGTCCGACGCCGAGGGCTCGGGCGTGGCGGCTGCAGCGGCGCTGGCCCAGGCAGCTGCGGCATCAGGTACCGACTACGGCAGCAACGCGATGACATTGGACAGCGAGGCAGACCCCGACGCACAGCTGGAGCAGGACATGATGCGAGCACGTCACGAGCCGCCGCAAAGAGTCGGTGGCGGTGGGCACCGGTATAGCCACAGCGGCGACGTAGACATGATGGACCGCTAGGAGCGGCAGCACTGGGACAATGGTGTCGGCAACCGAGACCGCGAAACCGGGAAGGAAAACGTAGGAAGGGGGCGTAATTGTGCTGCTGTGCGATCCTCCAAGAGCAAATCGTTCTGATAGAGGTTTAGGAAATGGCTTGTGTCCGATTTTGGTTGGGAGACAGGAAATAATCGACCTTTAGGCGTCCATGAGACCTGCCTTGCCCAGCCTCGGTTTGATTCGGAGAGATGAGAGTGCACAAAAACGATGCTAGCCAGCCACGCTGAAGCAAAAAGATATATATAAATCCAATTCAATATCGATGCATCTATGCAGGGTAAACCAAAATGCAGTAGCCTCAGTAAAACGCCAATACCCCAATATGTTTCATAGCCCCAATATTTTACGTTCCAAAGCCTGGTATGCCAGCCGCTCCTTTTGCCCTCTACGTAGTCCTTTCAAGACGCCAATTACATCCGCCTCCGTATTAAGGCGTTGGCGTCCCACAGTAGCACCCGCTCGTCCCAGCCCGCGGATGCCACCCAGCCGCCCTCGCCGAACAGGCACCAGTCCACGCCGGTGGTGAACTCAGTGTGGCGGTTCATGACGCCCAGCTCGGAGCCCATCCGCACCGGCAACGGATGCTGCGGCGACGGCGGCGGCAGGGGCGGCGGGGGCGACCCGTCGGTCCAGAGGCGCACGGTCATGTCGTAGCTGGCGCTGATCAGCAGGTCGTGGGCGTGCGGGCTCCAGGCCAGGCGGCGCACGGCGAACTCGTGGCCCGGCAGGAAGGAGAGGGCGCCGCCGGCCGGGTTGCGGATGTCAAAGGTGCGGATGACCTTGTCGACGCCGCCGGTGGCGACGACGGTGTCGTTGTACTTGTTCCAGTCGTGGGTCAGGATCTCGGCGGGGGCGCCGACGGCGCCGGGCGGGGTGCCGGGCAGCATGGGGTTCGGCGGCGGCAGGTGGCCGGTGGCGGTGCCGGGGGCGTGGACGGGGATGGTGGCCACCAGGTGGTACTTGGCGGAGACCGGGGTACGCAGGTCGAAGATGCGCAGGTGCGAGTCGCTGGAGGCGGCCGAGACGACGGCCGGGTTGGAGGGGCAGTAGGCGGCCGAGTAGGTGCAGGTGCCGACGGGCAAGGTGCGCAGCGCCTGGGGCCGCGTGGGCGACCACAGCTTGACGGTGCCGTCCCAGGAGCTCGTCAGGAACGAGTCCTTGGTGACGGGGCTCCAGGCCACGGACAGGGCCTCGCGCTTGTGCTCGTGGAAGTGCATGACGGGGAAGCCGTCGACGCCCAGGTCGAACAGCTTCAGCGAGCCGTCGCCGCAGGCCACCAGCAGCTGGTTCTCGTTGAGCTCCGACCACGCCACGTCGAACTGCGCGTCGTTTGTGTCCCACGACTTGCCCACCTGCACCACGCCGCCCGCCGTCAGCTCCAGCACGTACAGCCGGCCATTGCCGACCAGGCCAAAGTTGGCCGACGACGCCACGGCCACGCGCGAGTCGTAGTAGGGCGAATACTGCACGGCATACGGGTTGAATCCGGGCGTCCGGAACTCAAGCATCGGGGCGGCCATGGCTTCTTTGGGGGCGAGTTGCGCCTTGAGGAGCGAAAGAAAGGCAGAGAGCGTTGCGCGGCAGAGGGGGGGGGTTGATATTCAAGAGCTTAGAAATGCCGGAATGCCCCTCTCTTGTCTCAAATCGTGGGCTGGTTGCGGGCCTGGTCCATTTGCTGAATCCTGGATCTCGAAGAAGTTCGTCAAGGTTTGCAGACAAGCAATATACCGAGATACGTTGCTGCGCGGCATTCCATTGCGTCCGGCACGGTTGTCGCAAAGCCTTTTTCTGACTCTTAGCTTGTGGCATTTAGCTGCTGAATATTCGCCGTCGGCGTCATATGCCTCGGCTCGTTGGCGGCAGAAGTAGCTTCCCTCTATTCGTTTCCCCCACAAATCACGTTCCTTAAGCCTACAGAGGATTTCTTCTCTGTTTAGCAGTGGCTACCCCACTGTAACTAGCTGGCGAGCAGTGGACCAGCAGCAATATGTTATGTATGTAAATATATTCTTGTAGGTGAATTTAAAGCCTTCACTTTGTAAATATCATTGCACACCTATCTGTTACGTTTTGTTTTGGATGTTTGTCTCTGGACTCCCTTGATCCCAGCTCCGAACTCAGCATCTTTGTTTCAATAATGCGCAATTGCTCAGTTTTTCTATAATTATATCTATCTCTTCATTCCAGTTAGCGGTGTGAGCCTTCAACAACGACACTACAGGACATACACTACAGGACATGGAGAACAGTGTGCACGTTGAGATGCATGCTTGCATATCTTATCATGCTATGTTTTTATGAAGTGCTTGGCCGAAACAGTTTGTTCATCTTTTGCTGTAGCTCTTTGCCTGTGAAAAGCCCGAGCTGCGTAAATGTCCGTGGTGAAACCGGCAAATATGACAAATTACGGCGAGTCCTATAATATCGATCGTCTCTGTTTGGTACGCCGCAGAAAGAGCTTCCTCACCTTGGTTTCAGGATCTGGTAGTTTGCGATATCAACTTTTTTGTCCGTCACGTATCTCTTAAAAGCCCCATGCGGAGTTTGCGCTCTACTCTAGTGAACCCATTTCAATTTTGACCCCCTGTCGGCCATGCAGAATGAGGAAACGACTTGCAGTGGGATCAGCATGTTCTCATGTTTGTCCGAGGCTGGCCGTATCGTTCTTTGTCAAATTTTCATGCTGCACGGAGAGACAGGGAATCTTGAAAGGTTAATCACAGCAAAATATCTCTCTCTCAGCGCGTAACTCTGATACCAACCACTTAAGGGAGGTACTCCTTATTATTGTCACGTTTCCTTCTAAGCTAGTGAGTGTTAAATGTGATAATATACTCGTAATTTGTGATCTTTGGGAACACCAGTGAACAAAGACACGAAATGAAGAGGGCAAAATTGGATTACCAGAATACAGAAGATTGGCACGGCTTGAAATGACGGCAATCAGAAGACAAACGAAATTGGTGGAGAAATATTGCTGTGCTTGCAGCCCTCATGATAGCCTCTGGAGCTGCTTTAGCAAGTGCCTCTCGCTGGTGTGAACCTATTTTATCTTGTGTGGTCGTATGTAGTACTCATACTCTGTAGAGGATAAATATGTGTAAGAGAGTGCCCTGTATCATCGTTTTTGGTCTAGTTACCTGTAAAAAGGGAATGACGTGCAAGGGGGAGCCCTGAGAAAGTTAAATTTAAGTCACGTGGTTCTAATATGATCGACAGCCACTGAGAAGAAAGTTGATTCTTGAAGCTAGAGAAAGGGATGGGCTGTCCCACAGTATTAAGATAAATCTGTCTCTCTTTTTCCCCCTCTACTTTGTATCAATACGGCATTTGCCAGCTGAGATACCACTACCCATATACGGAGAAGTACAAATATTGGACAGGTCGCGTCCACGGTACCGTTCGATTTTTGTTGGTCCATCTCCCGTTACACTGTTTCTCTGATCAAATGTGCTACCCAAGGCCGTGGTGGCTCAATGAGGAGCGAATAAGCCTAGTCATATCGTAACATGATGACCACAATCACCATTTTTTTTGTGTGTGTTGGACGGATTCAACTCAACTTCAATGCGGAGTACATTGCTGCATCAGAGACAGGACCTGCAGTGTTGGTTCCCCTTTTCCAAAGGACTTGCAGCGCCGTGCGTGCATTGAATTTACACAGTGCCGCCAACGACTAAGAATCCCAACGTGGCCGCATCTGGTTTGAAGGTACGAGGCATATCGCCCGAGAGGAGAGGACAATTGGACAGAAGCAAAAGAACGCATTTCAGTCGAATTCATCCAGAATTATCATCTGCATCTTGCTTCCAATACGAGAAACCGGCTATCGCTGTGCAGCCGATCAGGCGGTATCTCTCTGCTATACGAGAGGTATCAAAGCCGGGCCGTTGCGATGTTCCTCTGCCAGGAAAACGAAACGAAAATGGAGGGTGGAAGAAACCTTAATAACGCGCAGAACATTATGTGTGCTTCCAAACATTTCCGGCTACGCAGACGCTTTTCGTTTTCGTAGGGATACGTATGACATTCTGCAGGATACATGCGAGTGCGTTCACGAAGTATGTATGGTACAACGAAGCTCCCTCCTTTTCGCACTATACAGTCTATACACAGTACCACGTCGTGTTTTGCGCTGTCCGCTGTACATAATTATAGGGTGTATCGTATGTACAGCAAGACGCTAGTGTGAGATCTGTGCTTCGGGAGCCTAGACCAACCAATGGAAGCTCTCAGCGTTGGACTCCCCCCCTTTCATTAGCGTAATTCCCTTCTTTTACTTTCCTGGCAGGGCCTGCACCCAAGTGCCAGAGAGCCCATTGAATCCTTCCCCTGGACGAGAAAGTGAAGAGCTAGCAGATGTGTCCCCACACTATGGACCGTTTCTGCTTGTGCTCTGCTGTGCCTTCGCTGCTGTTCTCTTCATTCCCTCTCTCCTGTGCTAGAGCACGAACCCCTTTTTCTGTCGACAGGGGGGAGGTATCCCGCCCAACGGTCAATTGCTCTGCCATCTTGCCAGCCAACCCAGCCAGTCCAGCCAGCTTCCTCACTGCTTCTACCCATGCTCTCGCTACCTTCCTCTGCCGCACGACCAACCCCAAAAATTTCCCCCGTCCTTTCCTCCCCTTTTTTTTTTTTTCTGCTGCTCACTCTGCTGTGCTCTGTGGTGGTCCTCCTCTCTTAGTGTGTCCTTGGGTCCTCTGCTTTCCACCTTCCCCCTTTTTTCCCTTTCTGCAATTTCCCTTTCTAGAATACATCACTTCGGCTCTCTTCTAACCCTTATTTTCCTCACCTTCACTTTTTTAACTTTTTGCTCCTTGCAAACCTTTCCTCCGAGCTTCTCTTCCATCCTTTCTTGCTTTCGACAGCTCTTCCGACGTTTGTCTGCGACGCGCAACGTTCTCCCGGGTACGCGAACGTTGGCTTTCTTCTTAGCTTCTACTACATTTTAATTTTTTTATTATTTGGTATGTGACTGGTGATCCTCGCAAACAATTTCCCCTTTTCATGCGGCAGATTCACTGGAAAAGTGGTGGACCAAAGAAGGAAACAGCTCGATCTTGCTCCTTTGCGCCTGCCTCTTTCCGCTGGTTTGCGACCCTCGATGTCCCCCTTCGCCAATTCTTCTGGAAGTGTCTCGTCTCTCCATCGGGCGCATCCAGCCTCCTGCCTGTCTCCTCCCTTTTTTGAGCCACTCGAATTCATTGCTGCGTGAACTTCTACTTTCCGTCGCATCTATTGGTTTTTTGCCCAAGACGTGGCAGAACCACCTTCACCCTTTTGTTTCACAAATATTCCGGTGTTGCTAAGAAACGACTTTGCGTCGTCTCCTTGCCAGGCCACACCACGATTTGCTCACTTTTTTTTTTTTTTTTTGCATCGTTCCCAGTTCAGAAACCGTGTTTGCACATTTATCTCTGTTGGGAAGGAAAGAACTAACCGTTGGCCAAATTATTCCTATCAGCAGAATTCGCTTCGAGCCCATTACCGCGTACCTTCCTTTTGAACCACCACCAACCGTGAACTAGCCTCAATATTCACAATGGGTAAGAACATCTCGTCTATTTCTTTTTGCACCTTCTTTTCGAGCCTTCAACAACTGTTGCCTGTGTTATCCGCCTTCCTGGGTTGTATCTGCGTCTGGAGAGCTGAGCGCCAGCGCGCACACTCCCCACTGGGAAAGTTCGACCGTATTCCATAGAGAGCCGCCACTCCGGATCATCAGATAGTTGCCTAGGGCTCTTTTTTCTTCTCAGTAGCCCCGACGAGGAG
This sequence comes from Hawksworthiomyces lignivorus, assembly GCA_002917075.1. Lineage (NCBI taxonomy): Eukaryota > Fungi > Ascomycota > Sordariomycetes > Ophiostomatales > Ophiostomataceae > Hawksworthiomyces > Hawksworthiomyces lignivorus. Next base: position 639,757 of record NTMA01000006.1, read on the forward strand.
CCCACCGAAATCATGGGTTTGCTGCATCCGGTGACAAACATAGCTGGCATACACTTCACAGCGCCCTGAGGCTGCCAGCTATTCACTTCGCAATAGCTCCTACCCTAGATCTCGTGGCTTTGCATTGTGGTCCATTGAGCAAATACTTGCTACGGGCTTCTACGTGTTGTGGGTGTATTGTGGTCTAGCCGTGTCCCAAGATTCGTATCGACGTCGCTTGATCTCTCCATTGAACAACATCATGCGTTTCGACGTTGGCGGCCACGTCAAGTCACGCACGCGGAGTGTGCATCTCGACAGAGCAAGAACATGCCTCGGCGTGCTGAGGGCACATAGCAATCTCGCAGAAAATAGACGATTTCTGGGTCCATTCCGGTCCTCTAGTGTCTACTGTTTTCGGGAGACTAGCTGGGCCACCTCACCTAGTAGCCGGATCATGCGGGATAGCGCAGATGGCTCTCTCGAGCTGTCTCTGCCACTTTGTCTGCATGACGCACTTGAGTTTCAACCAGAGATAAATGACAATGGCGAATTGGAAACCAGTTAGGGCTCCTCCTTGCACGGCCTTCACTCTGAAAGCCTGATACGCTCCAACATCTTTGTTCTGCACTACAATTGCCTTCTTTCATCAAATTCTGGAATTCGGTGGCTAACATCGGATTTTCCATCTTTATAGCGTCAAACGGCATCTCTGCTCCTACCACTGCTTCTCCCCCTCAAACGAAGGCCTCACCTGCTACCCCAAGTGGTTCGTATTTGTCTTCATAGAGCTTTGAAACTGTAACAATTGCTAACCTGTTTCCCTATTTTCCAGCTGCCGTAAATGAGTCCAGAAACATTGTTCGGCGCAAGCTGACTGGCTACGTTGGCTTCGCCAACCTGCCTAACCAGTGGCACCGCAAGAGCGTTCGGAAAGGCTTCAACTTCAATGTTATGGTCGTCGGTAAGTAATGAACTTGATGTTCATATCTCAGCCTTCGACATGCCCCCTCTTCAAAAGACTAATAGACTTTAGGTGAATCCGGTCTCGGTAAATCTACTTTGGTCAACACCCTGTTCAACACGTCGCTGTACCCCCCGCGGGAGCCCAAGGGCCCCAGCCTTGACATCATCCCCAAGACTGTGACCATCCAGTCAATTAGCGCCGATATCGAGGAGGCTGGTGTTCGCCTGCGCCTGACTGTGGTTGACACTCCTGGCTTCGGTGATTTCGTTAACAACGACGAGTCGTGGCGCCCCATTGTCGACAACATCGAGCAGCGGTTCGATGCGTACCTGGATGCCGAGAACAAGGTCAACCGCATGAACATTGTGGACAACCGGATCCATGCTTGCGTCTTCTTCATCCAGCCTACGGGCCACTCCCTGAAGCCCCTTGACATCGAGGTCATGAAGCGCCTTCACACCAAGGTCAACCTGATCCCTGTCATTGCCAAGTCTGATACTCTGACCGATGAGGAGATCAATGCCTTCAAGCGCCGGGTATGTCTATAAATGTCTAGTATGGCTTCCTTCTTGAATGCGCAATTACTTATGGTTTGCGATTGTTATACAGATTCTTGCCGACATCCAATACCACAAGGTCCAGATCTTCGAGGGCCCTCGCTACGAGCTTGACGATGAGGAGACCATTGCCGAGAACAACGAGATCATGTCTAAGGTTCCCTTCGCCGTTGTCGGTGCCACGAACGAAATTACCAATGCCGACGGGCGCAAGGTGCGCGGTCGTCGTTACCCGTGGGGTGTTATCGAGGTCGACAACGAGGAGCACTGCGACTTCGTTAAGCTGCGCCAGATGCTTATCCGCACCCACATGGAGGAGCTGAAGGAGCACACCAACAACATCCTGTACGAGAACTACCGCACCGACAAGCTGCTGCAGATGGGTGTCTCTCAGGATCCTAGTGTCTTCAAGGAGGTCAACCCTGCCGTGAAGCAGGAGGAGGAGCGCGCCCTCCACGACCAGAAGCTTGCCAAGATGGAGGCCGAAATGAAGCTGGTCTTCCAGCAGAAGGTCTCTGAGAAGGAATCCAAGCTCAAGCAGAGCGAAGAGGAGCTGTATGCCCGCCACCGGGAAATGAAGGAGCAGCTCGACCGCCAGCGTGCAGAGCTGGAGGAGAAGAAATCCCGCCTCGAGAGCGGCCGGCCTTTGGAGAAGGAGGGCAAGAGGAAGGGCTTCTCCCTTCGCTAAGGGGCAGACAACTGCGTCTCTCTGCGGTCTCTGCATGTGCTACGGTTTTTCTGCCTTGGACCACCTCGCGCTCTCTTCACATTTCTTTGCTGTCCTCTATTTCTCCTCTACGAACCATGTCTCAGTACTCGTGATGTCTCCCACGCACGCGTTACAATACTAGCCCGCCGCTATTCTTTTTTGTCTTTTCTATTATGTTAACAGATTCCCTTTTTCAAGCCTCGTTTTATTTTCTTTTGTGTTCTTTTAATCACATTTTCTAATACTCCGAGAACAAAAAAAATCCACTTTCCTTTTTATTATATGGTGTGCAGAAAAAAATTGAATGTATGGAGCGACCTACCGAGAAGACGAAGGGCAAAGGAGCGACGGATCCTATGCTGATACTGGAAACACCGGCCGACCTCTGAAATTGTTACCTCTCGCTAGGAGAGTTCCATCTGAGCTATTGAATCCTAGAGAATGCGAATACAGTTTATAGGCGGGACCCGCGCCGTCGTGTGTCTCTCCGGCGGGCTCCTTTCCCTGGCTGTTTTTGACTGCTCAGTCTGGCATCATGGCAGTGGACGGAACAGTTTGAGGTTTTTCAGTACCCAGATTGGAATTGGTTTTTGGTATGGGTAAGGCTGGAGCGCGATGGTTAAGTCTCTCAAAATGGAGTTTTTGTGGCTACCAATTTATGTCTTCATAAGACGGAGTCGGCTGTGTTGGATTCAGGGCAGCTCTTGTTTTGCAGCTCCTTTTCCATTATACCCCCTCCTCAACCCGGCTTGGTCTTGACACCTCAGAACCCCAAATGTATTGTTGGCTGTGTTAGTTTCTACTTTGTTGTTATTTTACTCTTGTTTTTTTACTTCTTCTCCTGTTTTCTTAGTTTCCTAGCTCAGTCCAAATAAACAGGAAAACATAAGTACGTCCGGGAAGCCTCCCAGCTAGCGGCCTCTGCAAGATGATGGATTTGACATTGAAAGATGTGATCACGATAGAATTCTTATTGTGAAATGTGAGTTTTTTTTAAACAATAGACAAATCGTATATGTTACAAGGCTGTATTACGCCTATGAGGAGGATGTGGTTTTGTGTGAGGTGACTATTTACACAGGGAAATAGGATCAAAAGAAGGCATGAATAGGATGAGATCTCTCGAAATCAGGTTCTTCTTCCAAGTTCCTTCCCTCTAGTGGCGCCGCAGATACCAGTTGTGCACCAGCTGGCTGATCTCCTCTGGGAACGGCGTGGGCACCTCGGCATATCCGGGGCGCGCGACGGGATGCCGCAGATACACGGCAGCGCAGATGTTCTGGTTGACCTCGAGGTAGCGAGGGATGAAGGCGAAGGGGGCCATGAAGGGCCGCGGCCGCCAGGGCGTCGCGTAGGGCTTCGAGGGGTCCTTGGGGTTCTCGGCGTCGCGCGCGATGAGCTCGCGGAAGCGCTGGCGCTCTTCCTCAGTGAGGGTGGGCTTTTGGCGGGCGGCAGGCTTCTTCTCTGCGGCGCCCTCGATGGCCTCCTTGACGGCCTCCGCCGCCATGGCGTCGCCGCCGCTGAGGGCCGGCATCTCGGCCAGCAGGTGAGCCAGCTGGTCCACGATATCGGACGAGGGAGGCGCGGCGCCCTCGGCCGTGCTGCCGCTCTCGACGGCCTTGTTGCCGCCGGCCTTGGTGACCCACTTGCGCGCGTCCTTGACGAACTGCCGCAGCGCCTTCTTGCGCTTGACGGTCAGGTCGTCGGCGCTGCTGGCCAGCAGGCGCTTGGCGCGCGCGGCCAGGTACGGCAGCGAGCGCGTGGCCTTTTGGCGCGCGGCCTCGGCGGCGGCCGGGTCGGCTTCTGCCGCGTCCGCGGCCGCCGCTGCTTCTTCTTCTTCTCCTTCTGCTGCTTCTTCCTCGGCCGCCTTCGCGCGCTCAGCAGCACGGGCGGCCCGGGCGCGGTCCTCTGCCCGGCGCGTGGGCTTCTTGGCGCCCGTGGCATACAGCACCCGCTCTACGTCGACCTGGAACATGTCGCCCGGGTTCAGCAGGTAGCCGGGGTAGACCATCTAGGGAGAAGCGCTGTCAGCAAATTTGCGTATACGGGTTGAGCAAAAGGAAACGGCGGGGCGGGGGGGGCCGATAAGCTTTTACCTTCTTTCCGTTCACCGTGACGGCGCCGTGCACGACAAACTGCCGGGCCTGGCGCGCGCTGCTCGCGAACAGGGCGCGGAACACGGCAATGTCCAGCCGCCGCTCCATGGGCGCAAAGGTCATCTGCATGTAGGGCGTCTGATCAAACGACTGCTGGTTTGTTCCCTTCCACGGCCGCATGAGCTGCCTCTCCGCCAAGGTTTTTGGGCTATCCCAGCCGGACGGGTACATTGGTATGTGCGGGTCGGTCTTCTGGTCCCGGCCGCGGCCCCGGCCGGCGGCCTGCTCGCTGCCGTCAAAGGCGGCCATGTAGCGCGGGCTCATCTCGACGACCGAGTTGAGCCGGCGGCTGAACATGCGCTCCCACTGGCGCTCCTTGATGTGCTCTCCGTGGTAGGCGCGGGCCATGGCCTTGGCCGTCCACTTCTGCTGGAAAAATGTGCGGTTCAGAAAGGGCCGTATGCGGAAGTTCTCCAGCATGTTGTAGAGGTTGTACTTGTTCCATGTTTGGCGGACGCGCTGCAGAAAGGAAAGGACCAAAAATGTTAGCAAAAAGTCCCTTTCTCGTGCTCTATCCAGCCCTCTCTCTACTCTCTCCCTCTCTTTCCCTTCCTTTCTGGTTTGGTGTGGTGTCTCTCCGGCGTGGTGTCTCCGGTCAACAAGCTACTCACCGGACGCCGCAGCCCATGGAACCGAAAGGTTCTTCGAAACTTCATCTTGGGGGGGAAGAGGCCAATTGCTTTCTGCCGCTGCAAAAAGAAAAGGCAATTGCTGCTGCTCCTCCTTTTTTTTTTTTTGTTCTCGCTCTCGCTCGTCCCTCTAAGACGTGCCTGATGCTGCTCAGGTCAGTCGTGTGGTCTCAAAAGCTCTCCTGGCAGAAAAAAAAATCAACTGGCGAATCACATCTCTAGCGCCTACCTGGGCTGTTCCCGCTGCGCTGCAAGTCGCGGCGATGCACGTGATCTCAGCCTGTAGATGGGGCACACCTTTTGCAGCAATTGGCATTGTCCAGTCATGGAAACCAATTTTTTAGCATCTTATGCGATACTATAGATTATTTGCTCTTCTCTACATCTAAATTTGAGGCCGCATCTCTGCTACGATGGCATGCAATTTGACGATACTATCCAGAACACAGCAGGCAAACATCTATGAATCATCACGTGAGTCACCTAAAGCTGCCTTGCATGTGTCACCAATTTATTATAGTACATAGTTGTAGGCTTACGCCCGCCGAATGGCTCATCCGCTGTTAATCTCTTGGGGGCGCTCTAGCTACCTTTCTACCCCGCTACTATCCGCTCCACCACCAATGTAGTAGACGCTATTTTGGCCTGCAGAAAGAAGGCTCCAAAAAAAAAAATAGTCCCAGCCGCTTAGATTTTTTTTTCTTTCTTTTGTCTCGCCTTGTCGCGTCCAGTCTTTTTTTTTTTTTAATCCTCCCATCGTCTGCATAACACAATCTCCTGCAAACGGGCTTTCTCTTTTTATAATCAATTCAAGATCTAGAGTGTGCACCTGACGCTTAGTCTTGACCACGATCCCTACCTTTAAGCCCCTCTTTAAATCACCTTTGCGCAACCTTCCGCAGATCGACAAAATGAGCGACGTCCAGGAAGCGGCTGCGCAGCCGGCCGTGGAGGTTGACCCTCCTGTCGCTCCCGTCGACGAGACGAAGAAGGAAGAGGCCGAGGTGAAGGCAACTGAGGAGGCACCCGCTGATGGCGCCGAGGCTGCGGAAGAGGAGAAGAACGGTGAGGCAGACGAGGAGGCCCCCGCAGACGGCGAGGCCAAGGAGGACAAGGAGGCAGAGTCAGCAACCACAGCCGAGAAGTCGGAACAGGGCAAGGCCAAGAGCAGCAGCAAGTTCGATCCCAGTGTGCTTCCCGAGTCGGAGGATCACGCTGCTATTCAGACTCAGGTATGTTACTTCGTGCGATTTTGTCCTGTAATGGGGGGTTTTCTTTCGATCGTCTGTTCATTTTTTTATTTATTTTTTTTTTTTGCTATTGTTGTGGAGAGCTGGTGCTAACCATTTCCGCTCTTTTTTTGGTTCCTGCAGGTCCACTTCTACTTTAGCGACAGCAATCTGCCCACCGACAAGTATATGTGGGAGCTGACGGGCGGCGCCGAGAACAAGCCGGTGCCGCTCAAGAAGATCTGCCAGTTCGGCCGCATGCGGCGGTTCAAGAACTATGGTGCCGTCGTAGCGGCCCTGCGCGCCAGCAAGTTCCTGGCCGTGGCAGGCGAGCCCGGCGCCGAGACGCTGGCGCGCAAGACGGCCTACAACCCGGACCGCCCGCGCAGCAAGGTGGACGCGGCCACCGTGTACGCCAAGGGCTTCGGCGAGGAGGAGCCGTCGACGCAGTTCGACCTCGAGGCGTTTTTCGCGCGCTTCGGCCCCGTCAACGCCGTGCGCCTGCGCCGCGAGGCCGACTCCAACCTGTTCAAGGGCTCCGTCTTTGTCGAGTTCCAGGACGCCGACGTCGCCGCCGCTTTTCTGGCCCTGGACCCCAAGCCCCGCTGGAAGGACGAGGAGCTCAAGATCATGTCCAAGTCCGCCTACGTCGCCGAGAAGTCCCAGCTGATCCGCGAGGGCAAGATCGAGCCCAACACCAGCCGCGCCCCGCGCTTCTACGAGGGCCGCACCGTCGGCGGCCGCGGTGGCGGCAGCCGCGGCGGCGGCGGCAAGTTCAACGGCAAGGGCGGCGCCGACAAGGACGACTGGAAGAAGCGCCGCGACGACGACCGCAAGAACGGCTTCCGGGGCGGCCGCGGCCGCGGCGGTCACCGCGGCGGAGGCCGTGGCGGCTACGGCAACAACAACAACAACAACAAGAGCCAGTACGGCAAGTTCAAGCCTCAGTACGTATCTCTTCACCCATTTCTTCTTTTATTCTTTTTTGCTTCTCTATTTTCTACGGTATTTTATGCTAACCTCCCTTTTATTCTTTCTCTTGTAGAGGCAGACCTGTCATTCAATCGTCCAAGGACGCAGCCACCGAGTCCAACGGCAAGCGCAGCCGCGATGACGATGGTGCGGCCGAGCCGCCTGCCAAGAAGGTCGATACCAAGGCCGAAGTCGCCGCATAGGCTACTTGAAAGGAGGCAACGGTGGTTTGGCAGTTTTGTTGCGGTGTCGTGGAGATTTAATCCTCATGAGGGCTCTGCCCTCTTCATCTACCCAGCATCTTTTCTTTTCTGGTGTTAATATGCTTCGAAGAGGCTTCTCAAGTAGCAACAGCGATGACCCCGCGGCGAGGCCATCCTGCACCCGGCAACGTTCCTTTTCTAAAGATCGAAGGCGTCTGCCATTTGTATTTCAAGATCTTTGAGTTGCTGCTTTTTGGCCTCTTATTTCTGGTCTTCTATTTCTATCTGGCGTTTCTTTGGGACAGGTATACATACATAAAAATAGGACGGAAGAGGAATAGCAGGGGGAGACGGACAGACCCCTTCAAGATACAAAGAAATCAAGCGAGAAAAAAAAAAGCATCAGTTCAAATTGTCAAAAGACGCAAGAGAGACCCTCGGTGTCGAGCGCAGTGAAGATATGAGAGATGAATTCCATTGCACCATAGGAAACTAAGAGAGGACAACATTTAGGTTCCCGTCTGTGTCCTCTCCGGCTCTGATCTTTACCATTCTGATGTTCTTGGCAGTGTCTTGTTGATGTTGTCGAGAGCTGTTATCCATATTGCGCTATTGGTGGTGACATTTCCAACCAACCGCCGACCGTTCTATTTTCCTATTCGCTCTGGCAGTGCTTCTCGGCCGGTGTGTCTCGCCCGTGCCAAGGTCCCGTGCCAAGTTCAGATGGTATCAGTCAAAAAAAAGATACGATCAACAGAGCCGGCAGCGGCACCGGCCAGCACGGCATTTCTGCTGAGGGGATTTGCAGCGTCGACAGCGGCCCAGCACTGCAGGCATTGCTGAGCAAGTTTCCTACCTCTTGGGCTGGGAAACACTGAAAACCCGGGAAGCACGGCACGCCGCGTCGTCTTTGATAGGAGAAGAGACGGCGATCGTCAGCCTGGGTTTTTGGTCCTTGGGATTTTGGACGGCCAGAGCAGATAATAATGTTACACAAGAAGGAAAGAAAGCTGCAGTCCCGCATTTATTTTTTTTTCATTGTCACCTTCTTTGTCAACCAAAGATTCAGTCACTGTGGGCTCTTTTACTTTACAAAGAAATCCTTCTGCACATCATAAAAGCTACGTGACGAAGAAGTTCAGAAATCGTGCATTGGTCTGCTGAGACCACAGAATCTAGCTTTCCACTACTTCATTTAGCAACACGAATAACAGAAGTAGTACACCAGGGTCAAGAACGAAGATCTCTGAGCAAAATCAAGGGAAAATTACAGTTATAGGAAAGCAAGATTAGGTATAGAGGAGAGACACTTGTAACTACATAGTGTAAGAGAGGCTACCACATACTACAGTAGCTGATATTACCAGAAAGTATTAATCTAATCTGTTTCTAAGAGGGGGGCCTCTTAGTCTTTTGCCCCAGCCTTCAACGGAGAAGACACTTACAGTTTACAGTTACCGCTTAATACTCGTATATGCGGCTGCATGTGCCGTCCTTTACATACATATGCTTATGGTAGCCATTCATGGAGCCGTTCAGCATTGTGAATTCCAAGTTCCTGGTTTGCCTGCCTTCCAGTCGCTCTCGATAGAAATTCATCGAATCTACTTTCATTCCTCGTAATAAACTGCCGTGTCCACGGAAAATTCGCCGACTTACATGCAGCTTTCTTTTTTCGCCTCATTGGACGGAGGGTTGCAGTCCAGAACTGCGTTTGTCCTCTCGTCCAGTGCGGTCTGATGCATTTTGTTATAGTCAGCATCCACCTCTTGCTCCTAAAAGGGCAAGTATATGCACGACATATAACTCGTACAAGACTTTATAAGAGGTACGAGGTGTGGAGTACGGAGCAGTGTTTCTATGACGAAAATTCTTTCTTGGTCCTGAGGTCAACGCCAGTGTCGACAGTGCCACAGATCATTGGCAGACGCAAGTCTGTCTGCCAGATGTCCCCCCCGTTGTCGGCACGGATCCGACGAATGCATCCCGTGAGCAGTTTGGAGGGAGGAAATTGGCTTGAGCGCGGACTCTGATCCTACAGCGGTCGGTGCCTCTGGGCGCCCTCCTTTTGTGGTCGTTGTTCACCGTATCTTGCGTGGCAGCGCCCTGCGCCCCCCCTGGTCGTCGGCAATTTTTCAGCACAAAATCTTACTGATATCGGCTCCATTGCTGCCTCTCGCACGCTCGCCTCGTCCAATTCGTTCCTTGGGACCCCCGATCAACACACCCTGTTATTGACGTCGTACACTTCGGACATAATTGCTTGTAAAGACCGCAAATCTCCAACGGCGTTTTCCTTTTGGAAGAGAAAATTCTGCTTTGGTGTGGATCAAAAGGGTTGAGAAGCCCCCGCTCTCTCAGTTTCAAGTGCAACACGAGGAGCATGGTCGCTATTCTCCAAGCTCCATGATTTCCCATGTCGTCCTAAGCGACGGGGCCATATGGACTTTATGCAGTTTGCTCCCTTTCCCATCTTTTTTTTCTTTGTCGCCCTGCACAAGCGAGCTCCTTAGCCGAAAGCACGCCGATAAGCCGTACCCGGGACCGGAAAGAGGGTCCAAAGAAAGGGAGATTTACGTCTCCTCTTTTTACTGTATCTAGGTTTCCTGTTATCGGCCGCTCCTAGTATGTCCCGATCGCCGCGACGCAACAGAGAGGGCCGCTTTTGCTATCCTCACGCCTATCCCCTCTCCAGCCTAGATTCTCTCTTCCCCGTTGCATGCAAGCCTTAAATTCCATTCTCCAAGCAAGCTGTCGGATACGCTGTAGACTAAGGCAGAGCTGTGCGCTTTCTTCTCTAAAACGCCATGGTCACGGCACCAGTATTGACGGCCCCGGAACGCAACTAATGCCGCTTGCAGCCTAGTTCTGGCGTTAGGGATGTACGGGGGAACGGCGAGGAGGAGAGCAAATTTGCTCGATGATTCCAGCGCGCTGAAAAGAGTAATCTCTGTCCCAAATACAGAGGCGAGCGAGTCATTACATTGGGAGGTGGATTCGCCGCCCAAAGAATTTAGCGTTGCATTTGCCATGACGGGACCCAACTTTTTTTTTTTTCTTTTCTTCTTTTTTGTCTTTCCTTCTTTTGCTCTTTCTATACGTAGTTAGCACCAGCGTTTTCACTTCCTGCTCTCTTTCACACCCCCCCCCCCCCCCCCCCTTCAACGCTTAAACTTAACCTTGCAGGTCTGCAAGGAAGACTTTCAAAGTACCACCAAAGACAAAACCTGGCCTATGACCCTGTCCAGACTTCTCCCATGATTCCTCCCCCCCCCAGTAACGGTGTTAGTCTTACGAACTCCGATCGTAAACTTTCCCTGACGCTCCGTCGTAGTGGATGGATATCGCCCTCCCGGCATGTTTTTGCCGGCCCCAGGAGTCGCATGCTACGTCTTCTGGGACCGGCCGAAGGAGAACGCCTCTAAGTGCTTAGGGGTTTGACCTCTTGTTCTCTTAAAATGTTTTGTTTTCCTCCTTCTTTTCCTGTCCTTCGTTTCCCATTTCGTAATTTTTCTCTTGCTTGTTTCTCTGTGTTTCTTTGCCATCCTCGTAATTCTCTCACTTCAAATTTTTGCCTCCTCGTCAACACATACTCTGATAATCATTCTATAATTAATTTTGCTGTTACCCCCTTATGCGATCATCGATCTTATTTTGCTTCAACTAGGTCGTCTTGGAAATATAAGGGCCTATGGTCTCTATAAAGTATAGGCATCACTGCAAAATTCACCTCAGTTTTATATAGGTCATAGATCCATGACAAGCACCGAAGAGGTCGAGATATACTCGACAGAAAAACGTCTTTCCCGATTTTCCTAGACGCAGATTTTGTCCCCAATGGCATCGTCAACGGGCGCTCCCGAAGCCCATCGGTCGGGCGAATTGCTAAGCACTGCCGCACTAACACCCTCGCCGTCGCCCAACGACTTGAGCGCCACTACTCTGGCAGTATCCAGCGCCAGCAATGCGGGCCCCTCGACCTCTCCTGCGCCGGCGTCAGAAAAATACGATGCCAACGACGAGAAGAAGCAGCGTCTCTCCGTAGAGGACAACGCCTCGCTCCGGGAGTCGGACGACAGCAGCGACGACGACGACGGCAGCAGCCGCAGCCGCGAGCGGGCCAAGGAGAAGGACATGGCACGTGCCCAGCAGTCCCGGTCCCGGTCCCGGGCCCGGTCGTTCCTCTCTCGGTCGCTGTCGCGGAGACGGTCGAAGACGCGGTCTCGCGCCCAGTCGCTGGCCGATTCGGGCCCGCCCGTGACCAGGACGGTCTCCGAAGTGCGCGATGGCATCTACATCCGCCGCGACCGCGAGATCGACGGCATCGAGCGGGAAGAGAGGGACGAGAGGGCCGGTGTATCGACGGCTCGATCAGGCGGCAACGACGACCCAGAAAAGGGACTGGGCGGCGGCAACGGAGTGGTTGTGTCCGGGATGGCAGCGGGGGAAGCGGAAGAGGAGCCGGATCCAAACCTCGTCAAGTGGGAGGGGCCCGACGATCCGGAAAATCCCAAGAACTGGAACATGGGAAAGAAGTGGCGGGCGGTCTTCGTCGTCAGCCTGTTCACCCTCATCTCGCCCGTCTCGTCGAGCATGATCGCGCCGGCGCTGACGGATATCGGCCGCGACCTCGACATCACCAGCACCGTCGAGCAGATCCTCGCGCTCTCCATCTTCGTCCTGGCTTATGCCGTGGGTCCGCTCTTCCTGGGTCCCCTCAGCGAGCTCTACGGCCGCGTCGTTGTCCTGCAGCTCAGCAACCTGGTCTACCTGTTCTTCAACCTGGGCTGCGGCCTCGCGCGCAACCGCGGCGAGATGATCGCGTTCCGCTTTCTGTCCGGCTTTGGCGGCTCCGCTCCGCTGGCCATCGGTGGTGGCGTGCTGGCTGATCTGTTCACCGCCGAGGAGCGCGGCCGCGCCTTGTCCATGTATTCCCTGGCGCCGCTGCTCGGCCCGGCCATCGGCCCTATCGCCGGCGCCTTTGTTGCCCAGAATACCACATGGCGGTGGGTGTTCTACGCCACCACCATTGCGGATGCGGTCATCCAGTTCATGGGCCTGTTCTTCCTTCGCGAGACTTATGCGCCCGTCCTGCTGAACTGGAAGCGCAACCGTCTCGTGAAGGCGACTGGAAACCAGGAGCTCTACACGGCCTTCGACAAGGAGCGCGAGGGCGGCCTGGTGCACACGCTGAGCATTGCTCTCAGCCGCCCGTTCATTCTGCTGGGCACCCAGCTGATCGTGCAGGTCCTCGCCCTCTACATGATGTACCTGTATGGTCTCATGTACATCCAGCTGGCCACGTTCCCGACGCTCTGGAACGAGGTCTACCACGAGCGGACGGGCGTCGCCGGTCTCAACTACATTTCGCTGGGTATCGGTTTCGCAATGGGCGCACAGATCCTGGCTCCGCTGCAGGACCGCATTTACGCCTATCTCAAGCGGCGGTACAATGTCTCCGTCGGCCGGCCCGAGTTCCGCATTCCCGTTATGGTACCTGGTGCCTTCCTGGTTCCTGCGGGCCTGCTGGTGTACGGCTGGTGTGCCGAGTACCACACGCACTGGATCGGCCCTAACATTGGCGCTGCTATGTTGACCATGGGCGTGATCGTCGGCTTCCAGTGCATCCAGGGTTACTTGGTCGACACATATTCGCGCTATGCAGCCAGTGCTGTGGCCGCCACGACTGTCATGCGTTCCCTGGCTGGCTTTGGATTTCCGCTATTCGCTCCCAACCTGTACGAGAAGCTGGGATACGGCAAGGGCAACACATTGTTGGCGGCTATTGGCATCGTTGTCGGGTGGCCAGCGCCGTTCTTGCTTTGGAAATATGGCCCATATTTGCGGGCAAAGAAAGCAAGCTTCCAGGGTTAGGCGTATTGCGCTATGAGCCGGGAAGAAGAGAAGCAAAGTATATTGCAAATGACAGCGGGGAAGAGAGAAACACAAAAGTAGACTTGCAGAAGGGAGAGGATGCCCGCCGCGTGGGCCACTGAACGGTAATGTTGTTTTGGTATTTGAGTTTAGCTTCACCTGCATATGGGTGCTTTCTGCATTGGGAACCGGGGTCAAAAAGCATTTTAGGGTTTTATAAATTTGTATGTCTTTTTATAATATTTCTTCTTCTTTTATATCTTCTTTTTTTTTCCCCAAGAATGGTACAAAAGGAGGACAAATGCGATACCTTTTTAATCTTTGCATCCGCTCCCTATCATGCCATGCACACCGCCTGGGCTAACATGCCTGCACGTTCCTTGGGCACCTACCGTCGGCTGCTCAGGGCCGAATTGCAATGTGATGTTGCGCAGGTCAATATTGAAACAAGGCTGACGGGTAGAGCACGACATCTGGGCAGTCCGATTGCTGTTGCTGGTCTTGCTTGCACGGCCGTTCTTGTTGCTTAATACACCGGTAAAATTGACAAACGCGATGTTGCTAACCAACATATTGGATGTGCCAGAAAAGGAACCTATCATGGACATTAGACACACAGCACTGCATGCAATCCTAATCAGGTAACAAATTCAACATGCCGTTGTTGCCGCTGTCCTGGTCAATGGTCGGGCCATTCGCAGCGCCCTGAAGATCAAAATTGGCAAATACGACATTTGTGACGCTGCCGCCGCCGCCGCCGTTGGGTTGACCCGCACTCTCGTAGCTACCGTGAGGCTGGAGTATAGTTTCGCCAATCCACGTCTTGATATATGCCGAGTTGTGCATGTCACCGTTGCGTGCTATGAGGCGGACGTCGCGCACTACAATATTGGCAACGGAGGCATCCTCGTGGGGGTACTGCCCGAGACTGCCGATCGCAACACCATTTCCGCCATGGATTGTCAACTGTATACAAAGTTAAAAATTTTAGAGCAACATGCAAGCGGGACCACCCCTGCTGCATAGAAGAGCACTCACATTTTGACAAAAGATGTTGAAGGATCGAGGCTTGACAGCAATGGCATCGTCACCACTTAAAACAGAAATATCAGCATATTACCTAATGATTAACACTGTGAATCCAAATGGGGGTTTGAATGTTACCCTATCGCAGATGTCAGCATGGGAGCTAATTTCATTAGCAAATCCCGAAATCGTTCAAAAGCCTATGCATCTCACCTTGGTAGACAAAGTTAGTGAGGGCTATATTGTATGCATCCATCGTGTCAAAACCGTCCGTGTTCTGCACCCAATTCTTTCCCGGTGGCGCACTGGATGCCGTGCTGTTGACGTAGATATCATCAAACCACATGTTGCTTCCGTTCATTATGTTGATGCTCCAGAGGGGAGATTGAACCACAGAAACTGTCCAGATGAGATCAGCAAGAACTGTAACGCGATAGTTGGCTGGGAACCAGCGAGAACTAACAGTGCTTCACGGTCACATCGCTGACGTTCCAGAGCACGAATGGCATAGGACGGCCTGGTTGAGTGCTGCCACGCTCAGCCTCGTACCAGGTGTCGCCATTGCCGTCAATGCGGCCGGTTCCGTGCCCATCGATGCGGATCCGATCGCCGGTGAGGACGAAGCCGGCGTGGTGGTTCTGAAAAGTAATTGGGTAGCCATTGTTGCGCCAGTATGTCAGGTTGTCAGAGAACTGATGGGCGCTGTGAGCGTTGATCTGCCATGTGCTCGCGTATCGAGAGCAACCTTACCTCCCAGATGCCGCGCCACTCTACAGTTACATCTGTTACAACAGGATTCAGACGCGAGGCAATGGAGTACCTGGCGCCTTCTGCGAAGACGACGGTGCCACCGTTATTGCAGTCTGAGAAGGCCTTTAGGATTTGGGGCACGTCGTCCACAGCTGTTCCGTTGTTGGACGGCAGGAGTGGCACTACCTTGCACACCTTCCCATTATTGGCTGGATTCCGTGGCCGGATTGTTAGTGATGCAGGCAGATCAGAAGCTAACGTACCCCAAAGCTGCATCCCCAGCAACAACACCAACAGCGAGAAAGACGACATGGGTGGTGGCAGTGTTACTAGGATGAGGTATTCCGAACACGAAACTAGCGCAGGCCAAAGTTGCTAATGTTCGTCTCAAGTGGCCACCATCGTCTTTCCAGCGGTCAGAGATTGAGTTTCTTCTACTTGGAAGAGCTTATTTACGGAGGAGGCTCTCTGCGATATTAAGCCGCCACTGACGGCTAAGATCCCCCATCCCGTCTCCTCTTTTCTGTACTTCTATAGCTCTCGTAATCTCTGACACTCTCAGTATTCTCTTTTGGTTTGGTCCATGAGGTACTGTCGAATTGAATATTTCTTGTGATAGCGCGAGATATCATGGGGATGCTGTGTCGAGAATCCCGTTCCAGCGGCCACTTGTGATTCGTGCCCTTGCCTGCGGTCTAAACTGGTCTGCGCGTCGGCAGCCTGCAGGGCAATTGAATTGAATATGCATATTTTGCCCGCTAATGTAGAGTTGGATCAACTAGTGAATCTGTTAATAATGCCAATGCGGATTCCGTATTCGATGTGCACTAATGTGACGCCAGTAGAGAAAGCATGTCAAGGGGGAAGGGCGGCTCTCAGTTCTCACATGTCAGATGCTGCCCTTCCCTTGGCGGCCCCTGCAAATTTATCCAAGGCAGGCAAGGAGTTTTCCAGGATTCTCCAAGGAAAATCCGGGGAAGGCGCAACTTGGTAGGCGTGCCATCTAGAAGAGTCTTCTCTTCTTTTTCTAGAACGCGATTGCCGATGCCATGTGCACCCTGTAGTGCGTTCAGCCCTTTGGCATCTCCTTCTTGTGTAGCACCGCTTGACGCTACGCTAAGTCCCTTACGTACATCTGAAGACAGAGAGATGTGCCGCAGTTGTGGTCCTTGCGGATTGTGGCTGCCAACCGTGGCGTCCTTGGGGGCCGCCCGTTTTACATAAGTTTGTATTATCTTTTATCTCGTATCTTTTTTATGTATTATGTTTTATTTTATTTTTATTTTTTATTTTTATTTTTATTTTTTCCTTTTTTTTCCCCTTTTTTTTTTTTCTTCCCCTCTTTTTCCTCCCCCCTTTTCTTCGTCTTTCTTTTCTTCTTCTTTTTTCCTTTTTTTTCTAGTTCTCGTTTTGCTTTTGCCTTACATTGTAAGTTTCCGCGACGCTTCACGGTTTACCATTGGCTTGTCTGGGTCTTTCTCCATTTTATCCCCAGCTGTTGCACGAGAACTAAGGAGACGTTTGTAAAAGGCGGCTTTCCGTTGGCTGCAACTGAACAAAGTAGGCCCCGTGCACCTGTGGCTGACACTAAAGGGTTCCACTAAGGATGTGAAGACGCCTTACAAGCGCTCGATTATGTACTGTTAGTAGCACGGCAGGTGGCCGGAGTGCCGCCCATGGCGAGGGCGTGGGATGCGTAAAATATTTTCCCACGACTTATGCTTATTATCCCGCATCGCTTCACTCCCATTCATGTTTCTCTCCCTCTTCAACTTCCTCGGAGCCGGAATCTCGCCGTCGTCCTGTTCTCATTCCCCTCTGTCACACACCCCCGGTTTTCGAGCCATCTCGAATTTGCATGATCCATCGTCCTTTTCTATTTTTATTACGTCAAACCCAATCTACGACTACGAGCATTTCGATCGTTAGCGGAACAGCCCGCGGCTCCGACTATCCGAGACTCTTTGACCGCGACGTCATCGTGATCTTTTGACAGCTGTTTCGTCTCTTTCCCAGTCTAGGTACGCCGGTGGCTAGCCTCGTACACGCGCATCTTCATTCATCGTGTCGTATGACTTTTTTGCCTTCTTCATCGTTCTCACTTGCTCGTATCTTTCCACCTCCTGGCATTTCCCCGCCTTATCTCTGCCCCTATCAGTTTCTTATCTGACCCGTTTATTGCGTGTTTTTGGCCTGCCTTCTTTTACTTTCTTTCTTTTTTTCTCTGTTGCCTGTTCTCTACATCTCTTGGCATCGCAATTGACTTGTTGCATTGGGTGGTTTATGTCAAGTTGACGAACGTCAAGATTTCGTCCAATGCACTGCATGTTATCGCCCGCTGAGCAATGATACGTGCATTATGCTCCACTGTGGACGACTGACGCCTCACCTAGCTCAAGTCGATTTTCCCTCCCCCCCACAATAAGCCGCATTTTTCAGGGCCCTCTCGCACCTTATTACGTACAACACCGATTTATCTCCACAACAGTGTTCACTCTCGACTAACCAGCAGGCCATCCTTTGACTCTTTGGAGTCCAATTACGTCTTCAGAATTGACCCGGTCTCTTCCCCGTACTGGTCAATTGCGTCACGTTTCTTTCCACTATTGTTCGACTCAGCGTGCGTTTTCGGTAACATCCGCGAACTTACTTCTACCGCCTGATATTCGGCTCACGACTTTGTCGGCGCCTCTCTTTTCCCTAGTCCTCGCTTCCGTAATTGGCCGCTCTGGCTTCGGCGTAGCCACCCAGGCTGTGCGGCGGAAAGGAATAGCCTGGTCCGTCCTGAAGGATGATGGGCCGTGGCGCATTTCTAAGCCCTTCGACTCAAAGGCCCCGACTTCGCAATTGAACGTCTACCTTTGCCGCGCTTCTATCATAGTAATTTCAATTCGCAGTTACTGCACCATATTCACCTCTAGTACTTGGTCAGCTGTTTTCAACATCTCAGACGGGCCACAGCATAGGATCTTCCGCTCCGGCTTACGCAGTATTGGCCTGCGTCTCAGTCTTTGCCTCGCCCTGTCTGGATTTGCCTTCTTTCATAATTCTAGGCGCATTTTTATTTTAGGCGCATCTTATCAACTTCCACGTGACACCAGATAGCATACCGATCTTGCCCCTTGTGCTTGGCCATCTGCCGCAGTAGCCTTATTTTCATTGACTAATCTCCGTCTACGGTGAGTTCAGCTATTTCAAATCGGTCCAGAACCGTATCTCTCGCACTACCATGGCGAATGCAAACCCCCCATTACCATATCAGCAAGGGATGGGGCCGCTGCCAGTTTCTGGGAGCAACAATTTCGCCAATCTACCACCAGGTGCTACCTCACAGCCTGCTCCAACAACGGGTCGTACATCCGCGCCTGGCGCAGCGACAATGCAGTCCGGAGGAGCAACAGGGAGGAAAAAATCACGGCGCAATGCCGACCCATCAACACAGAAGCGGCGATGTGTCAGTACCGCCTGTGTCGCATGCCGAAAGAGGAAGTCTAAGTGTGATGGCGCGCTCCCCAGCTGCGCTGCGTGTGCCAGCGTGTACAGCACCGAATGTGTATACGACCCCAACTCGGACCATCGCCGGAAAGGCGTCTACCGAGAGAAGGTTGATAGCATGAAAGCGCAGAGTTCGACCTTGCAGATTTTGATCGAGGCCATTCTCAATGCTTCAGAAGAAGACGTGCCTGCCATCGTGAAGAGAATTCGCACCTGCGACAGTTTAGACGAAGTTGCTGAGTCGATCGCAAAGGGCGAGATTATTGAGCAGACCAACGGCGGTGATGACGATGCCGATCTCTTAGACACTTCGTTGCTAGGTTCGGGCCTGCCAGCGGAAGGCGAGGTCGAGCTGGCTCGCAAGATGGGAGAGCTTCAATTGGGAAGCGGGTCTGTCCGCTTCATCGGAGGGACGTCGCACCTGATCTACACAGGCGACATCTCTCAGAACGACGGCGATGGCACAGACAGCAATGGCCTTGGCTCTACCATGGGACCGAATCGCGAGACAGCGACTGCGATCCAAGACGAACTGCAGTCGCAATTCGAGTCGCCATATACCACTGAGGAAGAAGCCTTGCTCAGCTGGACTCAAGTCACCACTGACGTATCACTCATAAAACATTTGATGGAAATGTACTTCAATTGGCACTACACATACTTCACCACTCTATCAAAGAGCCTGTTTTTGCGAGATTATGCGCGCGGCCGCCCACGCACTCCGCCAAAGCGCACCGTCTACTGCACGTCGCTGCTGGTCAATGCGATGCTGGCACTGGGCTGCCATTTCACGAGCGTTCCCGGCGCTTTCGCGACGCCTGGTGACAGTCGTACAAAGGGCGATCACTTCTTCGCCGAGGCGAAGCGGCTGATTGTCGCAAACGACGAATACGAGAAGCCCCGCCTGGCTACAGTTCAGGCGTTGGCCATGATGTCGGTTCGTGAGGCCGGTTGCGCTCGCGAAGCAAAGGGCTGGGTGTACAGTGGTATGAGTTTCCGGATGGCCCAGGACATCGGCCTCAACTTTGATGATGCCAGCGGATCCAGACCGGCAGCAGGGATCGCCGACGGCGATCCCAGCCGCCATCAAATGAACGAAGGAGAGATTGACGCGCGCCGCATCACATTCTGGGGATGCTTCCTCTTTGATAAAGCTTGGTCCAACTATATGGGCCGCCTGCCGCAGCTACCGAAAAATTCGTACAGTGTGCCAAAGTACGATGTCTTCCCTGACGAGGACTCCGAGCCTTGGTCACCATATACTGATTCTGGGTTCGACCTCTCACTGCGCCAACCGTCTCGCACACGTGCCATCGGCCTGCAGCTGTCTCAGCTCTGCGAGATCAGCAGCGACCTGCTCCTCTTTTTCTATCATCCAAATCATATTGGCCGCTCCAGTGGCAAAGCAGTTGAGCTCAAGAAGCTCAGCGAGATTCATCGCCGTCTCGAGGATTGGCGTCGCGAGCTGCCAAAGGAGCTTGAGCCCAATGAGGGCCAGCTGCCCAATGTGATATTGACACAGTTAGTTAATCAGCTGTTCCATGATCCCTCACAAGCATGAAGCTAATGATTTTTTTTACGTAGCATGTTTTTCCACCTGCAATATATTCATCTTTTCCGACCTTTCCTGAAGTACAATTCTACAACATCACCGCTGCCAGCCCACGTTTCACCGCGACGTATTTGCACGGCGAATGCCGGCGCCATATCTAAATTGATGCGGCTGTATAAAAAGACCTACAACCTGCGCCAGATCTGCAACATTGCTGTGTATATGATTCATTCTGCCTTAACCATCCACTTGTTGAACCTGCCCGAAAAGACTGCGAGGAGGAACATCATCCACGGTGTCAAGCAGCTCGAGGAGATGGCGGAAGATTGGCTATGCAGCCGACGGTCTCTTGGTATCATCAGCGTCCTAGTCCGCAAGTGGGGCGTGGAGATTCCCGAAGAGGCTTCTCAAGTCTTGAAGCACTCGGATGAGAAATACGGCACTTTCAGCACTGCCGACGTGCCGTCGCCTGACCTTGATGTCAACGGCATAGCGCGCGTGGCGACACTGTCCGGCTTGCGTCCGAATTTGGACCCTGCCAGTGTGATCCAAAGCGTTGAGTATCCGTCTGCGCTACCGCCAGATCAGGCAGCATCTATGAAATCAGATCAGTTTGGGCCGGGAGGGATTAACGCTGCAGGCATGGCAGGTCACTTTGATCAATTTTCTCAGTCTTCTCCCAACTACCCTCACGACTTCAGGACCCCTGGAGTAACACCAGAATATGTCCGCGCAATGCCTCATGCGCCTTCGCCAACGAGCGGGATAATTGGTTCTGGGCAAAAACCGGTTCCGGTTTCTCAAATAAATGGTAACAATGGCGGCGGCGGCCTGCCTACCATGAACACCTGGTCTATGCCGTCGAATATCTCACAGCAGATGCAAAGCTATCAGCATCCGCCTATGGACTATCCACAGGCGACACGACATAGAGAGAATCGTCCTCCAGAATTCGGCATGGATGAGCCAGACTGGTTCCTCCGAGAGGGAGCTAGCTGGCAACATAATTTTGGAGCGTGGGACTTGTCACAGCAGCCATCTTCCGCATCGATGTCCCCGCAGCAGCCGCCGCAGCCGCAGCAGCCGCTTACCACACACACTACGAGTACACCAACAAGCACAGGCACTCCTTTATCGGGGAATGATTTATACACATTCCGCGGCCCTCGGGGCGTGGATCTTGACATGACATTTGATGACCTCAGCCATCTCGGAGGCAATTTAGACGGTATATGAGAGACCTTGACTAGAGAGAATTAAAGAGTTGGACTTAGGTTTTGGATAAGGTTATTTAGGATGGAGCGAGTCTGCGTTTTTGGCTTGTACATCTGCACATCTTGGAACAAGACGGCATGGTATCAGCTACTGACGGAAATAGACCGCCCTTAACGCCCTTTATGAATGAATTCGACTTACTTGTTTCTGCATTTCTTGAAGGAAAAATTCTGTCATTGAAGTCGTATATTTTCTTTTGACTATTGTTGTTCTTAACGATGTCGCTGTATATACCAAAGAAATTTGAAATTTACAAATATTTGGCCTGAAAAGAGAAACCAATTCTATAAACAGCGTGTCGTCGTGTCCTATCTACTATGCCACTACCACTGGCTAAGAAAATCCTTCTGGTCCTAGTGATATATTGTCCATCGCCATATACGCAGAGCCATTAGGTCGATCCGTGAAGGGTAGTGTCAGATCGCCGCTCGTTGCAGAAAAAAAATCGTCTCATTGGCATTAAATGTTTCCGGCAGCGCCATATCATCGAGCGGATACAGTCAGGTTCACTTCGGGCAGGCCAGCGATTATAACGTCGAACACAGAGCCCGCCGAGGCGTTCTGAGGCACTGCGTATTCGAAAGTGAACAAGTACGTGGCCGCCGGCATTGCCGGAGTAGACCGGAATATATGTATGAAGCCATCGTTGTAGACTCCGAAGAGGTCGCAGGGGCTGCTACCGACTTGCTCGCAAACTTCATTCGCCGAGCTTAGCTCTCCGTCGCCGTTCGCATTAACCTGCATGACCTCTGAAGAATCGCTGGAATTGCCGTTTTGTGTGATATTAAAACAGCCGGAGAGGCTCAGCGACGATAGTGCAGCATAGGAAGAGACGCTTGAAGAATGAATGAGTGAAGAAGACGAAGAAAGAGGCGTAACTGAACTAGAAGAGTTGAGAGATCTTGATTGTGTCGATGCAGGCCGTGGTATGGACGGTCTACACCTGGACGCAGAGGTGACGCCAGCAGAGAGAAGAGCCAGTGCGACAATTTGAAAAACCGCCATTGCGACCAAGAACAGAAGAAGCCTGTCGTATTAAGTCACAAATTCAGTAAAATTAAAATGCTGCAGATTTAATTTCTTCATTGGAAGGAACCGAACTTGACCAGACGGAAAACTGGACAAGACAAGGAGGGTACAGTTATGCCAGGGCTTCGATTTAAAGTACATTTGTGTATCTGTAAGAACAATCCAGAATACTTGTTGACATAGTTGTTCAAATCTTTGAGATGTGTTTTCTTTTCTTTTCTTTTCTTTTTTTTAGAGAGAGGACAATGAGTAACTATTCTATAAAAAGGGGGTGAAGAATTCAATATTACCCAAACGGGTGTCGTTTTACAGTGAAGTTGTATGTTTTGCGCGGAAAAAGCAATGAAATTTCTCGTGGAACAGCAGCGACATTACTCGTACAATGCAGTAAACTGGTCATTTGCCATTGCTAATGCTGCCAACGTCGAGAATTATAGAACTTCTCGACAGATCCAACCTGATATGCCAACTATGTCTATTTTCAAATATATACAGATTGCTAAACTAGAAGCTTTTATAGTTGATAGCATACTCATCGTCGATATTAACATCAGGCTACACATAAACCATAACTCAGAACTGCTTTGTTTTTTTAAAACTAGAGCATACCACAGCATTCCGCATACAGACTGCTATCCCGAGCTAGCCTGGTCTCCCTACACTCGATTAGTTCAACTGGATACTAGACATGGCCCGGAAATATCTATTCATGGTCCCAAAAACCCCCCCATCTCTAGTTATCGCAGAGCATGCCAAGCTCTAAGACCACTCTATCCGTCTAATCCGTAACGCATGTACCAAGTAATGCATTATCCCAAAGGAGGGTCCAAAGACCGGGACCCTCTCCCTTTCTTTCTCGTGCTCTGGCTGCGCCCCTAGCCCTATTAGTTTGCCTGTTCTATCGTGTCTCCCCTTCCTGCTGCGGCCGCGACTATGACTGCGGCAGTTTGACGCCGTCGTCGATGCCCATCCGCGCCAGCATGCGCCGGAACGCCGCCGCCTCCGCCTCCATGGCCGCCATGGTCCGGTCCTGGCGGCTGCTGTCCTCGATGCGCGGGAACCGCCCGCCCGGCTGCGGCCGGCGGCCGAGCTCCTTGACCGCCGCGCCCTCTGCCGCCGCGTCCCACTGCGCCCCGCCCACGTTGCCGGGCTCCGCCGCCATCTGCTCGTAGATGGCGTCCCCCTCTGTGGCGGCGTCCTTGGCCGACGTGCCGCGGATGCGCGGCAGCACGTGTACGTGCACGTGTGCGACCGTCTGGCCCGCCTCGGGCCCGTCCTGGATGGCCAGGTTGAAGCTGCCGCTGCAGACGACGTCGGGCGCCGCCGCTGCCGCCGCTTGCGGGGATCGTGATGGTTGTGGCGGTTGCTTCTGTGACTTCTGTGGCTGCTCCTCCTGCTTCTCTGGCTGCTGCCCCTCCTGCCGCCCCTGCCCGCCTGCGCCAAAGTAGTAGGCGGCGAGCATGCGCTGGACGACCTGGACGGCGGCGAAGAGGTCGGCCAGCTCGTCGCGGTCGAGGTCAGTCAGGCGGCGATGGGGCCGCTTGGGACAGACGAGCACGTGGCCCGGCAGCAGCGGCCGGAGGTTGACGAGGGCGAAGGAGTGGGGGGTGACGTAGAAGACCTGGGTGCTGACGTCAAAGGGGCCGAAGAAGATGCGGCCCGGAGAAGAAGATGACGGGCCGGCGGCCGCTGAGGAGGCGGAAGAGGAGGAGACCATTGTGCGGGCGGGATTCCAGGCGGCACGACTAATAAAGGGACGAGAGGCTGCGCGCGTGACGGGTGGTAGTGCAGGCGATAGCTGTTGCAGTAGTGGGGTTGGTGATGCTAGTGGGCAGCGGGACGCTAGGAGGGAAGCTGGGGAAGCGGAGGAGGAGGAAAATGAAGAGGGAGAAGGAGAAGAAAAAGAAGAGGAGGAAGAGAGCAAAAGGAAGAGAGGGTGGCAGCTGGACGGGCGAGGAGACGGCGAAGAGAACAGCAACGACGTCGCAGCGGTGGTGGAAATTGGGAGCCGCCCGCGCCTGGTGCGCATTGTCTGCTCGCCTCCAGGGAAAGGAAGAGGATGGGAAAAACGAAAGGGCAAAAGGGGTGGCGGTAGATATGAGCGGCTGTTTGTCTTTTCTCTGGGTCTCTTTTTTTTCTATTCATAGAATAGCAAAGAAGGTTTCATTGCAGGACAGACCGGAGAGGAAAGGCACCGGAAGGGCCATGAAACGACGTTTCGAGCCAGTAAGCGATATCTGCGACCCAAGGTTCCGTCGGTCTTTGCTCTTTGAATTTTAATGTTGGCAATGCTCTCTGCACAAAACGGTGGGCGGGATCGGCCTTCTACCTCATTCTCTCCTCAGTTGGTTGCGCAGAAAAACGTGGCGAGAGAGAACGCAGAATGTCCCAGAACGTCTCTCTTAATTATCAGATTTTTTGCTTTTCTTTTTTTCCTGCCCATAGACGTCAGGGATTCTCCACAAACTGATCCGGCCAAGATCCATATAACCGGGTCTAAATGAGCTCCAGCACCTCTCCCCTTGTCAGCACTTGTCATCACTTTTTCCCTGCGCTGAAAATGGAACGCTGTGGAGTAGCACTGAGCACTACCGGTAAATCCGATCAGCGATTGAGGCTCAGGGAGTCATGCATCAACCTCGCCTAGAGAGGTTCGTTTGTCAGATATAAGATCAAAAGAGTCAAAGAAAACGCAAAGAACCAAAAAAAGATCTCATTTTGAGATTCTATATTTCCGCATCTGTCGTGTGTATGCTGATATGCTTCTAATATTTAAAAACTCCCTGAAATGCTATCCAAAAAGGAAGGAGAATAAATAGTATTTTCGTTAGTTCCAATATAATGCAAAAAAGTATTATTCGTGCTCCAAGAACAAAAATTTCTGCCATTTTACGATCTATGACAGCGTGACTGCCGTCGTAAATACCATTGCCACGAAGCCCACCACAATGAGAGCGATATCTCCGGCCCGCACCAGCAGCGAGGCGGTTGCCGCCATGCCCCGGTAGTGCAGATACGGCGGATAGATGAACAGCAGCGGCACGCAGGCCAGGGACCCGATAAGGGCGACGAACTGGTCGAGGCGGCCTGCACCGAGAACAGCTACAGCACCACAGGCCACGACTAGGGCCGTGCGGAGGGCGTTCTTGGCCCATTTGACGCGCGGATTCCGCTTGCCGGACCAGTACGTCCTGGCAGCGCGTCCTCCAACGGCGCCGTTACCGCTGCCACTACCACTACCGCCACCGCTGCTGCTACTCCCAAACAGCTGGCCCTCGATTATGCGCACCGCGGGGAAGAGCTGCACGGGCATGCCGGCCAGGACGGCCAGCGCGTAGAGGCACTGCACAGCCTGCACCAGGGGGCTGTCGCGCGGGTAGTTGTCGATGACCTCGGTTTTGGTGTAGATGCCAAAGGCGGCGTAGCCTAGGGTGCCCACGGAGATGTAGGCGATCGTGATGAGCACCATGACGGTGCTGAGCAGCAAACCGAAGCGATGGGGCTGCGCCATGGACGACTGGATGGGCAGGATGAGCCCGATGCCTTCAAACGTGAAGATGGCCGCGCCCACCGTCAGCGAGTAAGCTGCCGGGTTGAACCAGAGCTGCACCGTGTCATGGGCGCGCCACCCGCGGCTTGCTACCGCTGCCAGGTCCGCGCTGTACATGTAGGCGAGGCCGATCGCGATGCACACGTCCCCCAGCAGCGCCGCGGGGCCGAGCCGCGCAATGTCTCGTATGAACCCCAGCGGCACCAGGACCACGACCTCGAGCGCAATGAGCAGCGGGGTCGAGACAACCGGCTCCACGGGCGGGACGAGCTCGCCACCACCACCACGCGCCTTCACCGAGGCGGCCACGGCTGCGGCAAACGACGCCAAGTTCTCGGCGCCGAACACGATACCGGCGCACACGAAACCCAGCTGTGACAGCGCGATGGACCCTAGAATGAGATTCCGCATGCGCGGGCCCGCGATCGCCAGTCCGATATCGCCGTAGCCGCCACCGTAGCGCTGGCGGCACTGCAGCAGCAGTTGGAAGCCAGCCATAGACAGCAATGAGACGACAAGCAGCGTAGCGGTGGAGAAGACCATGCCGCCGTTGTTGTAGGCTTTGGGTAGAAACATGATGCCAGTGCCGACAAAGGCCTTGAGAAGCGTAAAGAACGACTGCGCCATACCGGCCTTCTTCTTGCCGGCGGCACTCTCCTCCGTAATGCGCCGTTCGAGGAGGGGCCGCTGTTCGAGATCCTCCTCTCGAGCGGCCGCCTCTTCTGCCTCTTCCTCCTCCTCCGCCTCCTCTCCCACTTCCTCTTCTTCCTCTTCGCCTGGCTTGCTCTCCTCGTCAGACGACTCTAGGTCTTCATCTGCGAAGTGGCCGTACAGCTCGAGGAACTCTACAAAGTTGCGCGTGATGGGTAGCCGTGCCGCCCCAAATGAACTTCTACGCCGTTCATGCAGCAGAGAGCGCCGCCGCTGTATCATGGCGTGCCTGCGTTCCCGGAGCCGCTGCTGCACAAAGTCGCGCCGGAACCCCTGGGGCGCCAGCATGTCACGTACCGCCATTGTACCATGTGTGCTTCCGTATCCTCCGCTGCTACCATCGCCGTGCGGCTCCTCTGGATTTTCGCTACCTCCTATCCCACTACCGGCCTCACTCGGCGTGTACGCCTCGTGGACAGTGGCTGCCCGTTTGTGGTGGGATAGCGGCCGTCCAGGCGCATTCTGCTGTAGTTGTAGCAGCGGCTGGTCGTGATGGTCGTCCGACGAAGACGGTCGTGGTGAAGGAGTCTGCAGTGTTTGGTTTCGAGCAGGTGCCTCGGCCATGCGGAACAGTGATCGGTGGACGTCGCCGCCCTGCAGCTTTAGAGAGGAGACGACCTCCTCTGCTGCGTCTCCTTCTCCTTCTCCTTCCCTAGCGGCTTCTCCTGAACCTGACTGGGATGCCTGCATAGCAGCGGGGGACTGGGGGGGCTGTCGACCAGTATCCTGTCCTTCCTGGCCGCTTCCAAAGCCCCATCGGCTGCCACGCTCGTCGGTGGCGTGGGAATCGCCAGATTGTACGTCTGTCGTGTCTCGGCTCCCGTCATCGCCCACCACAAGGTCAGCCGTATAGCCGGACGGCAGGTGCTCGGCCAGCGTCCGTGCAGCTTGCTGATCATCCACCTCAGGGGCTGCCGAGTCTGGAGGTGCTTTGGTCATGGTTCCATGCGTGGAATGCCGAGAGAGCTACGATAAATGCTAGCGGGGAAAGAAAAAGGAAAGTGATCCTGAAGTGATGATGGATGCATGGATGAAGAAAGCTGTTGAAAGCAATTCCTCTTCGTCACAAATTGATGCAGTTTCTAAAAAAGCGTTGACAACACACCGACTCAAGGGGCGGTCGGTGAAATAAAAAATCAAACCGTTTGCTGGATGGAGTACGAGTACGTAGCTACTCCGTACACGAGGTACCTCGAGAAACGCCGACTAAGAAGAACCTTCAATTTGTGACATCACTGGTCGCCCTGAACTGCCAGCAGCCAATGGGAATTCGTTCCCCCGCAGAGGGTTTCGATGTTCTCCACCCGCACTGCTAAGCCAAGAGCAACTGCCGTATAAGGAAAGACACAAGCTGCCACCAGAAGCTTTCCACGAAATAACACACACAGAGAAAGTTTAAACACATAAGTTCTGGTACAAATTTATGCACTTGCAGCTTCAAATCCAATAGAAATTCCACGTGATGCATGTCTTCCACCGGTCAATTGATCTTGTGACTCTTTTTGGGCAAAATTGAGATTGATGAGGTTTATTCAAAATCTGTGCCGATATGGCCATTCGTCTATCCATTTCTCTATCATAAACAGCTCCTACAAGCTACATTGGAAGCCACAACTCGTCTCTTGAGACAGGGAGAACAAAAAGGAAATCAGATGTATGAAAATAGAACGCCACAGGTGGGATATAGGTAAAAACAGGGATTAAAACTTCTTTCATGATATGAACAAAACATACGGTAGCAACAAAGAAAAAGCTATTGGGAAACAAAAGAAAGTGTTACGCAAGAGGTGGGGGAGGAATAGAGATGCAGTGGAAATGCGGCTGGCGCATTAGATTTGCTGGACAACCTCGTCGTCCTGGAGAATATCGTTTCTGCGAGCAATACTGCGCCGAGAGATGACACGGTGCGGAGGTGCGCTGTACTCTTCTTCCTCTTCCACTTCGGTGTCCTCAACCAAGTACACTAAAGAGAGATGTTAGTTCGCCTGTTGGATCTAAAATATGCAAGCTATGGCATCTGCGTAAAGGAGTTAGGGAGACAGGGAGAGAGGTCATACCGTGCGGCCGAACGAAAAAGGACATAACGAAGACGAAGAGAAAGACGCTCGTGACAAGAACAAAGATGGCCTGGGGGAAGCTGCCCACAGTGGCGGCATAGAGGCCGTTGAACAGAAGCGGCGAGAAGATGCGCGCGATGGAGTGGAGCAGGCCGATGGCGCCCAGCAGCTGGCCGACCCGGTCGGGCGGCACGTGCTTCGTCAGAGACGACTGGATCGTGGCCGATCCCAAGCCGCCAAACGCCGTGACAATACCGCAGGCGACAAACAGGGCCGGTTTGCGTACAAAGATGTAGCCAGCCACACCAAGCACGTCGGAGAAGATGGCGGTGCGGATCAGCCAGACATCCAAGTCGTCGGCACCGGTCGTCGCCTCGACGGGCACAATGCCCGAGATGCGGCGGCGGCGTGCTGCCGGCCGCACACGGAAAACGTAGTTGATGATGGGAAAGATGCCCATCAGCACAACAACGCGCACCATAGAGACGAGGGAGATGAATGCAGACGTCTCAAAGTTGCCCCAGTGGAATTGAAACTCGCTGTACAGCAGCGTCACAGCACCCAAGCTCATGGAGGCAGAAATCAAAAACGTGTCGACGGTGGCAAGAACGATCAAGTTGCGGCGGGCCTTCTTGTTCAGATCACCCTTTGGCAGCAAGATCTTGAGCGGCGCCAGGGGATTGGACCGCCGCACGCTCGTGATAAGCGACCGAACAGGAGCCAGAAGGCCATCCTTCGGGGGCCGAGTTCCTGCTGCGATGGCCGCCTCTTCCTCGCGCTCCTCCTCCTCGCGGTATTTGGCAGCCAGAATCTCCTGCTCCTTGGCGTGCTTTTCGCGCGCAATGCGCTGGCGCCGAGGCGACAGCGACTCTGGCAGAATGAAAAGAATATACAAGATAAAGGTAATGTGGCAGCCGAGCGTGACATAGAAGATGGAGAGGAGCGAGCCAGTCCATTCGACAAAATAACCAGCGAGGAGCGGACCAAACGCCATGCCGGTGAAGAGGCAGGCGTGCATGTAGCCAAAGGAGACAGCACGCTTGGAAGGAGGCGTACAGTCGCTCGTGTACGAGTGGCTCACAACGCTGCCAGCAGTAAAGGAGCCAGCCAAGCCGTCGATGACAGAGGCAGCAATCAGCCACTTGTAGTGGATCAGATCTGGGTAATTCGCAGCCAAAATGGTGATCACCTCGCCGACGAGGCCTCCGGACGAGGAGATGACCATGATACCTTTCCGCCCGAAGCGGTCAGACAGAGCGCCAAGGCGCGGGGCTGTGAAGGCGCTCAGCGTGCCGACGACAACACTGATGATGAGAGAGAAGGTGGCCACCCGGCGCTGGACTTCTGGGATCTGGCACTGTGGGTTGTCTGTCCCTGGCACGATCGGAAGCATGTGAAATCCGTCATGCTCCCGGTCTGCGAAATATCGGCGACATACAAGGTCGATGATCAGATTTAGACGGGGCACCATGACACCGCCAAAGGCAAGCGTGAAAAGCGCATAGGGAGCGATCAGCCAGTACACCGATGGCCGCCGGTACCACGGGAGGCCCACAAAGTCCTCATCGCCGGTCCAGCTGTCTTTCCGCGATGGTGCCGCTGATGACTGCTCAGAGTCGACAACGGTGTCAACATCACCGCCAAGGAGAGCCGCAGTCTCCGTGGAGTCATCGGCCGGTCCGACCGCTGACGGTGATATCGGCCTGCGCTGTCGGCTAGTTCCCTCGGCCATATTGCTGCTGGGCTCTTCTTATCTAGAAATATGTTGACAGAATAGGAAGGTGGTGAAAGGAATGCCCTATTGTGCTTTTCCCATCAACGTTCTCTATTTTCAGATACTTCAATTGATTGTGAACATTAAGACATATGCCGATATCATGAATGCGAAAAGGGTTAAGCGAATTGAATAAAATAACAGTCGCGGCGATCCAAAAATGCTCAAATGGAGATAGGAGCGAGGCAAGGGCGGCCGTGCTAGAAACCTGCCAAATGTTGCATCTAATTTCAAGGTTCACGAGAAGTGCGATTCTTCGATGTCAATTCATAAGCATATGAGGCTTGCCGTTTTGCCGTGGCGTTTTTTTCTCGCTTGGAGAACGTTGAGGGTGGGGATGAAGCCTGCGTTGATTGCTGTATGACGTGCGCGCAAAAGAGGATTTGCGATTTCGCGATTTGGAGTCTGAGCTGCGCCTGGCAGATCGATTGCGATATATGCTGATGTTGTTTTTGTATTTGTTATGGACATCCACTTTGATTTGGGAGTTTAGAGC
The DNA here is from genome assembly GCA_002917075.1 of Hawksworthiomyces lignivorus. Lineage (NCBI taxonomy): Eukaryota > Fungi > Ascomycota > Sordariomycetes > Ophiostomatales > Ophiostomataceae > Hawksworthiomyces > Hawksworthiomyces lignivorus. The sequence continues at coordinate 670,747 of NTMA01000006.1, forward strand.
GGATTTATTTTTGTTTTTATTTTAATTTCTCAGTAATAGCGAAAATAAGTACTTTGACACATTGGTCTTGTTGTTTCAGCAGAGAAAACTGGGGGGAATGAAAAGGATAAAAAGGCAAAACTCCGTTTTGCTGAGTTGGCTTTCTGGTGATGGCTAACAAATCAGGGGAGAAAGGGGGGGAGCTTGGACGCTGACGGGAACTTGACACGACGACACGACCAAAGCTGAGTCGCAGCCGCCGTTATCTTACTGGACGGACCAGAGTAAAAGTCCGCGAAGAAGAGACAGCAAGGCGCACTAAAACCAGAGGGCAGCAACGAGAGGGAAAACACGGCAAACCGTCAAGTAAGGAATTAAAGCAGTGAGCAAAAGGTACATGAAAAAGGGAAAGGCAAGACGGGACGTGGGGATGGGATGGGGCAGGCTAAAGAGGGAATAATAGGAGGAAAGAGGCTCGGAAGAGAAAGGTCGTGGATAGTGGAGGGTTGGTAGGATCGTCCCTTTTTTTCTTAGATAAGGGAGAAGCCAACAGGAAAGAATTGAGTGTTGACGATTAGACGACCAGAAATAAATTGGATTGATTTTGGGCGATATCGTGTTTGCTTGATAAAGTATTAGGCGATATGCAGTCAATTCCCTGCCTCTTCCCCCCCCCTTCAAGACAACATACATAAAATCAGACAAACGCCGGCAAATCCGCAGCCAGAAGAAAGCTGATCAACAGGACAAAAAGCAAGAAAAACGTGCCTAGTGTTAGCGCCTAGTGAGGATGAGGCAGGCGAGCAGGAAGTCAGACGGGCCTGATATCATGAAAATAAAAAAGAAGCAACGATAAAACAGAAACAGCAGCCATAGAGGCTCATGAACTATCGTCTCCAGCAGCTTCATCACACCATCATTTGTGCTAGGTAAGGCAAGCTAAGAAGGTACGCAACTCCGAGAAGATGGGCAATTGGGCGAGATATCGCGCTGGGAGCACTATCTCGCAGCGCCGTCTTCCCCGTTTGACACCATCCTCCCGTCTCACACAGGCTAGCTGGACTAGCACACGGCGTTACGATATCAATGAAGCAGTGCATGTATCTTACAGTACAATTTGTTCCCTCTCATTTTTCTCCCTGCCTTGCGTCGGCCTTACCCAATGGCTTGGGCTGCCGACAGGCCAGCGCATAAGTACCCCAAGCACGGTGCAGCAGAAGAACGTGTGTCGACCTCACATCGCCGCCCCCTGTGCGCTGTGTTCCACACTCGGCCTTGTCCTCCCTTGCTGCCCTGTCGGTGTCACGCGGCATGTCGTCAGAGGTCCAACGTTTTGCCAACTAGTGTTCCGCCTGCGCTATGCGATTTGATCGCCCGCTTGAGATGTCGTAGTCTTTTTGCTGGCCTTGTGATACTACTCTATGTGATATCCGCGACTGACTTCTCTGCCCAATATCTTTTAAGCGAGGGATGTTGAAACAGAAAATAGTAAAACAAAAATAAAGAAAAATTAAGAAAAATTGCCTGCCAGGTGCTGTACGTAAGATCCAATACGCCAGACGCCCAATCGCTCCTTCCCAGAGTTACATTGCGATCCCGCGTTTCTTGTCAGAGAGGCAAGAAAGAACCACAGACGGCCCCCCTTTTTTGTTCCTTTTGGTTAAAAGGGGGGCAGCCACAACCAGAGAAGTGCCACACAGGATGTTCGGCACTTTCCAGTTTTCTATTCTTCGGTGTCCCTTCCTCTTGCCTGACGAACAAAAGAAAGCAGGAGAGAAGACTGATCGCCTTGCTCTCCAATAATCGATGACGAAAGCCACAGCATTTTAAGGGGCTGCCTGCTGTTCACACACCGTACTTTCCCTTCTCTTTTTCTTCCCAAACCAAATTCGGAATCTCGGCCATTGTAGTTACCGGTGGCCGACTCGGCGATTGATAATCTGGACCTAGCAAAAAGGAGACTAACAGAGCATCCTCTCCCCTCCCCTATCCCTAACAGAGACAGCCATCCAGGCCACAATGGAGTTAGGAGGCCATTTTGTCTCCGTCCTCATTCCCTTGCCTGGATCCCCCAACATCACAGCATATTACGGAATACATATTAACTAATTAATTTAGACCACAATCACCTGTATTTCGAGGGGGCTCCTTTTTTTTTTTTTTTTTTTTTTTTTTTTTTTTTTTTTTTTGCAATTCCTCGCTAATAACTGTCCGAGCCGCGGTCAGAGAAGAAGGGCCATGCCGCTCCAGGCTCTTCCCTGCAGAGAAGAGGCGCTGTCAAGCACACCGGGTTGTTATCTCTCGCTCGCTCTCTTTCACTTCATCTCGTGCTGTCTTGTGACCTATTAATCTCTAATTTGTTACAGTATATCTTCTATTTGCATAGTGGGATGATAGCTACGTAGCAGCAATCCCCTGATAGATGAACTGCGCTCTGTTGAGAAGCTGGCTGGAAGCAGCGAGCCGAAATCTCAAATCCCTGTTTCTTCGCTCTCATGATGATCTACCCTATATTCCTATCCAATGGCATCCCGATAGCACCCCGATATTATGATTTTGTTTTTGCAGATTCCCATGCATTCTGGTTTTGACCGTAGAAAAACGCCGCCCAATAGAAAACGCCATTGAAGTTTAAACCAGGTAAAAAAAGACCCTTCCTCCCTATTCCCTGCAGAAATGTTGCCTATTACTCGTCCTGCAGCCGGCGCCGCTCCTTCTCGCGCTGCAGCTTCTTGAAGAAGGCGTTGCTCTCCGTCTTCTTGCCGGCCTTCTTGAGCATCTTGTTGATGGGCTTGTTCTGCTCGATGTAGGCCATGTCCTGGCCGCCGCTCAGCTCGCCCAGCGTGCCGGCGGTGCGGCGGGCCCGCGGCATGCGCTTGAGCGAGCGGCCCTTTGTCTTCTCCCAGAGGTCGTCGTCGTCGATCTTGTCCTCGAGCAGCTTCTCGCGCTCGACGAGCACCTCCTGCAGCAGCTCGCGGCGCTCGCGGGCGGTGCGGAAGGCCAGGTCGGGCGTCTTCTCAATGTCCTGCAGCTGCGTGATGACCTTGAAGGCGTAGCCCTGATCGACCAGGAAGGCCTGGCGCTTGGACGAGTAGAACATCTCCTGGGTGTCCTTGGAGACGAGCGAGTAGAAGAAGGCGTTGAAGCCCTCGTCGTTGCGGCGCTTGGCCCGCAGGATGCGGCCGAGGCGCTGCGCCTCCTGGCGCCGCGACCCGTAGTGCGACGAGATCTGGATGAGGCAGGTGGCCTCGGGCAGGTCGAGCGAGGTGTCGCCGATCTTGGAGAGGAAGAGCGTGTTGATGCTGGCGTTGTGCTGGAAGTTCTCGAGGATGCGCAGCCGCTCGCTCTGGCTGGTGGCGCCGTAGATGCAGGCCTTGCCCAGCTTGGTGGCGTACTTTGTCAGCGCAAAGACGTCGTCGGAGAAGACGATGATCTTGTCGCCGCGCGACTCGTGGTAGTTGATGAGGTACTGGCAGGCCTGGAACTTGCGCGGGTTCATGACGTAGAGCGCCTGCTTGGTGCGGCTGGACGACTTGAGGTACTCCTCGAAGAACTCGGTCGTCATTGGGCACCACACCTCGGCGCACTGCACGCGCGCAATGTGGCCCTGCTCCGACAGCTCCATCCAGTTGGCCTCGTAGAGCTTGGGCCCGATGAGGAAGTTGAGGTCCGAGATCTTGTCGTCCTCGCGCAGCAGCGTCGCCGTCAGCCCCAGCTTCGAGTGCGTCTTGATGTTGGACGTCACCTTGCGGAAGATGTTGGCCGGCACCACGTGCACCTCGTCCAGCAGCATCAGGCCCCACTCGCGGCCCTGCAGGAAGTCCATCATCTTCTTGGCGTCGTGCGACCGCTCGCGCGTCTGCGTCACCATCGAGTACGTCGTCACGATGATGCCCGTGTTGCCCGTGAACATGGACTTGTTGTCGGACGTGAAGACGGCAATGTCGTCCGGGTTGATGTTGGACCACTTGAGAAACTCCTGCCGCCACTGCACCACGGACATGGAGCTCGTGCACAGCACGATGACGCCCTTCTTGACCGTGCACGCGGCCGTGATGCCCACCAGCGTCTTGCCGGCGCCGCACGGCAGCACGATGATGCCGCTCTTGGCCCGCCCGTTGCCGAACATCTTGCTCAGGCTCTTCTCCTGGTAGGGGCGGATCTGCGCGTTCGGCCGCAGGTCGATCTCCAGGTTGGCGTTGACCTCGTCGTTGCGGAAGTCGTACTCCTCCAGCACCGGGTACCCCAGCTCCAGGCAGCGCTTCTGCACCACCTCGATGCCCTGGTCGCTGACCTCGAACGAGTGCACCGCCTCCTTGTCGTCGTCCGCGTCCTCCTCCTCCTCGTTGAGCGTCGTGATGAGCGCCTCGTCCGTCACGGTGTTGCTGCCGTCCTCTGTCGCTCCGCCGCCGCCGCCAGCCCCTGCCTTGCCGTCTGTGCCGCCGGCATTCGGCCCCTTGCCGTCGCCGCCTTTCTGCAGGCCCTTGGCCTGCCGCACGCCGGCGGCGTTCTGCGTGCCGGGGATGACCAGGCCGTTCATGCTCGGCGCCACCGTGGTCGAGATGCCGGCGCTCTCGTGCACGCGCAGCGGGCCGATGACGGCGTCCTTGAGCAGCTTCTGCAGGATGGCCGGGTCGTTGCTCTCCAGAAAGTACTTTGTGTTCTTGAGCACCAGCTTGACCTTGCCAAAGCTGTCGGTCGTGCTGATGATAAAATTGCGGATCACGTCCGGCACGTCCGTCTTGAGGAACCGGTTTAGCGTGTTGATAATGTCGTGCGGGTTGAGCCCTACAGACACGGCCGCGTACAGGCTGTGCGTGGTCAGGTGGTACTCGTGCATAAAGGTGGGCCGGGAGATGGGCTCGGCTATGGTGATGAGAAAGTCCTGCGCCGGCTTCGCTAGCGGGTGGAAGCTCTCAAATATGATGAAGCCGCGCTCCGGATCGATGTACATGGGCCGGTTGTGGTGGTCCGCCTTGAGCTGCAGGTACGAGAAGTCCCGCCGCCCGAAGAACCGCGACGCCGCGTCCACGTGGCTGCGGTTCGCGCCGCCGCGCCCAGCCTTCTGGTGGCCGTCCAGTGTGAACTTCTCCACGGCCTTGTCGATGTTTTCTTCCTCCGTCTCGCTCAGCGGGTCTTCGTCCGAGTACTGGTCGGAGGTGTCAACGCTGCGCGGCGTGCCGGGCCCCGGGGTCGACGTGCTCGACACCTTGCCCGTCTTCATAACGGCGGCCTGCGCCGAGCCGGGAGGTGCCTTGCGTTTCGGGGCCATGGTGCCAGTACAGGCTGCTGCAGCTGCCCTTCTCTGCGTATTCGTTCGCTCGCTCGTTCGCTCTGCCTTCGCCAGCCTCGCCTTCTTGGCCTTCCCCTTGGCAGCTTCACCAATCACTCGCGCTCTTTCACCAAAGAGAACAGAGCGAAGAATATGCCACGCTGGTCAAAGGGATCGACAAAGAAGAATTAGAGCGTACCGATGCTCTTCGATAGGAGCTCGGTCAGTCGGCTGCGAGACTGAAAAGGAAAAGAAACGATGTGGACGTTGTGATGGTGGAGAGATGCCCGGAAGACGAAGACGAAAGTAAGAAGAGGCTGAGGCCGGCTGCCTTGCATTGATGATATAATAGAAAAGTCTGGGGCGGCGCGGACGAATAATAGTGCGATTAAGGATTTGCCTCCCCCGCTAAGCAGTTTGGCAGTTCCCCTGACCGCTGTAGAAGAGATATGCGCTTAGAGAGCAATCTTCCCCCACTAAAATCTATAGAAATGAACTTCTAACGTTCTTTGACTTTCTCTGCAACCGCCAACTGTTGGAACTAAATTGGTGCTGTCTTTGTTCAAGAAGAGGTATACAGCTACGAAACATGTGGTACGTAGCTTGCCCATGCTCTTCTCTTTGTATTCGCTTTTCCTATACAGCGACTGGCTAACTGCGCATCTCCTTGGCCTCTTCTCTAGCAAGCACGTCCTCAATGCACAAGTCGCCATTCGGTCGCCATGCTGTGCGTGATCTCTCCCATTTTCTCCTCGGCTATGGCTATCTGGCAGGTGTGACAGCCGTGGAGAGATTCCTTGCTAACTGAAAACCATAAAGGCCGGAAATGGTTTGACTGCGTGGAGTGCCACCAGGAGCAGGCGGACCACGAGCTGATGCAGACCTTTGAGATGACCTTTGCGTGCAAGAAGTGCAAGAAGTGCTTCCGCAAGGACGCGCGCGAGTTCGAGGAGTCTGACGAGTACTGCCCGCACTGCGACAACCACTTCGTCCTGGACGCCGTCACACCCAAGGCCGCCATCACCGTCGAGAGCGAGGACGTGCGCGTCGACAACCGCATGATCAAGGACGACCGCATCCGCGTGCAGCAGCAGCGGTCGATCTTCGACCCGGATCTGGACGCCGACAAGCTGGGCTAAGTTCCGCCGAATAGCTGGCAAGCTGACGAGAAGAGGAGGCCAAGGCGTATGAGGCTCTTTTGAAATAAAAGGCACAACCTGGGTGTCGGCGGATAGGTTCACACGCAGACGCATGGTGAAAGAGGGGACCAGAATAGAACATAGCATCGCTGGGCGTTTTCATGATATAGTCTTTTTATACTCTCTTTTTTTTTTTAGCGACAAAAGACACGACACATAATGTAAGAACAAAAGTATATGAGTACATGCTGGTGAATGTTCGTAAGCTTGGAGGGAGATTCTGATGATGAGACCTCCCAATATCTACCGGCCTCTTTCTGTCCCTTTTCTCTCTTCTCTCCCTCCAAAACTATTCTTCCACCCGACACCAGCTAGAGCAGAAGCATCAGACGCCCATCAGGTTCCAGCTACCTTTAATCGTCCGAGTCACCGTGTCCTCGCGTAGGGATGGCGGAGCTGCTGCCGGCGCCGCCGGACCGGCCGCCCTTCTTCTTGGCCGCCTCCTCTTGCTTTTCCTGCTCGATGCTCTTGACGTGGTTCTCGATGTCCTCAACGGGCAGCATCTCCATCGGCTTGCCCGGCGCCATGATGGCGATCTCGATGTTCTTAGCGCCTGTCTGCACCACCTCCAGCAGCGACTTTATAGCCAGCTGGATTGTCTGTTCGCGGTCCATGCCATCCTTGTAGTTGCGCTCGAGGAACTCGCGCACCGTCTTGCTCGACCGGCCGATCGCGTTTGCCCGCCTTGTACCTGTCAGCAACTTGCGCAGAGGACGTGGGAAGGTAGGGGGAGGCGGAAGACTGAAGTAAGGTCCACACAACAAAAGGGACTGCAGACATGGACTCACCATGCAGAGTATATACCAGAGGGCTCCGTCTGGTAGAGGCGCGGGACCTTGCTGCCCTTGTCGAAGCCGACGATCAGGGTGCTGATGCCAAAGGGCCGCACGCCACCGCTCTGGGTGTACCGCTGCTGCACGCCGGCGACGTACTTGGTGATGTACTCGATGGTGACGGGGTCCTCGACGGTCAGGCGGTGCGACTGGGCCTCCAGCCGAGCCTTGTCCAGCAGGATGCGCGCGTCGGCGTTGAGCCCTGCAAAGGCCAGGCAGGCGTGGGTGTCGAGCAGGCCGATCTTGGACGGCGTGATGCGCGTGTCTTGCAGCTTCATGGCTGACCGCTTCTCGCAGCCGAGCACCACGACATCGCTGCCCTTGACGCCGACAGCGCACGTTCCTAGAAGAAATACTTGTTAGGACGGACTCGGTCCTTTCTTCTCTGCTGCTCCACGCCCCTCGCCCCCCAGCATAAGGCTGCTCTCAGGATGGATGAAAATAACACCCGGGCATTTCATCGTACCTCTCTTCACAGCTTCACCGGCATATTCGACCTGGAACACGTGTCCATCGGGACTGTGACGAACATTAGAAACGCTGCATATGGAATCGCGGACAGAGAAGACCGGGCGGCTGGCACGAACCTGAAGACTGTTGGCAAGGAAACTCAGTCAGCACTCAGACATCCCTCAAGACTAATCATAGGCGTGATAAAAAGTTAGGACTGCCGGGGAAAGAACCATACCAGAAAGAGCTCTGTCGTAACCCGAAGCCATGGCTGTTTAGGAGTCTCGAGGACAGCAAGAAGCGGTAAGGAGACAAGGCGGAAACAAGCGAAATGGAGGGCGGTTTTCTAGATAAAGGAATAGATGTGATTCTTCTCGCTGTAGGCTTTGCGTGGGAAAGTGGTGGATGGTGATGCGTTGGGATTAGGAGGCTGGACAAGCTCGACTGGCGGGTTTCGTTTTGGCTGCGCGTCTGAAGGAGATGCTGTGGCTGCTGGTGCTACATACTATGCAACGCCAGCCAGAGCCTGCCAGGCTCCAAAAGCTCTGACGAAGCTGGCCAGCCTATAGCACGAAACAGAGCTCTGATTGGCCAATACTCTGCTGGGTGCCCTGAGGAGAAGCTTCTGCTTACATACTCAAGAAATGCACATAATATGTCACGTGAATCTGGCGACATGTAAAGAATCGGAGCTATTCGGTTTTCGGCTTCTTTAAGTCGGGACACCATCCGACGACCGGCGTTGCGAGAGAATTAACCGCAGAGTTTCGCCGCATACGGAAGAGAATTCCGAAATGAGAAAAGTGAAATAAGAAAATAACTTCCGTGGAAGAATAAAATAGGATTCTCAATTGGCATGTTCTGATAGTCTGCGCATCTACGGTTTGGAAAATACACTGCATGCGCCCTTAGGTTGCTTGAATTTTTTTGTTTTTTGGAGAAAAGGAAAGGAGAAAAAAAAAGTGTTCGCAATATGGCTTTCAAGTCACCAGTGATGGCGTCCGCGCTGCGGAGGACGACTGCCGCCGGCGCGCGGAGGATGGCCGGTGCGGTACCGCAGCGACGAGCAGCAGCAGCAGTCGCTGGCGCCGCGGGCTCTGTGCGCTGCCTGGCCACGACGGCGGCGCGGCCGTGGCAGGCAACGCAGCCTCGTCGGGCCGACATCACGCGGACGTCGGAGCGGTACCCAGATCTGAAGCGGGACGCACGGTTTGCGGCGCTGACGGCGGAGCACGTGGCGCACTTCAAGTCGATCCTGGGGGAGGCTGGGGTGATCGACGCGGTGACGAACCCGGCGGCGCAGGACGACGTGGAGGCGTTCAACGGCGACTGGATGCGCAAGTTCCGGGGCCACGGGCAGCTGGTGCTGCGGCCGGCGTCGACGGCCGAGGTGAGCGCGGTGCTGGCGTACTGCAACGCGCAGCGGCTGGCGGTGGTGCCGCAGGGCGGCAACACGGGGCTGGTGGGGGGGTCGGTGCCCGTGTTCGACGAGGTGGTGCTGAGCCTGGGCCGCATGCAGCAGGTGCGGTCGTTTGACGACGCGAGCGGCGTGCTGGTGGCGGACGCGGGGCTGGTGCTCGAGAGCGCCGACGCCTACCTGGCCGAGCGCGGCTACCTGTTCCCGCTGGACCTGGGCGCCAAGGGCTCGTGCCAGCTGGGCGGCAACGTGTCGACCAACGCCGGCGGCCTGCGCCTGCTGCGCTACGGCAGCCTGCACGGCACCGTGCTGGGGCTCGAGGTCGTGCTGCCCGACGGCACCGTCGTCGACGACCTGGGCACGCTGCGCAAGAACAACACGGGCTACGACCTCAAGCAGCTCTTCATCGGCGCCGAGGGCACGCTGGGCGTCGTCACGGGCGTCTCGGTGCAGTGCCCCCAGCGGCCCGCCGCCGTCAACGTCGCTTTTCTCGGCCTCGCCTCCTACGACAAGGCCCGCCAGGCCTTCCGCCGCGCCAAGGCCCAGCTGTCCGAGATCCTGTCCGCCTTTGAGCTCATGGACGCCGGCAGCCAGCAGATCGTCCGCACCGTCCGCCCCGACGCCCGCCGGCCCCTCGACGGCGACCACGCCTTCTACTGCCTCATCGAGACCAGCGGCTCCAACGCCGAGCACGACACCGCCAAGCTCGAGGCCTTCCTCGAGGACGTCCTCGGCGACGACGTCGTCGAGGACGGCGTCGTCGCCCAGGACGAGACCCAGGTCAAGGCCCTCTGGTCCTGGCGCGAGGGCATCACCGAGTGCCTCGGCCACCTCGGCGGCGTCTACAAGTACGACCTCTCCATCCCCCTGCCCGAGCTCTACCGCCTCGTCGAGGACACCCGCGCCCGCCTCGAGGCCGCCGGCCTCATCGGCGACTCCGACGCCTTTCCCGCCGCCCAGGTCGTCGGCTACGGCCACATGGGCGACGCCAACCTGCACCTCAACATCGCCGTGCGCCGCTACGACCCCGTCCTCGAGAAGGCCATCGAGCCCTTCGTCTACGAGTGGGTCGCCGAGCGCAAGGGCAGCATCAGCGCCGAGCACGGCCTCGGCCTCGCCAAGAAGAAGTACATCGGGTACAGCCGGAACGACACCATCCTTGCCCTCATGCGGCAGGTCAAGAAGTCTTTTGACCCGGTAAGCACCACAACTATCGTTTTTTTTTGTTTCACTGCTCCCGCTCTCTCCATTCTTTTTACCTCTTTGGGCTCGCTTGTCTGCATCACGTCTTTTTTTTTCCTCAGCAGCGCATTCGTCCACTTCCGCGCCTGCTTCCTTTTTTTTTTTTTTTTTCCTGCGGCCGCCCCTCTCCGTGTCTTACTTTTATTTTAGCGCCTTGCCGTTCCACTCTCTTGGGGGCCACCTGGCATTTCGTTGCTGACAATTTTTTGCGCAGAACGGCATCATGAACCCGTACAAGTACATCTAAGGGCGAGGCCGATGGAGAAGGGAGCAGACCGACTTCGATGCGCTCTCTCGAGATGCGATGTGTTCCATAACCCGCTACGCGCTAGGAGGCCTCTCTTGCTATATGGTACTGTGATATTGTCTGCAGCGGTCTTACGATCGATGCTGCATGCACAACGGGGACTTGTTAGTGCACAACTCGGTTAGGCGGGCTGCATGGGATTCTGGGTCTCCGATTCCATAAACCTAAAAACTTAGAAATCCAGAAATGAAGAAAACACCCATATTAAAGAGATGCTATGACCACGTTAGCAAGCTGCCCTTGCTCGCAGATCCGAGTGCGCGGATGATCTCCTCCGAACCGTTTACTGTAATATTAGGTGTGCTCTCCACAGAAGGGGGTCCCACCGCTACCACGGTGGAGAACGCAAGGGGATGCCACATCTATTTGAAATATCACTATGACCCATCTAGGGCGAGACCCAGAGGGGGGAGCTATTGGGAAAAAGGCAAAATTGAGAGAAGAACTAGAACCCAAGGGAACACTGCAGAGAACATGAGAGGCACGGAGAGCCGACAAACCAGACGTTTTGATTTGTGAAGAGAGACATGGGACCTGCAAGGTATCGAACGGTCTAGAAAGAGCTTCATGAGGGCCTTGCGGGTTCTAGATACCGACGTATTGGGTCAGGCAACAAAAAAAAAAAAGTACCATGGAAGGATTTTGGACGAATGCGGCGTAGCGTGCGAGGCCAGGAGGGCCATCTGTGATGGCGCTGGCTTCAGCTCCGGAACGCTATCACGGTCTGGGCTGCTGCGGATGTTTATTTATGCAATTTACGGGTCGCTAACACGAGAACAGAAGACGATAAAGATCGAAAAAGGAAAGAGCCTCTCGACAAAAGGCCAGCTGGAATAGCGCCAATATTTTATGCAAATACGGCGTACGTGCAAATAGTATAATTTTAAGTGCAATACAACATCGATAGAATAGACAATACAAACACGACACGATGCCCTCCAAAAAGAGAAATGAGACCGCCTAGAAGGAGTAAGTTGGATAGCTCCACGGCCAAAGCCGTTGGTGCCCGGTCCGTTCTATTGGCCAGATTTACGGCGAGCTGATCTGGTAGGTGGAGGAAGGGAATGGAGGCGCTTGGAAAGGAAAACCCAGGACGTCCGACGGACTATCAGTTTGTGTATGGCATGTACACGCGATAGGAAGTAAATTAGCTAGACGGGGACATTTGCACAGAACAAGACAGCAGCAGTCCCGCTAGGGACCAAAAAAACCAATATTCGATATTTGCTGCTCGCCGTCTAATTTACCTCGTAAGATGTCTTTACTAATCCCCGATACCCGCTACGGCGGACTAACTGCCAGACAGAGTTTAAGTCAGACAGACGAAGGAATTCAAAGCATTGTGGGAAAATTAAGACAAGATTGACATGTTGCCCACACATAAGGGAGTGGGCGAATACACGCACACACACGAGGAGAGAGACATGCAGACACACACACACACACACTAATACACACGAGAAAATATGCTCGTACAAGTTGTACAGTTGGTACAGAGTACATGAGAGATTGTCGCTGCTCGTTTTCCCTTTTTCAGCGAAGGCCCTCTTTTCAACGGGCTAGCGAACGGCTGACAGTCGGTTAATATGGAGCTCTGCGCAGTAGACAGCACCTTGGATCGCCGTTTTGTTATTTCCTACGACTACGAGCAGCTAGCCGCTTGCCGTTTTGGCCTGGGGGCTCCATCCACTGCGTGTCTCTTCCTTGTATCTGTTCCGTAACAACAGCACTAAGAGATCATCATTAAAACGGCCTGCTTTGAAGCGAACAGGCGCTATTCGATCACCGGCCAATCACACTGCACAGGTCCGTGTCTCCCTATTTCCAGGAAAATTGGGGGTCTCACCAGAGCCAATCAGCAGCTACATATACAACTGAGCACCACAACGGCGGGTTCTGTTGCGTAATCTCTTCGCTGTAATGCCTCCCTGTTAGGGGCCCCCATGCCAGTGCATGCCAGTGAAATTTACTGCTAAATTCAGCACAATAGCCTTCTCTGCTCCATAATAATTATCTCGGCATGTAGCAGCGGGCTTTCGGCTTGGAGGCACTTTTCCCAAAATCCATGTCGTCCCTTTCTCACCATCCAGATAACCCTTGTCAGCTGCAGCCCTACGGACGACCCTAGTAGGTTTTTATTCAACAACCTCATGGGTGTAACTCTGCGCAAAGGAGGGAGTGTATGGTGAGCCACCCGGCGCCCCTTGCCCGGCGCCATACATGTACATTGCTTTGTTCCGATGCACCACTGCTTAGACGAGATAATGATGTTCGACATGGCATGCACAGCAATTCTTTGGGCGCCTGTTATTATTGATTCTTTGTCCCCGTCCAGTCCCAGTCTTATGACCAATCCCTTCCCAATCATTTCTTCAACCCGTGTGTGCTCTTCTCTGTCGAGCCGTTCAGCCCCTTGGTATTTTCGTCTTGTCCCGTCTACTTACTTAAACAAGACCTAATATACAGAACTTCAGCTGCTGTTTTTATGTTCGCTTTCGTCGAGCCCCCCTTACGCCTGCTTTCTTCTTGCAGCATCCCAGGCTGGCCTCTGTCCAATTGCCTCTCTGTCCCTGTCTTCGTCTGTCCTGCGAAGCCTTGTAGCTGACTGCGACGGTGAGCTCTCGTCAGATAGCAAGAGAGATTTGTAAATAGGATACAATAAGCAGCTCGATCGGGGAATGCTTGTTTTTGCTCAATATTTACCATGTGCACTACAATCATTCCTCTTCCCGCTTCTGCTTACACAATGACGGTGCCCAAGCTCCCCGACAAGCACACTCCCGTAGCTCTCCACCCATTGCTTCTTCTGCATGTCATATGTAACATAAGATGCCCTCGCCATCTTACAGTGCTTATGTGTTCCGTGCGCATCTCGGCAGCGTCTGTCTCTTCAGCACACGTGCGTTTGCGTACAAGGCATATCCTTCTTCTCCTCATTCTAGCCGAACCAAGGCTGGCTCAAAAAAATGAGAGGGTCCAGCACCAAAAGTTTGTACCGGATAGGAAGAAAGAAGCACTACGCTAGGGTGGAGCCGGTCGTTGCAAGCGGTTCTTCTTATTTGGTTACATTCAATAGTTGCTCTCTGCCCTGTGTCAGAAACAATGTCTGGCGGCAAGCTTCTCGAATTGCTCAGACTCGTGTGGTGGCTGTCCCATTTCGCTCTCGCCGAGCTTCGTCCTCTTCCTTGCAGATGGCGCCCATCTCCCCACACAATAGTGTGTGGGCTAAGACGACTTAGAAGCAGTGCTTCCTCTCTGTCGTCATATATTGTTACGGGTACATGTCCTTGGAACAATGTACATCCTATCTTTATTCTACGACTGGCCCACATGGCTACCAGCCATGCATGCAGACGAAGCGACAAAGAGCATCTTACCCCTATAGGGCAATGGCCCGTGTGGATACTTTGACGCCTGGGCCGTTCCCTGTTCTTTTCACCATCTCCTCATTGCTTCTTGCTCAATCCAAGTTTTTTTTTTATTTCCTCTTTCTCTGTCTGGCAACGCTCTCGTTGACTCGCTACACGTGCGTGCCACTTTCTCCCTAATCTGCCTGCGCCTTGCTAGAAGAGGAAGGGAACCGGGCAGAGCTGAGCCTTGTCCCAGGCCGGGGAGCGCCCCGAGTGAGGGATTGTCCGTCTTCTTACCGTACTCTCTCTCTCTGTGTCTCTCTTCATCTGCTCTACATGCTCATCCTTCTGTTGGTCTCAGCGTCTCGTATGCAATTATTTCCCCTCCTCCCCTCCTACATGCCTCCCTTCCCACCCGTCCCATCGCTAGGGTTAAAGGTTAGATTCAGAAGTAGATAGATCCAGCTCCTACCCCGTCATCCCAGCAATGGCGTGTACCAGGTTGGGCCTCTCCCCAGTCTATTTCTACCGGGGCATGACTGCCGCCCGTTCGTTCAAGTAGTACCCCCCCCCCCCTTTCCCCTTTCCCTTCTTCCCTCCCCTTGCTTTCTGCCCGTTCCACCTTGGCAGTCGTAAGGCTATTCCTGCATCTTACAACAGTGCCAGACCCATGTCACTCTACATTGATAATCAATCTTTCCTATTTTGAGTCTCCCTCTCTCTTCAAGACTGCATCGGGAGATCTTATACACGACGTCTTCCGCAAGCCAGGCCATCTCTCCAGCGTTTTCTTCATCTCGTACTTTTTAATCTTCATCTTCCTTATCTCAGAGCCATTATTGTCTTTGCAGAATTTTTGCCACTATTGCGCCGTTCTTGGGGAAAGACAAAAATTCTAGCCACACCATACAAAAACCCAGCAGACCGAAATACCCATCTGCCTGCAGAAATTGTCGTTCTAGACTCAGTCCTAGACACCAACAAAAAATTCCTGCTTTCCCTCTGCATTCTCTTGAACCCCCCTTCCATCTTGAGCGGCTAAGGCACCATGACGAGTTCTTTGTGATTTCGCTCAACACGTTATCAACAACATCAGCAGGATCTCTTGGAACCCAAGAAAAAAAATAACCAAATAAGCCGTAGTGCAAGTACATCAGAGCGTCATCAAGAGAAAGTAACGTCACATCGATCTGCGAATATGGTTGGGGTTCCAGGAAAGTTCAAGGGGTGTGAGACTTGTCGACTTCGCAGAGTTAAGGTAAGAAAAAATTCTGAACAAAGCAAAAAAAGGGGGACAAAACAACAACTAGCCCCCCTCCCCTTTTTGTTTTTTAGGTTTTGTTTTATTCCCTGGGTCGTTGCTTAAGCTAAGCCAAAATAAACAGTGCGACAATACTCGTCCGTATTGCAAGAAATGCCTAGATACCGGTCGAGAGTGCGCCGGCTACGAGAGAGAGACGGTCTTCATCATCGGTACCCTCCAGGACGGCGGCCGCTGTTCGTCTCATCCGCCACGCGTGATCAAGTCGAAGAAGGGCGGCAGCAGCACGCCGATCAACGACTTCGCAGCCAGCGGCAGCGGCAGCAGCAGCAGCAAAAAAGGCAAGGCAAGTCCAGGCTCGGGTTCCACCTCGCGGTCTGCCTCGGTCTCGACGTCCGCATCTAGTCCTTCTGCGCGGTCATCTCCGTCCGTCTCCATCCAGGAGCAGTATCCTGCAACAGCCAGCATCATTTCTTCGGCCAAATTTGACACTTCTGGCATCTCAGCAGCTGCAGCTGCCCCAAGGCACTATCTCGATCTCGTACCCGTTCAGCCGCTACAGTCAGCGTGGGCGGACACGATCGCGCTCTCGAGCGGCGGAACCATCTTCCAGGCGCAGCTTGCCGCCCTTGTCACCCCCCTGCGCTCTCTCGTTCGGCGGCAGGACAGCAGCGCCGCCGAATATGGCTCGCTGAACAGCTTCTTCCTCTCTCCCTTCCCAGCATACTCGCCCGCCAACGTCCAGCCAGTGGGCGAAGCGAGCGACTTCCAGTTGTACTCGCAGTGTCTCATACACTTTCCACCAGGAGATGCACCTGTAAACAGTGCCGGCGTATCGTCAGATGGCATCTGTCTATTTCTCTACGAGGTAAATAGCCGAATTGCATCAACAGAAGAACGCAAAAAGCGTGTGGCGAAGAAGCGACAGAGAGCTGACTCTAGCAGCATACTTCTTTCGCCCCGGCGTCGTCATGGGCTGTGCCAAGCAGCAGCATCCAGCAAATTGGACCTGCCCCTTTTACGGCATTCCCAGCTCATCATTTTTTTGCTCGGGTATACCGGCCGAATGCCGTAAGTATCTGTCTTTAAGAGAGAGAAAGAAAGAAGAAAGGCAGAGAAAAAGAAAACAAATCGGCAACAAAATAGAGATAAAAAACATGTTCTTGGGTGATACAATGTTGTGAATTTTGCTGACGGCAACATCGCCTGCTAGATTTGGTCTGCTTTGATCAACCGAAAAAGCACGTTCTTGGCCGAACCCGATTGGATATCCGTTCCGTGGAAGACGCATCCCAAGTCATGGCTCGACAAGCTTTTGGATATTGTTGTTATGCTGCCGTCCCTATTCGAGCAGGCTGATAACATCACCCCGCATGATCCCACGATGACTCGGCGCATGATGGCCCAGGAACTGCTCGGCAGCTGCCTCTACATCGAACAAGCCCTCGAGCAGTGGCATGCCACAGTGCAGAGAGCCAAAGGTGTCCTCAGCGGCGCCTCGCCTGCCGGCAGCTCCTCTAGCCGCAGCGGCAGTGGCGGCAGCAGCAGCGGCTCCCACTGGTACTGGATCGATGACCCAAGCAGCTCAGGCGCGCAGATTCCGTTCGCTGATACCTTTGCATTCCGCGACTCTGTCACGGCGTTCATGTTCATCAACTACTGGACGGCGATGATGCTCCTCCGCCCCTGCATCGAGAGCCTGCACACAGCCATCTTCGAGCCGGTGCTCGACGTGTACCCGCCGCCGTACCCCAACCTGCCGCCCAACCTGCAGGTGCCTGACCCCGGCAAATATGGCCCCAAGGAGGTGCGCGAGCTGGCCGCCTATGTGTGCCGCAGCCTCGACTTCGCGCTGGCTAGCACAGTGCAGCCGGACTTGCTGACGGCACCCTTCTTCGCCGTGGAGGCCTTCTACCGCGGCCTCAACGCGACCTCGGGAGACGGCGCTCTGGAGATGCTGTGGTGTGACGCTTTTCGAAGCCGGTTGGTTGGGAAAGGGCAATACATGGCCCAAATGGTGCAGAGTCGACAATGGATGGACGCGGCACAGTATTGAAGAGCAGGGAAGATGATTTTTTTTTGGTGTGTGTGTGTGTGTGTGTGTTAAATGTGTTCTAAAATATACGAAACAAGAAACGAGCGATGCGCATAGCGACTAGAGATATCAAGGAATTGAATCATTAAAGAAAAAGAGCAAGCATCTCAGGTACCAACAAGAGGAGGCGACCATTACGTCTTCGGTGCCAACACTGTCTAGCCCCTTTTTTTCATGTTTTTCATGTGTTATAACAATTATCGAATTTACAAGACCCTTTTTCCAGTGATACGTGCCTTTGCCTGATATTTTCTTCTCCGAGTCCTCTACATGCCAGCTGAGCACATTCTCTAGAGGAGATATGATGGTTGTTGGTTTGATGCTGATGGCTCGTTACAATTTCAGGAGTCTACCGCCACCTCGCTCAGCCAGGAGCTCCTTTTTGTCGTCAGTCCGTGGCCATTGCACCTTATCTGTGTGTCAGAGTGATCCGTCTCTTCTCTGCTCTCTTGAATTACATCCAAATGATACCGTTATATTGTTTGATTCACTATCTACCACCCTAATCTTGTGTCTCTTTTTTCATCTCTCTAGATTCAATCGATTCTCAAGATTATTTTAGCATTCACTCAACGTTATAGCATATATTTCTTGAATATATTTCTCGTCAACGTTAGTTTTTTATTACATAGTTTCCAGGTATCTGGTATTATATTTACCCTTTTAGTTTGCTCTCTCTTCTATTCCTTTCGGTTGATTTATTATATATGCTATCCTCGCCAAGAACATTTGCTTCCTGCGGCTTGTTTCTTGCTCCATCAACGAATCTGTATTATCATGCCATCGTCGAAGAGGCCAGACGATTGTTCAAGCAGCAATGTGTCGGCGCCTGACATCCGAAGCCAGCCGCACTGCAAGCCGTACTCTTCACCTGATCGTCCCAGCCAGTTCTCCAAAGTGGATGAAGCTGGCAACAACTCGTTACTGTCGAAAGGATTGTCTTTCCGGCCCCGCAAGGTGCGCGGTGATCAGCGCGAAAAGCAGCCCATGCTACCGCCCTCCACACAATCGCGGGTACCTCCCTTGACAGCTCTGACTCTAGGAGATGAGTTTGAAACAACGCTGCCAGCCTCACTTGACCAGCCTTCCGCGTTCTACACGTCGGTCCAGACGGCTTTCCAAATGATCCAAGACTGGATGCCGACAATGGCCCTTCCGCAAAGCTCACAGTTGGGATCCCATGTTGCTTCATCGCCACCACCAGCTTTTCCTTCTCTCACCCCTCCCCTTTCACCAGCAGAGCAGCAACTAAAGAGATACGACATGTTCAGCGGCTTCCAAAGCGGCACAGAAGGCATGACGCCGGATGTCGGTCGCCAGCCGAAGAAGCAGAAGCAGAAGCAGAAGCATTCTACCACATACGCCTCCGGGAATGCTGGCCTCGCCTGCCGCAACCCCATCATCCTTATAAACGGACTTCCTTTCATCGGCAAGTCGACCGTGGCACGCGAGCTGGCACGGCTCATTGTCAAGTTGCAGAGTGGCCTTCGAGAGGAGGTACAAGAGGGGAGAGGACGAATGAGGCAAGGTAGTAGGACGATACGGCTGCCATATCCAATGGACCGCGGACTCCGTCTTGGACAGTCTCGCGCGGGGCCTTCGGGAATTGTACACGACCCCAGTCTACTACTGGAAGCAGCCGAAGAACAGCTTCTTGGCGGAAGGCTGGTCATCGTGGACGTGAACGATTTGAGCTGTCATGGAGAGGCAGCCCCGACTGACCGGGATCATGGTGTTGGCGATTCAGTGAAGGCAGATTCCGGTAGGAGTAGGCATACTTGTGGCAAGAGTAGCAGTAATGTGGATCTCGATGAAATAGACGCTGAGAAGTCACATCTTGTGGACAGCGATGGGCCGTCCACTCTCGCACCGCTGCCGGCGTCTCACTTCTGGTCCCGTATTGCTGCTATCGCCCACGGAGATGCGAGTGCGACTGCACAACGGCTAGAGCGTGACCGAGCCTGGGTGCTAGATACATACGTTCTCCCCGGAGAGTCGGTTAACGAGCGAAGAGACGCCACCGTAATCCTGACGGACTGCCTCTGCGACGACAGCGACGGCGCCGAGGCGGCTGCCAGCTATAGGACTGCGGCACGCGTCATGGGCCGGCCGCTGATCCCGGTCCACCTGATGTGCGCCGACGTAAACGAGCACCTGCGGCGGTTCGAGTGTCGGGCGGCGGACGAGCTCAGCCTGCAGTACGCCAGAGGCGATGTCCGGCGGGGTGCGAGCGGTAAGATTGTCACCGCCGCTGGGGCAGAGGAGGTAAAGACGGACGCCGGCCAGGCGAGCGGGAAGAAACGCAGAGAGATTCAGGCACGAGTGCAGCACCTGAGCGAGGCGCGAGTCGCTCTGCGCCAGCTGGCCGCCGCGGGCAACCGGCAGCTCTGCTGGCGCCACCCGCTCTCCATGGCCATGGAGTACAACCACGGGCCTTTTGCACCGTACCAATCCCGCGCCGGCGCCATCTGCCGGTCCCCGCGCTTCTTCTCTACGCCCGCGCCGCCGCCTCTGGACCCGCCGCCGCTGCTACTGACAACGACGGCTGCCCTCCGGCGCCCTCGCGCGTGCAGTGACGGCTGCCTGATCAGCGTGGCGCAGCTCTCAGCGCGAGAGGTCGCCGAAGCCATCTTGGACTACATGCTCTACGTGCAGGACGGCGTTCTATATGCTGATCCGGACGAGCAGGACGAGGGAGAGGGGGAGGCGTACAATACCAGCAACTACACCGACGGCGACGACGCTCTGGGCGCGAGCGAAGGCTGGAAACTTGTATAGGACCCTCAGTGAGAGAATCGCCTTGCCGCGGCTCGAGATGGATGCAAATATTCTGCAAGAGACTTTTTTTTTTTTAACCCAAGGACCTTTGCGTACCTGTTTTCTCTTGGGTGGTTCTGGGCTCTGTGCACTTTGAGCTGCAGCCCAATACGGTTGTTGGGTGCTGGCTTTGGGTTTCCATGCCTCCAGATAGACGAAAGCTGACGTACACTACAGGAGATGGTTTACAGAGAAACTACATTGACAATAATAGAATAGAAGGAAAGGAATAAAACCAGATGAAAACAGTAAACAATCTTTCCCTGTGGCATTGTTGACGGAGAAACCAATGCTTCTTTACGTGCCTCTCTACAAACCAAACGATGCAGTCAATCTATATGATATGCAGTTCCGTGTGCTTGAGCCTTGCCATCTCTTTAGCGCGAGTCTGGCATCTGGAGGCTCTGTGCTGAGCGGCGGCAGGATATTGGGCTCCAGATCTTCTGGTTGCGTTTTCCAGGCTCACGGCCAATAAATTATATTGATCCCCTCTCTTTAGAGAAGTTGACTTAATATCATCCCGCCTGTGACAGGACTACTTATATCTTTTTCCAATTTATAAACTTCTCTTCTTATTCCGCCAAGCGCAGAAGTCCCAACATAGAGACACGGATCCCAACTCTAATCCGACGAGGAGATGAAAGGATGAGCGTCGATTTGGAAAATGGGAGAAGATAAGTTGGCAAGCGGACGGGAATTTTGAAAAACCGGCCAACTGCTGTTTCAATTATTTCTTCTGTAGCAACCAAAACAATAAGCCAAATCTACCTGTGACAACAAATAGAACATCCTGTGAGGCATTAGCAAAACGAAAACCCATGTCATCCGTTTTCTCATCCGCTTAGGAGGCGATCTTTGTTTATCCAGAGGGCGAGAGGAACGATACAAGGACGGGGAAGAGAGAATCGGATAAAATAGAGGAGAAGATAGGGCATCATGAAAATGCAAAAATCAGACGAACATTTGCTGCCTTGCAGTAGCATACGTTTTGTTTCCTGCTGATAAACCGCTTCGCAGGATTGTCCCACGACGCTATCGCCACCTGTGAAAAAGGGTAAATAGGTAGAACAGGCTGCTCTCTTCTGTCTTTGATGCAGACGCCGTAAGAAGATTGGGCGTCAGATCGAGCGGCCAGGCCAGGTTTGGTTTCTGATCGCCCCCCTTTCCCCCCTTTCTCCCCTCACAGCCTTGTCCTAAATTCATGCAGTCGCCAACTGGATAAAGTCATGCGAGACTACCGGGCCGCAGCCCCCCGTGGGTCAGGAAGAGAACCAGAAGATGGAATGACAGTTGAGGGACAGAAAGGAATGGAAGGACCATGGAAAGGAACCGAATGAAAAACCAAAAAAAAAAAAGAAAGAAAAAAAGAGACATGAGAATGGGTGAAGAGAAAGGGCCTTGGGCTGGTGCTAATAGACGCCGTGTCGAGCTTGAGATGTGTATCTGGTGGCAATGGAGTCTAATTGGTCCATTTTGCGACAAGACATGATCCTGTAACTCTTTAACAGCCCTTGCACGGCATTTTGATGCCCGAAAGAAGACACATTGGAGAGCCCCAGGACTGTTGTACTGAGATATACCCTAGCACCGATGGCGTGGAAGATGACGATGCATGTAGCCACATCAAGGGATAGGCTTTCTGGGGTTTATCCATTCAAGGAAGGTCGAACGATAGAAGCGAGACAAAGAAGGAGGAAGACAAGAGTTGGGTTTGACTGGACAGGGGTGCGAGAAGCACGGAGACTGGATGATTTGCAGAAGAGCAAGCCATGGACGGCAGGCCGAGCAAGGCATCGTGTTTCAGGCCACTCTGCGAGGTCGCCCGATTCGGGGATTGATGGCCCAATATGAGCGAGATATTAAGCAAGAAGCCATGTAATATGCCTGGCGTATATTAGACCATGTGGAGATAGGATGGAGAGAGAGCGAGAGAGAGCATGAGAGAGCGTGAGAGGAGAAAGAGTGATGTAGATCAAGAGAGAGAGAGGACGCTCAGGTTCGTCTTCTCTCAGAGTTGTGTGTCTCTATTGTTCTTTTTGACGCAGATCCCTTATAACCCCAAACAACACCCGGAGACTCTTTTTGCACTCTCTTTTTTATTTTTTATTTTTTTCCTTTTCCTCCCTCTTCTTTCCCTCTCGTCTCGATATGTGTTTCTCTTATTCCTTCTTTTTCTTTTCGTCGTGATCAACTCGTCGTTTCGTTGCATTCCTCGCCAACTGCCGCCTCCACTGTATCCTCCACTATATCCTCCACTATATCTCTGGGTCTTCTTCAGGGGAGCTATTTATAAAAAAAGGACGCTAATAGCCCAAGCAGCCCACAGCTAATCTTAGCGCTTGGTCCTCGAGAAAAGAGCAGCAGTCTGGAAGTATTCTTCTCTCCTTATTTGCGGGGACCGGTACCAGCGCCCAACAGACACCTCCACTAAAGGCTCCAAAGGCCCTAAAGGCCCCTCTAAAGGCCCCTCTAAAGGCCCCTCTAAAAGCCCCTCTAAAAGGCCCCCCAGCTCTCTTCCCTAATGGCTGCTACCGAGTCTCAGGCGGCCACTATCGCCGCGCCAAGCCTGCCCGGCAACGCTTCCGCCGCCGCAGCATCCAGCGAGGCCTTCCCTGAGCTTTGTTTACACGAGGATCACCAACCGCCGCCAGTCCACTCCCAATTCCAGCCCGCACAGCAAATCCAGCCAATTCACCACAATCTTCCCCAAACCTTGACTTTTTCCAAACCGCACGATCTTGCACACATTCAGACTCGCCCGCCCTCTCTTTCGCTCTCGTCGTCGTACGCAGAATCCGCCCTCACCGACAAAGACACCGACTTTGACTCCCGCCGTGCGTCGGTCATCAGCGCCGCCTCCTCGCTCTACTCAGTGCCCCCGTCGTCCTTTTCTGTCTCTCCAACCTCCTCGCCAGATCTCCAGTCGACGCCCACCGTCGCCGATTATCCGCAGCAGCAGCAGCAGCAGCAGCAGCAGCAGCAGCCGCAGCGCCTCCTGACCCGCAGCCGCCGCGACGCCAAGCAGCTGCACGCCGCCCGGGTTCAGCGATCGGCGAGCCTCGCCCAGGGGGACAGCAGGGACCGCGAGCGCGAGAACAGCGTCGCCAGCACCGGCACCAGCGGCAGCGGCAGCGGACGAGACTGGGACTGGACCACCCGGCGCGCCGGAAGCACGAGCCCGTCGCCGTCCGACAAAGGCGGTGTAGCCGAGTCTCCGCAGAGCGACCTGCCGCAGCAGGGCGGCCTGACCAGGATGGCCTACGCCGAGCAGCAGCGGTGGATCAAGGTGCAGGAGAAGACGTTTACCAAATGGCTCAACACGAAGCTGCAGGAGCGGGAGCTCGAGGTCAAGGACCTCGTCGGCGACCTGAGCGACGGTGTACGTATATCCTTGGAGCCGTGATACTATGACCCCACTCACCTTCTCCCCTACGCATGTGGAGAAATTCGGAGAAGAGGGAGAGAGAGAGAAGATGAAAAGGGAAAAGAACGAGAGAGAGAGAGAGAGCTAACAATGTCGTCAGGTCATGCTCATCCATCTTCTTGAATGCTTATCAAACGAATCCCTCGGCCGGTATGCGGCCAAGCCCAAGATGCGGGTGCAGCGCTTCGAGAACGCCAACCTGGCGCTCAACTACATCAAGTCGAGGGGCATCCAGATGACCAACATCGGGGCCGAGGACGTCGTCGACGGCAACCGCAAGATCATCCTGGGGCTGATCTGGACGCTGATTCTGCGCTTCACCATCTCGGACATCCACGAGGAGGGCATGACGGCCAAGGAGGGCCTGCTGCTGTGGTGCCAGCGCAAGACGGCGTGCTACGACGAGGTGGACGTGCGCGACTTCAGCGCCAGCTGGAACGACGGCCTGGCCTTCTGCGCGCTGCTCGACATCCACCGCCCGGACCTGATCGACTACGACGCCCTGGACAAGCGCGACCGCCGCGGCAACATGCAGCTGGCGTTCGACCTGGCCCACCGCGAGATCGGCATCCCTAAGCTGCTCGACGTCGAGGACGTGTGCGACGTGGCCAAGCCCGACGAGCGCTCGCTCATGACGTATATCGCCTACTGGTTCCACGCCTTCTCGCAGATGGAAAAGGTCGAGAACGCCGGCCGCCGCGTCGAGAAGTTTGTCAACAACATGCAGGGCGCCTGGGAGATGCAGAGCGCCTACGAGCGCCGCGTGGCCGAGCTGCTGCGCCAGGTCCGCGCCCAGGTCGCCGACTGGCGCGCCGCCACCTTTGCGGGCACCTACGCCGACGCCAAGGCCCACGCCGCCGCCTTTGCCTCCTACAAGCGCGGCCAGAAGCGCGCCTGGGTCGCCGAGAAGAGCGAGCTCGCCACCCTGCTCGGCAACATCAAGACCAAGCTCGGCACCTACCGCCTGCGGCCCTACGACCCGCCCGCCGACCTGCGCCTCGACGCCATGGACCGCGAGTGGGCCGCCCTGACCACTGCCGAGATGAACCGCGGCCAGCTGATCAACGAGACCATCCGAGAGTGCGTTCCTCCCCCCCCCCCTTTTAATTCATCTCATGTTCGCTTTTCGCTAACAAAGGCTCCTGCAGCATCAAAAACGCGCTGCGCAAGTCGTTTGCCGACAAGGCCAACGACTTCGCGCTGGCCCTCAACACGGTGCAGCTGGCCATCTCCGGGCTGGAGGGCGACGTGGAGGACCAGCTGCACCACGTGCGCAAGCTGTCGGAGAACCTGCCGCCGCTGGACGCGTATCTGGCGACGATCGAGAAGGTGAACGCGCAGTGCGAGGAGGCCAACATTGAGGAGAACGACTTCACGACGTACACGTACGACGAGCTGTCGTACGAGCTGGGGCTGGTGCGGACGAGCGTGGCCAAGAAGCTGGCGTTTTTGGAGAACCAGATGGTGGCGCGCAGCATGACCAACCTGACGCCGATCCAGCTCGAGGAGTTCGAGTCGGTGTTCCGCCACTTTGACCGCGACGACAGCAACGCGCTGCAGGAGCTCGAGTTCTCGGCCGCGCTGGCGTCGCTGGGCCTCGTCTTCTCCGAGGAGGAGATGCACGACTACTTTGTCGAGGCCGCCAGCACCACCACCGCCAACGGCGCCATCACCATCCACAAGGACCGCGTCTCCTTTGAGCAGTTTATCCGCTTCATGGTCGACGTCACCGAGGACCAGAACACCGCCGAGCAGGTCTTCCAGTCCTTCCGCGAGGTCGCCGACGGCAAGCCCTACGTCACCGAGATGGACCTGCGCCACTCCCTCGTCCCGGACGAGGTCATCGACAAGCTCGTCACCATGATGCCCCGCCACGCCGGCCCGGACCTCGCCGAGGACCGCGGCATGCCCCAGTACGACTACATCACCTTTATGGACAAGATGATGGCTGACGTCGGCGACGCCGACGCCTACAGCGCCAGCGGCCGCAGCACCGCCAGCAGCGCCGGCACCAGCGAGTACGGCCACGCCAGCGGGCCCGCCCCGGCCCAGCAGCAGACGGCCTACAAGCACAGCGCCAACTCGTCGTCCGTGTCCTCCGCGTCCTACCCGCTCCCCAACGGCACCCAGAGCCCGAGAAAGATTGCCAACGGCCTGCACTAGAGTCGACCTGAAGCCTATGATCCGTCTTCTTTTTTTCGAACCTCGTCTTTTTCTTGTGTATTCTTCATGTCGCTCCCATGGATTGCTTCTTCTCTTTTTAGGTATATATTGACATATAATCTACTCCCCTTTATTTTCTGGAAACGGCGTCTCCAATATTTGGCCATGAAAATTGTCTTCGCTCCACGAAGGGATTACCCAAAGCGAAGCAAGATTCGAAACAAAAAAAGAAAAGCAAAAACCTACAAAAAAAAAAGTCGCAAAGCATTCTTTGGTGCCGCTCATAAAACGAAAATACCCTCATTTTTTATATATGTTCTAGACAGCAAAACAACGTGCAAAAATCCTGGTTCTCTTTTTTCGGTGTCTCTCGTCTTTCACGTCTTTTGATTAGGTACATTTTCTGTCTCTCGTCTCAAAACACAACGGCTGCATACATTAGGAGAGGGCGGATACTCTCCTCTTTGTCTATTTTATTCTCAAGATTGCATTTATTTTCATCCTTTAATTCTACCCTTTCTTGTTTGCTGTCGGCATGATAGGATGGCGGGAACGGCGATGGATCTACAAACAAAAATTATCTTCCATAGCAGAACATAAACGTATAGAAATACAAGATAGTTCTTCTACTTGATGCGTCCTTTCTGGTCTTTTTGATTCGTAGGAGCACTTCAAAGTCACGTAGCATGACATCGATGATACCTTATTTCGTAGAAGCCAGAAATCTCTTTTTGAAAAAATCGCTATAGGTCTAGATGCTGAGTAAAGAGAGAGTGTGTGTGAGAAAGCAATAAAAGCTATATATGTCCCCGCGTGATCCAATTGCCCCTATTTATTTGCCTGGTTGCGCCGTGGTTCCGCCATATGATGTACTAGAGAAAGGAATAAAGCAATATAAAGAATAAAAAAAAATAGGAGACAGCCGGCCCTATTCTCAGCTGTCCTTGAACGCCCCCATGTCCTTGAGCGCCGTGGCCAGCCGCCGGTAGTCCCGCAGCAGCTCCATGACCTCGCTGATGCGCAGGTCGGCCGGGTTGTGCAGCTCCATGAACCGCTTGACGGGTGGTGCGACCTGTGGCTTGGGCGGGAGCGCCGCGGCGAGGTCGGGGAAGGCCTACATTTTTGCGAGTCAGCAAGAGAAAGAGAGACAGAAGAAGACAATGTAGGCAAAGAAGGGTGTACTCACAGTGGCTAGATCGCCTCCGTCGCCGGAGCTCTTGTCGCCACCTGCTGCGGCAGGCGGCGGGGCCGGCGTGCGGCCGAAGCCGCGGAAGTTGCCGATGCTGGTCAGGCGCGACATGGGGTTGAAGGAGCTGCCCAGGTTGCGGACCGAGTCCAGCAGGGCCGGGTTGGACGCGGCACCAGCTGCAGCACCCGAGCCGGTACCGCTGCCGGCAGCTGAAGTCGTCGTGCTCTCGTCGGCCGTCTGGGCGGACGTCTTGCGCGACGAGCTGGCGGCGCTGCGGGCGCTGCGGGCGCTGTCGGCGCTGGGGTCGCGCGAGCCGGGCTTGCGGCCGCCGACGGCCAGCAGCAGCCTGTCCTCGACGCTGCCGCTGGCGATGCGGCGGCGTGCCTGGCGCTGCTGCGTGGCCTGCTGCTGCTGCTGAGGCGGTGTCGTCTGCGGCGTGTGCTCGTGCCGCGGGTCCTCGCCGTTGAGCGACGCCTCGTCCTCGCTCCCCGGCGGCGGCGTGGTGACCAGCTTGCGCGCTTCGTCCAGCGTCTTGGGCAGCACCACCACCTCGGCGCCGCCTGCCGCCGCCTTGCCGCCAGCCGCGCCGTCGGGGGCGCCGCTGGCAGCAGCCGCTCCCCTAACCGCTGAGGCGAGGCCCTGCTGCGGCGGCTGGCCCATCTTGCCAAAGAAGAGGCGGTAGCTGCCCTCGAGGCTGTTGCCGATGGTCTTGAGGCCCTGGTCGGCGGCGTTGAACGTGTTCATAACGGCGTCACTCGCCGTGCTCAGCGCCTGCGCAGGCGTGTTGACAAGGTCGCTGAGGCGGCGGTTGCGCAGCTGGACGGCCGCGCGCAGACCCGTCGTCGGCGACGGCGCCGGCTTCACGCCTGCTGCCGTGGCCTGGCCGGGGCTGACCTCGGGCGTGCTCGGCGTCGCCGCACTCGGGACCGTCAGCCCCTGCTGGGCAAAGTACGCCGGCGGAAAGGTCTCGGTCTTGGGCGTCTCGGCACCTGGCGTCTTGAGTGGGCCAGACGGTGCCTCGTCTGCGCGGAGCGTGGACAGGTCGACCGTCTCCAGAAAGCTGATGGACGCTTCCAAGTTGGTCAGGCAGTAGGCGGCTTCGCCCTCGATCTTGGGCTCCCACCGGAACCGGTGGATAAAGTTGAGGTCGCTGACGACGTTGAGCTGCTCGGGAGGCAGAGTGATGAGCGTGTAGATCAGCATCGGCATGATCTCGTCCGCGGACGATGACGGATGGAAGTGTGCCAGGGTGTCGACGATGCCCTTGTGTGCTGCCTTGAGGCGGTTGAGCTTGCCCAGCGGGTAGTGCGTCTGGCCCATGCGGACCAGCTCTTTTCGAGCGGGCTCCAGCCACTCGCGGACTTCTTTAAGTCTCGCCGCCGCGGCCTCTGGCGAAGCGGAGGCGGGCACGCCCAGGTCGACGCCCAGGTCCGTCGGGCTGATTCCGACCACGTCCAGGGCCGCCGTCTTGGACCGCAGCTTCTCGTCTTGGGCCTCGTCTTGTGTGGTCCTGTGGCGGTATATCCGGTCGTAGATGCCCTCGCAGAGCCTCCGCTCGACGGCCTCTTCCATTAGGCTCCGCTTCTGCTCGAGGGCACGCCGTGCGCGCCGCCGGTCGGCCAGCTCATCGGCTGTCATCATCTGCTGCTCCGACTCGTTCTTCGGCGGAGGGGGCGGGGGTGTCTTGGTCTTGTCCCGGCTCCCAATGGATGCAGCCTTGGCTCGCAAGATGCTGGCTGCGGAAGCACGAGACGAGGCGGGCGTGGCGGGGGATTGCTCGCGGCGTCCGCGATTCTGGCGCATAGCCAGAGCGGCAATATGTGTAGCGATGTGGGAGGAGGAGGCGGCATAGAAGTCCTGGAACCTCTGGGAGAGGTTGTCGATACTAGGGGGCTGAGCTTGCACCTTGGCTTGGAGCGACTCGATAAAGCTGTGCAATCGTTAGCATTACTGCTGTGCAACCGGACACACGCAGGTGGAGGAAGTTGCCGTACCTGTCAGTCAGACCAATCAGCTCAATGGGGAGCTCGTCCAGGTCGACAGATGCTCTCGGAGGCTCGGGGGGGCTGTCTTCGACATCGGTGCTGGTCTCGAAGGCGTCCGGGGCGGCGGCGGCCGCCTGGTCTTTTTCAGACGTCATGCCTTCGTCGGCGGTAGCAGCTGGGTTCGGGGTTTTGCTCGACCGCAGGGCGGATGGCTTCTTCGACCCCGTAGGGGATGTGATGATGATGGATTGGGTCTGAGAAGCGGAGCGGGTAGGCCGTAGCGGACTGGGACGTTTGCTAGCAGGTTTGCCGCCAGCTGCGGCATCCTTTGAGCCAGCCGGCGCCATGAACGTTTCGGTCAAGCTGGCAAACATGGTCAATTGGGATTGGACGAGTTTTAGAAGGACCTTGCCATGAAGACAATTCCCCCAAGATTGAAAAGAAAAGACAAACCAAAAAAGCAGAGAGGCGAGAACAAGACGAGAAAGAGGGGGGAAGGAAAGCCGTTTAAAGCAAGCATACGGCAATCCACAAGACCAAGCACTTACACGCTCGCAAATAGTGGTTGTACTATATAGGCAGTAGTAATAACTCACCAGATGGAGGGTGCATGAAGTCCGTAAGTGATCTTGAAACTCACTGCGGCCAAGGGGGGTTGGAGGTGGAGTGGAGAGGAAACGCAGCGATTAGGAGGAAGAACCAGCCGCTGTTGAGCAGGCTGGACGGGAAGAGATATATTGCCCACAGGTCAGGGAAAAGAGGGAAACAAAACAACCGCAACCAACACAGGCGGGCTGGCTCAAGTGTCAGTTATTATGCCCAGCAATCTATTTCGCTATATAAGAGGTGAAGCTGTGGCAGAGACGATGGCGGAGGTATTTTGCTGTTGGTCGTTGTAGTGGTGGTGGTAGTGGTGGTGGTAGTGGTGGTAGAGGTGTGGTGGTTGGTACCGTTGGAGAAAAAGAGAGGAAGAATGGGAAAAAAGGAAGAAAGAGAGCCGTTACCTTTTCAAGGATGAATCCAGTCGGATCGAAAGGAAGTAGACGGTCGGGCAAGCTCACATCGAGGAGAAGCACCGAAGCTGCCGGATCAGATGAGGCCAGCGGCAAAAGGGGGGCGAGACAAAAAGACCAGACGGGGTGATAGGGAACGAGGACGAGAGCGAGACAAGCCTGGACCGGATGGTATGGAGGAATGGGATGAAGAGTCAAATTGTAGGACCGTTGGCTCTCATGGCATCATGGCGGAAGTTGGGCGTCGTCGTTCGTTCGTTTCGTTATCGAGGAGAATAGGAAGAGCTGTTTTGGTGGTAGTGCTGGTGGTGCTGGTGGTGCTTTCGTGCTGGGGGGAGGGCTAAACGAGTGGTAGGCAGCGGAGTATTGCTGAATGCGAATGGATGGCCAGCCCTGGCCTCGCCAAGCCGTTAGCTTCCTGCTATAGGCATAAAGTATGCTATATAACGCTTAGTATTCGGGCGCTATTAGTACATGTCCATACGTATCGTACATTATTTAAAGTATGTATCTATGTACGAGTACTCGTATGCGCTTAGTGTTCGTACTCGGACTTTTGCTTACTGGGAGTAATAAAGAAGGCTATCCTCCTAGGAAGCTACGATCCAACACGTATCATTTAGCGCATCCCCAATGTGCCTTTTGCATCGCTAGAACAGGCACCTGCACGGGTCGGGCTGTCGTCCAATTGTGCACGTCGTATGCATCTATGCGATTGGCCAGGGCCGGGGCCAGATCAATGCATCTTCTCCGTGTGTGCTGTGGCGTTGCGTAATCTGCTTCAGTTGAGTCAGTTGAGTCAGCTGGGACAGTCCGACAGTTGGGGCACATGGGGCCAGCCAGCTGGGGCTCATCTGGAGGACATTTTGGGGGGACCAGCTGCAGGGGAAATGTCTATGCTTAAGCATGCACGTACAATTGCTTATTATAGAGACAGAAGCACATGGAGACACATTACAGGCACAGCAAGATTCCTCTCCATCGTTTCCGCTCCCGGCATGCTGCGTAGGACTTGGTACGGAGTACTCGTACAAAACTGCCCTTCTGCACAGGATGATCAGCGAACCCCCCCTACGTGAAGCACGGCGTGCCATGTTCCCTTGCTGAGATGACATCGATTGGCGATCAGGCCCTGCTGCCTCTGAGCGTTTCATTGCAGGTGCGCGACAGCCTCTCTCCCCTGGTCCAGGGTTCCTCGGTGCAGCTCTGGTGGTGTTCGCCTCGCTGTAGATCAGCTGCAGGGCCAATCACAGGGGACTTGTACTGTCTATCAGCGCAGAAAAGTGCCGAAGTATCTTTTTCTGTAAATTGGCAGAGATGGTACATTCAGTGCGCTGTCTCGCTGCCTAAATTGCCAGGCTGCCCCGCCGACCGCCACGCAGTCACACGCCCGCCGCACTCGGCCTCGAGAAACACAACACTGTTTATTCGCATACGACGCACATAAGCGTACAGGTACTCTGCCTTAGTGGCCGCCTAGTCTCGGCCCCCTAGGCTTATACTGTACATATGCACATATGTAGCGCTATCTGCTTTAGTGATTGTTATCAACAACAGTTCGTCATAGCCCAACAAATTGGCCCACATGACACCCAATCCCCCCCAGCCGAACGGAGGCAAACTGATCAACAACCACTTTACAACTCCGTCTCCGTCAACCTTTCTGCCGCGGTCATTCTTTCATTTGCGTAGGAATCAATCATTCGTCGTATTGGTTCCCGTGTTCTTCTTCTCTCTCTCTTTTCTCTTCTTCTTCGTCTCCATCTCTTCGTCTCTTTCCTCTCCTTTCTTTTCCTTTGTCTTATCATAACTCATCATCGCGTGCTGACGACCAAAACGAGTGCCTTGATCTTGTGATCAGCCTCATCTTCATCTCTCCTCCCCATCTCCTCCCGTTTCCTCCCTCTCCGCCTCACTTTCGCCATGTCCCAACGCTCTCCTCCACGCGGAAAGACAAAATCCCGGTGCACCTCCGCCGGTAGGGTGACCGCCGCCCAGCTGCTCCTATCCTTTCTCGCCGTCTCCACAACAACAACCTCACTCGCTGCTGCTGCTGCTGCCGCTGCCGGCGGCAAGGTCTCCGAGCAGCTCGTCTTGCCATATCCGCAGCCCGGCCCTGCATTAACACCAGAGCCGCCAGCACCGGCAGAACATGTCTTTGTATGTCAAAATGCACCTCCTTCCCTCATTCCTCCCATTCCTCCCGTTCCAAGCTGCTATGACGTATGCTGACAATCACGCCCTCAGACCCTGCGGCACATCTTCCACCATGGCACACATCGCTATCCCAAGCTGCATCGGAAGCAGGACGTCCACGAGCGGGAGGTCGACCTCTTCCTAGCCGCCGAAGACGGCTACGACCGGCACCGCCTGCCACCGCTCCGCAGCAAGAGCCATGCGGCGCCGATCCAGCGCCTAGTCGACCGCCGACCGAGCGTAGTCGATCCCATGGTGGCGCTGGCCCGCGAGCGCGGCTATGTGACGGTGCTCTCGCCCGACTCGTGGACCCTGGACAGCGTGTCGACCCCCAACACGACCGACAAGGACACGGTGCTCAGCATGGCGTACATGGCGTCGGACGCGTACGTGGAGACGCCCGACCTGCCGGACTGGGACGACGTGGGCGCGCCGTTCAACCGCAGCTCCGATTTCGGCTGGGAGGGCGACGGCCTGCGCGGCCACGTCTTTGCCGACGAGACCAACTCAACCATTGTCATCGGGCTCAAGGGCACGTCGCTGGCCGTGTTCGACGGCGAGGGCACCACGACCAACGACAAGGAGAACGACAACCTCTTCTTCAGCTGCTGCTGCGCCCAGCAGGGCCAGTGGACCTACCGCCAGGTCTGCAACTGCGCCACCGGCACCTACGCCTGCAACAACACCTGCGTGCGCGAGGCCCTGCACGACGAGAACCGCTACTACATGGCCGCCCGCGAGCTGTATGCCAACGTCACCGCCCTCTACCCGGACGCCACCGTCTGGCTGACCGGCCACTCGCTGGGCGGCGCCGTCAGCTCCTTTCTGGGCCTGACCTACGGCCTGCCCGTCGTCACCTTCCAGGCCGTGCCCGAGGCGCTCGCCGCCGGCCGCCTAGGCCTGCCCGTGCCGCCCGGCGCCGACCCGGACTTCCCCCAGACCCGCGAGCACACCGGCACCTTCCACTTTGGCCACACCGCCGACCCCATCTACATTGGCACGTGCAGCGGCGCCGCCGCCTCGTGCTCCTACGCCGGCTACGCCCTCGAGTCCGCCTGCCACACGGGCTTCGAGTGCGTCTACGACGTCGTCGCCGACAAGGGCTGGCGCGTCGGCGTCGGCACCCACAAGATCCGCACCGTCATCCACGACATCCTGCTGCCCTACGATGACGTGCCCTTCTGCCAGACCACCCCCGAGTGCCGCGACTGCGCCAACTGGAAGATGTACGAGAGCAACGGCACTGAGCACACCACCACCTCCACCAGCTCCTCCACCACCAAGACCCGCACCCGCACCCAGACCTGCAAGACGCCCGGCTGGTGGGGCTGCCTGGACGAGACCACCACCACATCCACGGTCACGACCACGCGGGACCCGGCGTCGACGGAGATCACCACTACTACTACGACCACCTCTACGTCTACTTCCACCTCTACCAAGTCGACGTCGACAAAGAAGACCACCACAACCACCCCGACCACCACCTCGACCACTCCCACCACGACCTGCAAGACGCCCGGTCGGTTCTGGGGCTGCCGCGACGAGCCCACGGACGAGGCGTCCTCGACGACCACCGTCCCGCTGACCACCACGCCGACGACCAAGCTGGCGACCTCGACGTCGACGTCGAAGTCGTCGTCGACAACCTCGAGCTGCCAGACACCGGGCCGCTTCTGGGGCTGCTACGACGAACCAGAGGACCAGGCCACCGCCACGACGTCGACGACCACATCAGCTGAGCCGAAACACACGATGACGGCCCCGCCGACGGGACCGAGTGCTGTCGTCCCGCCGGTAGAGACAAAGCCGTCGTCGTCCAAGCACCGATGTCTGCAGAGAAGCTGGTTCGGCTACTGCAAAGACTGGGAGGACGATGACGAGTTATAGAGCTTTTTGTTTTCGTCTATTTTTTTAAACTATTCAATCTTGTCCTTCTCCCTCTTTGGATTTTTTTTTCTTTGCGTTCGTCTGTTGGGATACACATATAGCATACGAGAAATATATAAACGACAGCAACATTGTCATAGAGTTGCTTTTTTTTTCTTGGGGGCGTCTTGGGAGGATAGCAGCCAATCCTGTTGTACATTCATTTTTCTTTTGGTTACTCGCTTCTTTTCGCCCTTGTTGTTTTTTTTTACATGTAGATACTAAACTTCCATAAAGAAGAGGCCGTCTACTTTGAATCTAACGAGATATATGCCACTTTTGCGAGAAAATATGAAGTCTAGCTGCATTCGTGGAGCATGTTGTTCTATACCTTGATAGATGCTTTCGAGGTATCGCAGTCACGATCACGATATCCATTAGGATACAAACGAATATTGGTGTAGAAAATAGAATGTGAAATTTTGCCAGCCCCTTTTTGGTCCCACGAAATATTCTATGCAAGTGTATCTTGATCGTTTTTCTATCTCCGCTCCTCTCCTCTCTCCCGCCGTCTTCTTCACCTTCGTCCCCTCTTTCACTACAGCTTGGTACTCCGCACCAGCCCCGTCTTGATACCGGTGCGCTCGCCCTGGTAGTTGTTGCGGTCGACGCCGGCCTTGTAGACGGCGCGCATGCTGGCGAGCTGGCGCTTCTTCTTCTCGAACTTGACGCGCTTCTTGACGCGTGGGTTGTTCTTCTTCTCCTTGAGGGTGCGGTGGCTGAGGCCGCGGTTCTTGGCGATCTCCCACGTGAGCTGGCGGCGGCCCTCGGCGTCGAGCGACGACGCCGGCAGCACGCGCTGCAGCCGGGCGGCCTCGGCCGCGTCCAGCCGCGCCTGGCGGGCGTCCTTTTTCTGCTTGTGCGCGGCCACGGCGCTGTCGTAGTAGCGCAGGTTGGCATCGGCCTCGTCGGCGGCGCCTTCGTTGGTGTCGTCGTTGTCGTCGTCGTCGTCATCGCCGCCGAGCTCCTCGCCGGGCTGGACGGCGCTCTGGCCGCGCTTGGCGGCCGCCGCGTTGAGGCGGGCCTGGCGGTCGCGGAGGCGCTCGCGGTAGGGGATGTCGAGGTCGCCGCCGGCGGCGGACTGGGCGGCTGCGCCGCTGCCGGGGGCGCGCAGGTTGGCCTTTTGCATGATCTGCGACGTGTAGAAGCCGAGCGTCTTCTTGCGGCGCTGCTTCTCCTCGGCGGTGCGGGCGTCGAGGGCGTCCTCCTCGCCAAAGTCTGAGCGGTCGTCGTCGTCGGGAGCGGCGGCGGCGGCGGCAGCCGCCTTCTTCGTCGCCGCTACCGACTTCTTGGTCTTGGTCGGCACCAGCGCCGACAGGTCGGCCAGGGCGGCCTCGAGCTCCTCGGAGACGGCGCCGGGCCGCTTCTTGGTCTTTGTTGATGCGGTGGTGGTGGTCGTCTTCTTCTTCTTCTTGGCCTTGTCCTTGCGGGCGTCCGCGTGCGCCGCGGCAAGCGCGTCGCCGTCCGCTGCCGCGGCCGCGTCTTCTTCTTCCGCGTCACCTGCGGCAGCAGCAGCGCGCGCCTCCTTCTTGGCCTGGCGGCGGGCCCGCGCGGCCTCGACGCGCTCGACGCGCGCCCAGGTGGCGCGGCAGTCGACCAGGTACTGCATGACCTCGTGGTCGTGCAGCTCGTCCGGGTCGGTCAGCAGCTGGGGCCCGCCGGGGCGGTCGCGGGCGGGGGCCATGAGCAGCGAGAAGTAGAGGGCCAGCGTGGCCAGGTAGCAGGCCAGCACGCGGTAGCGCACGACGGCGAGGGACGAGGGCGGCTGCCCCGCCGCCAACTGCCGCGCCGGCTCCAGCAGCGGCTCCAGCGCCGCAAACTCGTCGCACAGCGGGTCCAGCTCCGGGTACAGCGCCTGCAGCAGCGCCAGCTGCTCCGCCGGCGCCAGCGCCGCCACCTCCTCGGCCGTCTTGACCTGCACGGTGACGACGCCGCCGCCACCAGCGGCGGTGGCTACGTCGGCCGTCGCCGCTGCCGGCCCGTCCTCTGCCGCCGCCGGCGCCCACTCGTCCGCGTCGAAAAAGTCCGCCGCCGTCATCCGCGCTAGCTGCTTCTTCTGCAGCCGCCGCGCCTCCGCCTCCTCCTCCAGCGCGCCCGCCTCCGTCTCAATCGCCTCGCCGTCGTAGTACTCCTTGGACGACGCGCCCCACCAGCCCTGGTCGCCGCCGTCCTCGGCGTCTGCGGCGTCCTTGTTGCCATCCTCGTCATCGTCGTCGTCGTCGTCGTCGTCGTTCTCTGCCGCAGCCTTGGCCTTCTTCTTGGCCGCGGCCCGCTTGGCCTTTCTCAGCTTCTTCCGCCGCTCTCGGTCCGAGTTGTCTTCTTCGTCCTCGTCGTCCGACCCGCCGCCCAGCACCTCCTCGTCGGACAGCTCGAGGAAGGCCTCCTCCTGCTCCAGTCGCCGCCGGCGCTTGCTGCCGGGCTCGTCATCGAGCAGGATCTTGTCCTGGTCCATGAAGTAGGTCTCCTGCTCATCGGCGACATCGGCAAACGACGTAATGGGACCCAGCCGCGCATCCTTGGGGTCGTAGTCCTTGGGGCCCGACGGCTCTGCCGGCTGCCGGCTCGCCTTTCTCTTCTTGGCCATGGCTGAAGGTTCGAGTAGAATCGAATAGATGTTCAGCCGTCTGCTGCTTGTTGTGTGGGTGCGTCAGACGAGAAAGTACACAAATAAGAAACAAGAAATGCAAGAGAAGTCGTACAGGTGTAGACCGAAAAGCTGCACTTGGGAGAACTTTTTTTTCTGGTCCCGATAAGAAATTATCGATTAGCTTATCAGTGAAGACCCACAACCTGCTATTTGTGTACGATTAGTAATAATGGGCTCACACTTTGTGAGCCATTCACAGCAATTTTAGCGGCCCCCAAGCCAACGACGGGCTTACAGGTACTCTGTAAAATTTGCGCTGCTGAGCTATTAGCTAATCATAAGAGTCACCTAATGTATACTCGTACAGTGTTAGAGAGGGGTTTCACAGCAATTTTAGGGCCCTGCGAGCCACGATGAACTTACAGGTAGTTTAATACTTTGTAAAATTTGCGCTGCTGAGGGATTTGGAGACAACACAATGTAAAGATCAAAGAAGAGACTAGAGAAGAGATCCTAGAGAAAAGTGTAGAGAGACACTGTATTGATAGAAATGTGTAGGAGAAACACCTCTGTAACTACAAGTCGAACATACCTATCTCCCTCCCCCTTCACCCCACTCCCCCCGAGGCCAAAAAAAAGACAAACATCCCCTTGGTCCGTTTTCAAGTCCTTTGCTTGAAGTAGGTGTGGCGCTTGCTGCGCAGGTAATAATGGCCAGGCACGAAGCGCAGCCTGTGCAGAGGTGCTCAGCGCCAGTGCCAGACTGTGTAGCGCTGGTGCCTGGTGCCCAAAGAGGAAATTTTGAAAGTGAGGATTTTCGTGTAACACACTTATTTGGTGTATTTAGTACATACCACCACGATGAGGTTTCTCCCAGCTGTCCGCTTCTTTCTCATCAAGCGTGTCTAGATAATGGATCCAGCCGTTCTCATGCCATTCTCGCAGATCAAGCCCCTGTTGCCCTGCATCTAAAGAAGTTGCATTGACGCTCAAGTAGTCATTCTTTACTTCATCAAAGCCTTCAGCCGGTATCCAGACCTTCTCTACCTCGCCATCTATATCCATATCAACAACTCGCCCTTCGCCCGTAAGAGAAAAGCACCTGACTCCACACGTCTTGCAGAAGAACCAATGGCGGATTTTATCTTCGCAGAGATAGTCACTTAGATCATCAAATGGATCCAGCGGTGACAGGAGAATAAAATCCTTGGCTGCGTCTGCGAGACGAAGGTGGAAGAGGCCCATCTTGTGACAGGTGGTGCAATTGCACTTCCTCATTCGAATGCTGTTGGCATTCTTGGCATATATTTCGACCGTCTCGCCCGATGTCAGTGTGGGTGGAAAGCTAAGGTAAACGATATATCTGATGAAACCGCAGTGGCAGGATCCTGTGAAGGGTTTGCGTTCTTTTTGGAGAGTAGTCATGGTTTGGAAGAGTGATTTTCACATTCAGGGATTCATTGAAAAACCAAGAGAAAGAATTGAAGACGGAGTCGCAATGAAAAATTTGAGCATGCCAATGTCTGAAGCTTACTATTCAATTCATATGGCACGTCGTAAGCTTCCGTTCATTCACAGCAACTTTACTCCGTAGACCCTTCTGAGGCTCTCAACATTCAGGGGAATCAAACTAAACCCTTTATGAAATTAAAGGCGTAGGCAGCATTCGCAGTCGGTCTGCAGTTGAGGAATGCTACGCAAGACACATTGCCAGAGTGAGCTCGCAAATGCACAGACGCGAAAGGACAGCTTCAAATAGTCTGCTTTTCTTGTCTTTTTTCCTCCAGACAAGCCACTGCAGCTTCTCTTTCACTCTGATTTTTCATTCTCTGAAACGAGGCTGCTTTGTGATCAGGCCGTCCACTCTTCATCTTCTGGCAAAGACTACTGGCCGAATTCCGTTATATTAGCCCCACATTTTCTGTTCCCCTAATTCGCAGTAATGCTCCCTACAGCTCATAAGATTAAGCTCCCCCACAAGCTCTGCTCTGCTCTGCTGGGGATGAAATCTCACTGGGAAAAATGACATGGGGAGAGAGAGGGAGAGAGTGAGACGAGACCGACCC
The DNA here is from genome assembly GCA_002917075.1 of Hawksworthiomyces lignivorus. NCBI lineage: Eukaryota > Fungi > Ascomycota > Sordariomycetes > Ophiostomatales > Ophiostomataceae > Hawksworthiomyces > Hawksworthiomyces lignivorus. Next base: position 709,521 of record NTMA01000006.1, read on the forward strand.
TCCTGTCAGACTGATTGACTCGTATATTTCGACGACAACGCGTCTCACTCACGCTAGAAAATATATACATATTAAAAAAAAAAAACACAACCGCCAGGCAAAGCTGATGCTCCTGCTATGCCAATGCCCAGCAGCTCCTCTTCTGTTGTTCTCGCCTCAGCAGGTATTGCCGGTGTGTCGCTAGTTGCAGCAGCAGCTATGGGTCTGTTTGGCAAGAATCACATGCCCGTCGACGGCAAGGTGCGTTTTCCAAGATGCCGATTGGCGTGACACTTCCGCAGGACATACGCTCCCGATTCTGACCAATTGGCCCGCAACAGACCGTCCTCTTGACGGGCGCCTCCGAGGGCATGGGCCGGGCGGCCGCCAAGCAGCTGGCCGCCCAGGGCGCCAACGTCATCGTCGTGGCGCGGAACGTGGGCCGGCTCGAGGAGACCGTGGCCGAGATCAAGGTGAGAGAAGACAAGAGAGAGAGAGAGAGAGAGAGCGCGAGAGCAAGTGTTTTTTTTTTTTCTTGCCGGCTGACATGATGCGCACAGGCCGCCGCCAAGTCCACGACGCAGCGCTTCCACTACATCGCGGCGGACGTGGCGCTGCCCGACTACGCGGCGGCGGTGGTGGCGGACGCGCTGGCGTGGAACGGCGGGCGGCCCCTGGACGTGGTGTGGTGCGTGGCGGGCCTGTCGACGCCGATGCTGTGGGCCGAGGAGCCGCGCGACGTGGCGCTGGGCGCGAGCCGCCGCAACATGGACGTCAACTACTGGGGCGCCGCCGAGATGGCCCACGCCGTGCTGCGCGAGTGGCTGCGGCCCGAGGCCCCCTACGCGGCCCCGCGCCACCTCGTCTTCACCGCCTCCGTGCTGGCCCTGTTCGGCATCGTCGGCTACGCGCCCTACACCCCCTCCAAGTGGGCCCTGCGCGGCCTCGCCGACACCCTCGCCCAGGAGGTCCTGCTCTACGCCGACACCAACCCCGTCCGCGTCGCCGTCGTCTACCCGGGCACCATCCTCAGCCCCGGGCTGCAGCGCGAGAACCGCACCAAGCCCGCCGTCACCCTGCAGCTCGAGAAGGACGACCCCCAGCTCACCCCGGACCAGGTCGCCGCCGCCGCCATCCGCGGCCTCCAGCGCGGCGACCACTTTGTCACCGTCTCCTGGCTCGGCGACCTCATGCGCTGGGGCGTCCTCGGCGGCTCCCCCCGCAACAACGTCCTCCTCGACACCCTCGGCGCCTACCTCACCACCTTTATCATGTTCTTCGTCCTCTGGTGGATGCACGGCGACATCCGCGCCTTCGCCCGCAAGCACGGCCACCCGGCCACCTACAAGAAGACGGAGTGAAGGGGGGGGCCGGGGGGGGCCAAAAATGGGAGGGTTGGGCGTACTGTGTAGCGCCCCAGTGTAATGGATACGAGGATGTTAATTTATTTGTTCGCGCATGTAATAATCTGTCACAGGCTTTGTTCACTCTGGTGCAAAAAAGAGGCCGAAAAGGGATCCTAGTCTAAAAAAAAGTAATATGATGAAATTGTAAATGGATGGATATCGCTGTTCTATATATGCATTAAAAGTTAAAAAGGAATACCCAAACGACAATAAAAAAATACACAGAAAGGCCGGCCCGCTATACCCCCTTCCACTTGCCAAACTGCAGCCAGCGCCGGTACAGGTCCCTGAAGAGCGCCCGGCCGCCCGCATCCGCCGCGTCGTTGAGCAGCCGCCGTGTCTCATCCGGCGTGATGGTCAGGATCGAGAAGAGGCCCGGCTCCAGCGCCGCCCGCACCCCGCGCGGCACCACGGCGCCGTCGATCTGCAGCTTGAGGTACGACATCAGCACTAGATACATGTGCCGACCCGCCGAGCGCTTGGCCGCGTCCGTGGCCGAGTGCAACACGGCGGGTCCGTCGTGACTAGCACCCCCCCGCCGCGCCGTCAGCATCGTCACAGCCGCCGTCGACGGCTCGCAGACGAGCTCCAGCAGGCGCGCGAAGCGCTTGGCCTGCGGCACCCAGGCGTCTGCAGCGGCAGCAGCGGCGGGGGCAGAAGAAGAGGCGGAGGCGAAGACGGCGGCGGGGATGCTGGCCACCCCGTCCGCCACGACTGCCGCGTTCACATACTCCCACCGCGCTGCCTCTTCTGCGTCCTCATCCTGCTGCACCCTGCTCGTCTTTCTTGTTCCTGCTGCTGCTGCCGCCGCCGTCGCGCCGCCCTGCGCCCCGGTGACCAGCAGCCGCTCCAGCAGCGCCTGCAGCGTGACCACCAGCAGGTGGAACCGGCCCTCCAGGCGCACCCGGTGCCGCCTCAGCACGGCCTCGACGAGCCCGCACGCGCTGTCGTATGCTGTTGCCGACGCCCGCACGCGGTCGTTTGCGCTGCGGCCCTCGTCGCTCTCGTCGTCGCCGTCCTCGTGCTCTTCCGCCCGCTCCACGCTCACCAGCAGCGCCGCCGCGCTCAGCGTCGTGTCCACGTTCCACTGGCCCATGGCCGCCGCCGCCGCCCGGTCGTCTAGCAGCAGCGTGCGCAGCGTCTGCGCCAGCAGCCGACACTCGGTCGCGCTGCGAGCCCGGGGCAGCCGCCGCGCCAGCCGGCTGTGCGCTGTGCCGAGCCCGAACAGGCCGTCCGCCGTCTTGGTCGCCGCGCCCCCGGGCACCTCCAGCAGCCGGCCCAGCACGTACTGCAGGGCCAGCAGCGGCCCGATAGTCGTCGTCGTCGTCGTTGCTGTTGTCGGTTTACTCTCGAGCGCCGCCACGAGGTCGCGCATATACGACACTAGCGCTTCCTGGTCGCAGCCGCGCGTCGCACCCGCTAGGTAGTCGCGCAGCAGGTCGCTGTCGATGAGCAAAGATGCCGCCGTGGCATGCGAGCCAGCGTCAACGTCGTCTTTCCCAGCACCATCGTCGCCGTTCGCAAACAGCCCCTGGAAGTGCACCTCCCGCGCGGCCGTGCCGTCCTGGCGCGGCGCGTAGCGGACAGCAAACGCCTTCCATTTCCAGCCCACCTTTTGGTTCTGGCTGCACATCGTCTCCGCAATCGACGCCATTTTCTCCGTCAGCGCGCCAAAGTTTTTCTGCTGGCTCAGCTGCGCCTGCAGGTCGCTGGCCTTTGCTGCTTCAAAAGCGAGAAGCAGCGACACGGGCAGAGATTCGTGCCCGCCCGTCCCATCCGTCGTCCCGGTCATTTCAACGTCCTCTGCGTCATCTGCGTGCCTGCTGATCTGGTCCACAATCAGCGAGGCGAGTGCCTTTTTTGTCTCTGTGATCCGGAATGTGTCAAGTTTTGCAGCTGGGAAGCTTTCCAGGCCCAGCAGTCGGGCTTGGAGGAAAATGAGCTGGAGGTTGACGGGAAGTGCGTCCACCTCGTATACGAACGCTTCCATCAGTCCAGATTTCACTGCGGCCGTAGCCAGTTGCTGGAGACGATCGAAGATGCTCAGAGCAGTCTTTGGGGGCGCAGATTCGGCGGCTGCTTGTACGGCTTCGCCCAGAGAAACAAGGTGACCAAACGTCAGATCCTAGTTCCAGTTAGAAATCAAGGAAAAGCAAAAAGACGGCGAAAGATATAGCACGGGAAGACTCACATTGAACGACTTTCTTCCAACTACCTTCATAAGCAAGTCGAGAATGAGCACCGCATCGTCGATGCCGATGGCTGGCATTGCCTTACCGCCCTTTTGTCCTGGAGAGAGCAGCGCAGAGGCGATCCTCTCTTGCAGCGAGCGCGTCAGAAGATGCGCTGGCGTGCGAAGGAGCCCGCTGATGGCGTATCTAAACTCTGGCCCCGGTTCGCGATCCGCTTCCTCGAGCAGCTTAACATACCTCTCCGTGACGGCACCCGTAATCTTGTCATTCTGTAGGCTCGTGACATTTGAGAAGAGAGCTCCTGCAATAGCGTGCCCATCCTTTCCAGTAGCTCCTCTTGAAGCAAGCTCCGACTGCCACAACAGCAAGCTGTCAAGAAGCTCCGACGGCTCTTTGCTGCTCTTGACCATTTCGCTGTGCAAGAATCAGTATGTTGTTCGAGAGTAAGGCGTAGAGGCGAGAAGCCCAAAATGGAACAAAAACTTACTCGACAAAACGGGAAGAGCCGCACAGCATCCATCCTACGTATGTCGCCGCGGTGCCAACATGAGAGTGAAAGTCGCGTCGGCGAAGCCACCTGTCGCTAGCATATCCTTCTATGTAACCAGACACCACGTCCATGGGGTCGTATGCTGCGACGTTCTCCGCCGACACGGCTGCCTGAATGCGTCGGAAAAAGTCCCAGGTCACGTCGCAGGCCTCCTGCTGGACGGGGCCCCCGTGCCGGAGGGCCATCCAGAGGGCGAACGAGCAGACAAAGGCCTCGAAGGTGACATCGTCGAAAGTCAGCTCGTTCTGGCTCCGGGCCGCGCTCTTGAGGGAAGCCGCCACGGCCGCCCAGATGCGCTCGGCCTCGGCGAACCCGACCCACGCGAGCGTGCGCGTGACGAGCCGCCAGCGCGCGGCCCCAATGCCGTGCGACATCTTGGCTGGCAGCTCGGCGTCTTTGAGGACGGCGTCGAGCATCCGCGTCTGCACGGCGTCGGCGTAGGCCTCGAGGTGGATGCCGGCGCCGATGGCATCGAACACCACGAGCCGGGCCACGGCGGCGCATGCCGTCTCGCTGTCGTCCCGCACCAGCAGCTGGTCGAGCAAGGCCAGCAGCTGCTCCTTGGTCAGCGCCGACTGCAGCAGGCACGCCACGGCCGCGCGGACGCGGATGTGGAGCCAGGCGCTCGACAGGCCCATGAAGTCAAATTCCGGAATGCCGCGGTGGGCGGCGATGGCCCGGTACCAGCGCACGACAAACGTCGACAGGTTGCGGGCCTTTGCGAAGCCCCGCGCCAGGGCGACAAGGAACCGGGGGGCTGCGTCGAAGTCTTGGAGGGTGGGCATCGCGGGCGCCAGCGGCGGCTGGTCGAGCCGCTGGAGCACGTCCTCTAGCAGCGCCGCACCGTCCGCACCGACGACAAAGATGTCGGCGTCGCAGCGGGCCACGGCCGCGAGCAGCGGCCAGTCAGCAGCCTCGGCCTCGTCTGGGTCAGACCGCCCGCCCGGCAGCGCGCACACGCGACATATGCGGTGCAGCGTGGCCGACGACGGCGCCACGCCGCGCCGCGCCGCCATATCGAGCAGCTGGGCTAGTAGATCGTTGCGCTCCTCGGCCGGCCCCGCCCACGTCTCGATCAGCGGCTCCTGGATTGCGTCGAGCACCGCCTGCAGCCAGCGGTCGTTGTCCCGGCTGGCGGCCGCCGCGCCGCCCGCAAGCAGCGGCGGTGCGTGCAGCGCGAGGTGCAGCAGCACGCAGGCGCGCACGGCCGTCTCGCTCGCCGCGGCGCCGTCGCCGCTGGACGCGTCGCCCAAGGCCACTATCAAGTTCTGCATCTCTCCGCGGTTCACGTACGCCGCGCGCGCTGGCAGCACGAGGCTGTCGGCAAAGAAGCGCTGCAGCCCTGCTGTCCAGCGGCGCCGCACCTCCGTCGCGTGCAGAGACGGCAGCACGTCGCTAGAATCGGACGGCAAGTCCAAAAGGCAGCCGAGCATGGTGCAGCCGATGGGCGACAGGTGCTGGGCCACCTCAAAGGCGTCAGTGGGACCCTGGAAGTGCAGATTCCAAAGGGTAGCGATGGTGGCGATCCAGGTCTCTTGGCCGTCGAGGCGGGACTCCGCCTCGTCCGCTCTGCCATCGCCGCTGCCGTCGTTAGCTATCCCAAAGCCCCTTGCCAAGGCCTGGTCACAGAGCCGCAGGAGGGGCGCAAGCAGCGCGATAGACTCCGTCGCAGATGTGCTGAAGAGGGACTTGATGTGTTCGGCGCCCATTCTGTCATGGGGCGAGGGAGCAGCGGCAGTCGCTTTGCTCTCGTCGAGGCGTCCTACGAGCACGCGGAGGGCGGCGAAGAGAGCAGCAGCCGTAGCAAGGCACTGCTGTGGCTCACGCAGCACGCTCAAGTCGAACGGGCCCTCCTGCCACTTCTTCCTCTTGCGGGGGGTCGCTGAATTCGCCGCCTCGGAAGAAGGAGCCGCTGCCGCAGTTGCCAAGTCCTGGGCGGTCTGCTGCAGCACGGCGATAAACCGACGGTCCGCCAACGACTTGGCTAGAGAGAACACAGGGATCCGTTGGAAGACGCATGCAAGAATGTGCCATGTCAGGGGCCAGCGGCGGAGCGTCTCGGCTTCGGCAGCTGCGGCGCCAGAGGCATTCATGCCCCGGAGGAGCCAGCGAAGGGCGACCGCCTCGGCGGCATAGAAGCGGCCCGTTGTGTCGTTTGCGCTCGCAGATGTCGCAGCCAAGGCATCCCAGAGCCGTGTCAGCTTAGAAACCACCGTCTGAGGCCCGTCCTGGTCCAGTGCCCGGGCCGCCTTGACGAGAGCGGCCTCGGCCATGGCGGTCGTGGCGAGTTGAAGTTGAAATTGAGAGATGCTCCGCTCGGTACGCAGAAGAGCCCAATGCCTCTTTTTTTGCAATAGTAGGTACACCTATGTCTCAAATTTTAGTCATATCCGAAGACTGACGTCTTCATTTTTCATCAGAGGTTCGTATGACCTGGAAAGAAGAAGGCAAAATTCAACAAGAAGTCGAAATTTCAGAGAGAGTCTCCACTATAAAGTGAAGCTTCACCAGCGCAGAAAAAAAAAGTTTAGCGACCAAAAAAATTCTGCCGGTTTTTCTAGCTGCACGTCTTTGGCTGAACAGCTTAGATCTCTCTCACCGCTTTTGCCCCAGATTGGTAGACTTGTGGGCCGTAAGGTCTAATAGCAACTTATAGTGTATTTTTTCTATAAATATAGTGTCTTCTAGAGTTCAGTACAAACGCTAGAAGCAGTTCGCGAAAACTACCTCCTCGTAGAATGACGGACGAGCATCAAGTACGGCGACGCCATTTTGCAGCACCAACCATGGCTTAGGGCGGGAGCGAGGATACACAGTTTTCCTAGGAAGAGACATGCATATCCAAATGTCCAGGACGACGGATAGGAGGTGAACGAGCAGGTTTCCCTCCTTTCATGAATTTCCCCATTCCTGTAGTGGTACACATAATAAATTCCTTCCACTCAACCTGCCAGCATGATGTCAGTCGCCAGGGCCTTGAGACACCTCTGTATTTCTTTTTTACAATGGCAATTATTATATCTACATGATATATACTGAGTCAATTTATTTGAGAGTGTCCCAGACATTCTGCACAATACCATTTGGGACCTGCAAAATCCCTCCAGCATTAAAATGGACGATTGGCTAGGCAAATCTAAATCGTCTCTAGTCACAAACCCCATGGATTGTGTCTCTTCCACAAATTGCGGGCAGTGTCCCTAACGAGGTCACTTGCTTAGGGGCGTCATATCAAGTTAACGAGAGACCGCCCAGTTCCCAGGAAGACGATAGGATCTAAGTTCGTGATGAGTCCGAGCCGCTCCCAGGCGACGCCTCCTGGGTGCCGCATCGAGCGGCCAAGCAAAAGGCCGACCCAACGCAGCTTCCGTCGTCCTAGCAAAAGGCAGACGCAGTCAGCCTGCCACCTAGTCCTCGGCGGCTTCTCGCCATAAGGGAGCCGCACCGCGGTGGCCGAGCCCCCGTCACGCCACACCGTGAGGGGGACGTCGGGGTCGAGGGAGCAGGAAAATAAGGAGACGTCGCGGACCCTGTATTCATAAGAGAACTCGTCCTCCGGCGCCAGCGGCGGCTCCAAGGTGCACATTAGCTCGACGACGCTGGTGAAGCCGAGTATCGTGATCATCTCGGACGCGGGGTCGACGTGAACAATTTGCAGGTCGTACACCAGGGGGTCCGGGTCCTTAGCTATGGTCTTGGCCGTGGCGTACGAGATGACTGCGTCCACGCTGGCCCAGCTCCAGGTGGGCGCATAGTGTCCCGGGTTCATGCGCTTCCGGCGGTGCGGCCCAATGTCTGGGTACTCGGTCCTCCAGGCCAGGCCCTCGACCAGCATGTCGGCCCAGAGCGCCCAGTGCGGCGTCCAGCCGCGTTGCTGCTGGATGCGCCGCATGACGGCTTCGATCGCGGGCAGCCTGTCCGAGGGCCGCGTGATGTCACGCCGCGTAAATTCCTCCACCAGGCCTAGCCAGGCGTCGTGTGACAGCTGGTCGTCGATCTGTGCGGACCACGAGGGACCCGTGTCGCCCGGGCCAGCGCCCTCCCAGACAGAGTGGCGGCGGCACTCGAACTTGAGCTGCGAAGGCGTGAAAAAGACGGTCCGAGCTGACAGGAGCCGTTCCTGCCAGGTCCAGGCGCGGCTCGAGATGCGGCCATAATTGCCGCCGCGCGTGCTGCTGCCCACTTCATAGGGCCGCCGCCGCACGCCGACGTACACGGTGCCGATGTTGAGAATGTTCATGTATAGGTCGGTCGACAGACGCCACATTTTGTCGCGTTCCGCAGCGATGCGGTCATTCTCCGAGGCCGCCGTCGCCGCCGCGATGGTGAACATGGCGTTGCCGTAGATGGCGCCCATCTGAGATGCATTGTCCTTGAAGTCGCTGTCGTCGCCCTGGAGGATGCACAGCCGGTCGATCCAGACATATCTGATGCCCATCAGCAGCGCGCAGTCCACGACATCCTGGAAGAGGGGGGGCAGGCTGTCGTACGGGATGCCGGCCTTCATGGCAGGGAGCGTGGACGCATTCGCGAGAAGCGTGTCGGGGCTGACCGGGCCCCAGCAGTAGCTCAGTGCAATGTATCGCCCGCGTGTGCCGCTCGGCGGCTCGACGAGCCGCAGCCGGCGGGGCCTGTCTTGCACCAAGATGACGCGGCTTGGCAGCACGGGCGGTGGTTGTCCGTCCGGGCCGCATTTGTGCTCCCTCATGCACGTCACTACGTTCTGACGGATAAATTCGAAGCATCCTTGGCTGAAGCTGTGCCTTTCTATCTGTCGCGCAACGCCCAAGTGCGCCACGACCGGAGCAAGCATGGCATCTATTCAAAGATTAATGGTCCACGATTCTTATGCACCACAGCTTTGGACACATCTCTCTATGCTCTACTTCTCATCCGACCATGGAATCACAATTTTTCTTAAAAAAAATAACGTACCTCCAGCCGACTTTGGCGCCAAAGCATGCAGAGGCCGATAGATCTCAACTTGAATCGGTACAGTTGGCTTGTCAAAAACTACTTCGCTGATAAGATTAAAGGTGCTACCTTGGTCCAATACCGTGCCAAATTTCTCAGCGACTTCTCTTCTCGATATGCTATGTGTGAGGATCTTGCCAAAATGCAGACGCGCTACGGCCGGCAGGCCCCGCGCCAGAAAGAGATAGATGAACGACGATCTTGCATCCTGCCAGCCAGGCTGTACCATGTTGAACGCGAATCGGATTATAGCGCAGAAATGGCATCCGCGGTCTTCGGTCCCGCGCAGCGCACTCGGGTCGCTGATGGTGACTTTTCCTACCGGTGTTCCCGCTGGAACATTGTACTCCCATCGGATCCATGACGGTCTCGACCCCTCGCTATTTCGCGGCACTAAGGCCGCGTCCAGATTGTAGCACACCGGGCAGGTTGGGGCTGGCAATATCTTCATCGAGCTTCTAAGAGCATCCAGAGCCGCAGCATCTGACGCTGGCGCTGCAAGAAGCCCAGCGAGATCAGAAACCTGCACCTTCCCGACAAGGGCAGCTTGAATACTCAGCCGGCCTTGTTGTCCGCCCGCCGATGACACCTGTTCGGGTCGAGGTGCGCAAGACGATGCATGCTGCGACACTGTTGAGGGTTCTGTATGTTCTGGCCCTCCGCTGACAAGCGGCGTATCCGTCTCGCCTTTCTTTCCCGAAAGTTTTTGCCCGGCACTCTCCATCATCAATGCTGTCAGCGAGACAACAATCCGATTCTACACATAGTCCTCATCATTTAATTACGGAGACAAGAGACAACGACGGAGATAGCCTATATTTAAGAGGTCAGAATGCCGCCAAGGCCGCCTACGAGGCTGTGTTGCGTTGTAAGTCGTGTGCTTCTTGTGCATCGTATGCTGCGTACAAGTCGTATAAGCCGCCAAGAACGACAGTGTCAACTGTAAACAGTCCGCTATATATACTGTACATAGAAGCAGATCCACATTCCAGCTCCCTGCAGATTGGCATCTCAAGATGCTGCACGTGACTGGAGCTTCAGCAGCAAATCAGGAGGCGGCCTTCTCGGCTGCGAGAGCAATCCCCCTATGACTGCTGAGGTAAAAAAAAAAAGCTTTTTGTTAGCCGGTTTGGTCCGCGTCTGCGCGGAAAACACGAAACTGCTCTGCTGATATTCCTAGCGACCTTGTCCTCCAAAAAAGTTGCTCTGTCCGATAGCTTGCACTGCATTCGTTGCTCCGGGTCGATCCGCACATTTGCAACCACCACCTCGATTATCGCTCATTGACATTTTATTGACACCAGGTAAGCATCGTCTTTTCAATTGGCATCCAGTGGCACATTCGCAACCGGCATTGACCGTCTCTTTCGGCAGCGCAAGTCGACCCCTTCGCTCGACGCCTCGGCTGCATCCTCACCCCCTACCACACACAACCATACACATTCAGCGCTATGTCCGACGCATCGACTCCCGCACCATCTACGAGGGTGGTTGGACGGCCCGTCAGCGAGGCCCTGCTCAACGAGAAGGTGGGTTCCCTACTCCAAAGAGGAAGCGCAGAGTGATCGGGACGATACTCGGGATCGCCATGGCAAAGCCGAAGCCATCTAACTGACCAATCCAGTGGGACCACTGCCTCTCCAACCTGGTGATCAAGTCCGGCCTCGGCCTCGGTTTCGGCGTCGTCTTCTCGGTGCTCCTGTTCAAGCGGAGAGCTTGGCCGGCCGTCATCGGCCTGGGCTTCGGCGCAGGCCGGGCGTACGAGGAGTGCAACTGGACGCTGAAGCAGGCGGCCAAGGAGATCCGGGCGCAGGCATAGGAAGAGAAACCGGAGCTATAGGATGCGCTTGAGGAACGTGGAACCGAGTTGGCGGCTGAAGGAAGGGCCCGAAGTCGAGATCGGAAGATGAACCCGGAAGAGACGGGGGCTGGAATGTCACCATATTGTATATCAAAGAGAAGGAAGCAGAAGTCAAAGGGACGTAAGGCTAAGGATTGCGGCCAAACTGTCTGTTCCTTGCCCTGAGCCCCTCACGTCTCTGCTCTTTGCTCCACATGTACAAAACATAATATTGTGTCTTGTTTTGTTTTTCATTTCATTTGTCTTGTCGTTGATAAAGATGCAATAGAATACATTGTTATGGCATTAGATGGAAGAAGATATTCCCGAGCATGAGAAATGAGTCAAGAAATCGGCGAGAGCGAGAAACAGTGCAGCGAGAACAAATTCGAGTTGATTCTAGATTCTCTCCTTTTAGGAAATCACGCCCGCCTGGCGCCCAACGCAGTACACTACTCAATTGGGAATCCAAAAGCGCATAACCAAAGCTCTGCATGAGGTGCTAATATGAGCGACATATGCAAGAAAACGGCCATATCCAAAAAAGACAAACAATATATAATACAGAAAGTCGTAAACATGGCATAAGACCAGAGCACCTGGACAGCCCCCCCCTCCTCTCTTACATGACAACACAGCAGTTCTTGAGCAGCCGCGGCAGGCACTTGACCACGGCCTCCTCGATCTGCTGCTCCATCTGGTCCTGCTGGTTTGCCTGTCCCTGCTGCGGCTGGTACTGGCCCTGGTACTGGTTCTGGTACTGGTTCTGGTTTTGGCCGTAGTAGGGGGCCTGCGGCTGCTGGTAGCCCGCGGCGGCCTGCGGGTGCCCCGCGTGCGCGCCGCCGCCGTGGTGAGCGCCGCCGCCGCCGTAGCCGCCGAGGTGGCCGGCCGGCTGCTGCGGCAGGGGCGGGGGCGCGCCGTTGACGGCGCCGCCCTGCAGGTTGACGTAGATGCGGCCCTCGTTCTCCTCGGTGGCGAACTGCAGGCCGCGCTCGCGGCACAGGGCCTCGACGGCGGGCTTGATCTTCTGGATGTGGTTGGCGCTGTGGTTGCCGCGGCCCACGATGACGTGCAGGTGCGTCTGGCCCTGCGCCTGCGCCGCCTCGATGCGGTCCGTCAGGATCCGCTCTGCCTCCTCCACAAACTGCCCGTGCAGGTCGATCGTGTCGCCCGCCACCCGGCCCGGCGCGTTGTTCTCTCGGAAGATGTAGTCCGACGCCTGTCGGTTGTACTTGTCCATGGCCGCCGCGTGCTTCTTGCCCTCCTCGGACAGCGCCTTGGCGCCAGCGCCGTCGCCCTGCGCATACGCCTGGTGGGACTGTGCACGGAGGGGAATGGGCGGTGAGCAATGGGTGCTGGAGCGGACAAGGAGAAGGGGTGCAGCAACCTCTGGGGACGAGGGTGCGGGGGAATACGTACCCGATCAAAGCAGGAATTGCGCTTGGCGGCCTCTTTGCGCGCGAGGTCGCGGAGGCGGTCATATTCGGCCTCTGTGTCGTTGCCGGCGCTGTGGTTGAAGGCTGCGGAGAAGCAGACGCGTTAGATGAGGGAAAGTGGAGGCCGGTAGCAAAGGTAAGGGAAAAGCAAGTGAGGCTTACACCGCTCGCCGAGCTGCGTCATAGGAATGGCGGAGGATGCCATAGCGGTGTCGGAGGTGCGGCACCGAGTGTCGCGGTAGATGGTGGAGCGGGAACGAGTGAAATGGCAGAAGCCCTACGGAAAAGTTGCGCGCGCCCAGAAAAGAAAGAGAACTGGGGCAAATTGCGACCTTGGGCTCGTACGAGGTTTCACTCAGTGGCGCGTCGGTTACTGAGACTGCAGCGTGGCCAGGTCTCGCAGCGTTACAGGGCGCGGTCGAGATCGCAGAGTAAGATCGCGGGAAAACAAAGGTTGTCCCGTTCTATGGAGAAAATTTGCGACAGACGGGGTTTTGCGACCAAAGCTTTGCGCTTTGCTCGTACTTTTTTTTTTGGTTCTTTATTATTTTGTTTGGGTTAACGTCCAATAGACTTGAATTAGCCCTGGGCTTTTGGCCCTTTTCGCACTGGCTCGGCTCCCGCAGCTCTCAGCAGCCCGCGGTCTTGGACAAAAGGGATGAGAGGCCGCTGGCCAAAAAAGAACCTCAAAAGGCTTGGCAAGCTGAAAGGAAAAACAGGATTCACGAAAACAGGCTGCCGGGCCATAGAGCGTCCTTTTGCAAAAGGACCAGAGCTGGTGCCCGGCGGCTTCGCGTTAGCCGAGACTAGCACGCGGCTATGGATGGACTATCAATGCAAGGAACACGGCAGGGCGAATCGGGGACCAGAATCGGCCACGACCAACAGACAAGTCGAGCGCAGGTTGGACTTGGCCGAAGCAATAGTACCAGCTTTATCAATTAACGGCCTTGCTTCCGCTTGTGGCTGCCCGTGTTGCGAAGCAGCTCTCATAGTCTGCACCTCGCCATGAACCGGCGAAAGGTCTAGAATGCATTGAATTGATGCAGAGCTGCACAGGATTTGGTTCTTTGCTTCGTTCTGTGCGACAACCTAGACACCTTGGCACTGCACAGACGATGACCCGTACCTAATACAAACATGCAGAGGACTCGGGTTCTTTTGACGTGCAGCTCGGCGACAGCTGTCATATTTGCCAATGCTCTAGGCATTTCGCTGAAGAAAGCCAGAGAGGGCGCCGGTAAAACCCGCTCTAGCACGTACAAAGACCGAAACATTCTACGAATAGTTATAAGTTGCGTGTAAGCGGTGCTCATGAGATGAGATAGGGTGGCCGACATTGTGTGGCGGGAGTGGGAAGAGGTAATCCTTCCGAGACCTTGCTGGGACGAGTCACTGCATTCTCAACCATCGTGCTGCGACAAGATACATCATATAGCGGTATATTGAGCTAGTGAAACAAAGCAGGGAAGCAATTCGGCTGTAGGGGACCGTATGACAACGTACAAGGGATGTATTTGGGCAATTGAACTAAAAAGGTACATGAGTTCTCGTCCATGTACAAGAGAAACACTCGTACACAATATATTCATGTAGAAGAAAGGCCCACCGTTATAGTATCAGATGCTGCGACACCCAGCAGCGTGGTTCTTCTATTATTATATGAAACCGAAAGAATCGTCTCGAGCCGAAATGCTTCGGACGCTTTTCCGCTCTTCTCTTGTCTTCAGCTCCGGTAGAACAGACAGCTGCCGGCAGTGTCACTGCTAGTTTTTTTTTTGCTCCTTTTCGGGACTTCCCAAAGGGGAGTCCACATCTGCACAGGAGAGGATTGGGACGGGGATCTGAGAACAGACCTTCTAGAAGAGAAAGACCCGTGTGCCCTCCCCTGTGACCCCCCATTTCTTTCGACGTTCCGCTTTGGGTATAACTCTCCAGGTTCTGGCTTGTTCATTTCGTTTACGTTCCCTTTTCGGACTGAGAAGGGGGACATTACTCTTCATGCAGAAATTGGCATGGTCGCGAGTGGGTTTTGCCATATCGTATGGCGTGGTGGCATTGCTTGTTTTCAATTGTGCTGGGCAAGGAAATGATGCAACCTCGCAACCCTGTATGGCGTATAAAAACTCTTGAAAAATTGCTGGGCTGCTCCGTATGCGCATGCATGCTCGTACTCTACAAAACGGACAGGCCTGAGAAACACATGGGAAAACGTGGACGAGGCCGTCCACATATGTCATCACGTTTCTCCTCCCCAATACGGAACCATGTTGAATGGGGAAAAGGGGGCCAGCTCTGCATCTGACGATATCACCCTTGCCGCCTATGCAGCGTGCCCCCTATTTCGCTTGACCGTCACTGGGGCATATTTTCCGTATGGAGCATGCGAAAGCATCGAAAAGACGAAATGGCCGTGCTACCGTCATCCGTCACCCGTCATTCTAGAACTACGATGATTCTCGGTGCTAGTCGCTTTCGCAGAATGCGCCAGCTATTCAAGTGTAAGTCGTATTGCGCGTCCGCACCTTGGATTCGGGTTTCGTAAGTACTCGACCGTTCTTCGCCCCCGGATGGCCGGTCCAGAAAACGAGAAGGAATGCATATATGGAGCACAAATAAACATAAAATAAGAGAAACTCCACAGTTCGCATTTAAGTACATGCGCATATGTGTATGTACTCCATATAGCGTAAAAGGGGTTTCCGATGGCGGTACTGCACAAATAGCCCTGCACAAACCCCTTTTTCTCTGGCGTCTCCACCACTTTTTCTTGTCAGACAAGCCAGCAGGCGAGAGAATTTGTTTCTAGAGTATCTTTGCACATGGGATATGCGTATGCCTGTTCGCTTTGGAATAAAAAGAAACTCTCTTTGCCTTACCGCCTGAAGTGAATCGATCAGAAACAAGACGGAACATTTCGCATCCTTGCCTGGTCAGGCCAGGCGAGGATGTCGGGGGCAAGCAAGCGAGAGAAAAAAAAGAAATTTAGCACCACAGAGTACGAAAATGCCCACTGTCCAGTCCAGGGTTACAACGCTAGCAGTTTTGGTCTGTCTGGCCATGTGGCAGAGAGCTGGGGTATGCAGAAATGAATCTGCCTCCCGTCAGGAGTCCGCCATATGCGTAAAATGTGTCGCCGTTTCTATAGATGGAGCGAATTCGCAAGTACGGAGTACTCCGTGTACGGGAGCATCTTACGTCGCAATTGCTAGGCCTCTTTGCAATTTTCCTTTCAGCTAGGAACATAGGATCACTCTCTGCCTCCCATCTCTCCAGTCGTAGCGATCACGTCAGATGGGACGCTCCGCACCGAGTTCAGCGGTGCAAAACCAATAGGTCTTGGAAATAGCGACCAACCCGTATAGAGGCGGACAGTGACGATCATGTCGGGATCCTCGAGAATCCGGCCGGGGAAACATAAAAGGAGAATTGGGCAAAATGTGCAGAGCCGTCTGGATTGGGAGTCCAGGAGAAGACAGAGCGGTTCGTCCAGTCTCGCGGCACAAGAGAGGAAAATCAGAGACTAAAAAAAATGGAGCCGGTAGAGTTTTGCAGGAAAAGGTGCAGAAACTTGGCTGTACGTGTATTTTTGCAGAAAGCCGAACCAAACGAAAAGCTGGCCTGGAAACGACGTGCGTCTTTGTGCATAGAAGGGTCCGCATGGCGGCTAAAGCTGGTTGTTTCAAGGCTGAGGGTGTGTGAGGAGGGCCGTGAGGAAGGGCTGGAGGATATACAGCTTGCGACCTCTCACTCTAGACTCTGGAACTAAAGCAGACACATAGTTCATGTATAAGGGAGACGCCGGATATGATCGAGAGTCTAATCCACAGAGGCAAAATTGAAGCTGTCGGAGAACGGAGGCTCTTTGCCAGAGATTTCTGGCATCCCTTCTTGACGCCCCAAATACCACAGAGCCAACAGACCCAGGATCCCCGTCTCTCAGAAACGTCAGACAATGGGTATCAATTGCGCCTGCAGCCGGGTAGTTAGGGGGCCAAGAATTTGAACGGGAAGTGCTGCTCCATCAATGAAAGAGCGGGGGACTTCAATGGGGGCCGTTGCAACAAGAGAGAGAGAGCCTTGTCTCCTAGGTCCCGGTTCGTTGTTTTCTTGAACCTTTTTCTTTGTTGTCGACGTTTCGGGCTGGCCTCCCGCCGTTTTACAGGAATTCTACACCTGTGGGCATGGATTCCTCTTCACCCTGGGTCTACACCATGTTCGAGGGCAAAACACAGACGTGAATATTTGCTCTGTCCTCGATGGCGCTACTCCTTTCGCCATTCTCGTTCTCGTTGTTTTGTCTCACAATATTGCCGAGAAAGAGAGACAGCTACTGCATGGGCGTGGGACGACGCGCAGTTGGGATAGATTGGATTCATGAGAAAAACTGCACATCTTGCTTGTCCCACAAAGTCTGTTTCGTAGGCAGGGAGGATCGAAAGGAAAGCAGGCTCGGCAGTGGCAACCAAATGGCAACAACAAGGACAAGGGCATGAGAAAAGAGAGAGAAACAACAAAATATCGTGGCCAAACATCCCAACAGAAAAGAAAAAAAAAAGAAAAAAAGAAAAGCGGGTGGAACCTATGTCTTAAGGAAAGGCTCTCCGAGCACACCCCGTTTTGTGAACTGGGCAGTTTCTTCTTTTCTTTTTTGCTTGCTTTTCTTTTGCTTCCTTACGTACATACTCTGGCGCCTGCGAGGGACTGTTCGTATGCGATGCTTTTCATGCTCCTCACTGCACGTAAGAGATGTCTCCCGCGCTCGGCTTTCCACCCCTCCCCGCCGCCCATCATTTGTTTCGATCATCCTGTTCTCCGCAAGTCTTCCTGCGGCATGATGGCTGGTTCTCGCAAGTAAGGGCACAGCAACAACAACACAGCAGCTGGTACGGGATACCTCTTGCTCTTGTGACGCACACACCACCTTGGCAGCGGGCGGACAGACGCAGCAGGTAGACGGTACCCCTATGAAGCCCGTCTGGATATATGCGTGTCTGTTGGCTTCACGGCTGTCTGGGACGATCAATGTCCGAGCGTAGGGGGCTCCTGCGCAAGCATATCAGGACATTTCGGACATCAGGCTTTCTTCTCTACCTTTTCTTTTCTCGCTTGCTTTTTCATTCCCCTCCATCTAGCCATTCGCCTGTGGTTCCCTTTCTGGACGAAGGTGCCTCAACTCTTCGTCTTCTCGTAGCCCACGTTCTAAGAGCAACTTGTTCGCCTCGGACCATGCCACCAAAAGTGTAGTCTCCGCAGCAATGATCGCCTCTGCTCTCCCTAAATTAGCAGCTGTTTCTTATCCCTTTCCCGCCTAGGGCCTGGTCCACTTCTGAAATGGCGAATAGAGGCAAGAGATCCACCTGCCCTGGCTAACACAGCATTAGATCCTCGCTAATAGCTGCACCACAAATTTACGACTGATGTTCTCCGTTGTAAAGCAGAACGGTCCCCACCAATCGAACAATCCCAACGCACTAGCAGCATCAGCAGTGTGATGAAGGAACCGCGACAGAACTCAAAAAAAAAAAGAGTTGCGGCTAGAGAAGAAGTAAATGAGTCCATGTTCGTACGTGTAGCGTTGAGCCGAAGTGAAAAGCCTCTAGCCTTTAAAATGCCAATTTGCATGTGCTTACTATTGCACGCACCTCAAAGGAGTTGATCGCTGACTCCGTTTCTGCAATTCGAGAACCAGGCCAGTTCTTCGTATGTACCCTACGGTCTTTCGTGCTTGTGCGAGTATGTACGCAGTACGTGTATCGCCTTCCCTTCTTCCCTGGACCCTTGCACTCTTTTTTGCTTCTCTGCGTCCCCGAAGCGCATTGAAATTTGCTACCCCATTTTTTGTGCTTTGCATTGTGCCGTTTCCTTCTACCCTGCTGATGCTGTCCCCTTTTCTTTGTCCGTTTCTACGCGGAGCTGCGACGGATGCGTGTGTGTATGTGTATACTCTTACTGCGTACATACGTGTGCACATGTAGAGACCCCGTTCTGTCCTTTTTTCTCTCTCTCATTCTTTGTTTTTCCGTTTTCCTCGTCTCTCTCTGTTTGCGCCTTCCCTGCTAGCAGCATCTGGCCACCCCTACATATACACGCTCCTTCCCTGCAGCGTCCCCCACCACCCAAAACGCCCCTAAGAAATACATGTCTGACCCCCGAGCCCCCTTTCTACCGGCAAACCCGCTAAATACGGACAGACAAGACAGGTCCAGACTACCCAATTCGTGCTTTCTCCATTCTCTTTGTATGATAACCGTAGCTGTTGCTCCGCTAACTCAGCAAGCTGCCCCAGCTGCCCAGCTGTCCAACTGCTGCTCTGCTGCCCTGTAATACAGCAGCCGTAGGTCCCTATTCAGCACTTGTGATTGGACATCTCCTGCACCTTCCTCGTGCACAGCGATTCCACCTTTTTCGAGTCCGTTGCTGCTTCCCTGTCGCCCATCTCTACTCTCTTTTGCTCTTTCCCGCCCGCCACCCAATAATCTCTCTGTACGGAGTAATCTACTCGTCCTACTCGTATGCACTAATCTCTTCCCTCCCCCCTTTCTCTCGTTCTCTTTTTCCCACCTCCATCCAGTCCTCTTTCACCTTTTCCCGTCTTTCCCCATTCTTTTTTCCTCTCCTCTTCCTTTTCCCTCTCCTCCTCCATTATTACTATCGCTTCTCACCTCAAAACGCCCCATCTCGCTCTCTCTCGCTCAACTCCCTGTATTCAATCCTTTCCACAAAAAAACCCCCTTCACCGTAACAGTTACATCCACTTCTCTCCTACCCATCCACCAAGTCTCCCCCCCAAGCCAACCTCTTTTCGTCGATGGTCTCCTCTTTTCTTCCGTACTGACCTTTGCTAGTCGCCTTTTATTTTCTATTTTATTTTTCACTCGTTTTCATTCTTCACCTATCGCCCCTTTTCCCTAATTCATCCTCTGTACACTACCTACTCGTGGAACGACCAAACTTTTCGCATCACGATTTCCGTTTCTTTGCTTCTTCGTCTTCGATCCTTCTCTTCGTATTCGAAATACATCGAATCAAGGACATTCTCGAAGAATCACCAAAACGAAAAGGCAATTGACGGGTGAGTAGGTGTTACTTCCTTTGTCGTCTCTGCTCGCAGGGTCAATCTCTCTTTCTCGTCTCCCAAAGGACGCGGAAAACGATTGCATCGCCATTCGGAAATCCCCATCCATCTCTCTGCTTGTCTCTTGTTTCTCAGCTGTCGGCCGAAGAGCACACTAGCTTGCAGCTATCTGTGTTTCTTTTGCTATTGAGCTGCTGTTCGGTGTTTTTCTTGTTTACAATTCCCTTCTCTCCCTGCAACGGCATGCATCCGAACCACATCGAGCTGAAATCAAAACAAAACAATGCAAACACAAGAGAGACGGAACAAAAACATCAGGATTGATCGAAACTGACCAGTGACATATCTAGTACCGTGCTTGCGATTTGTCTCGGTTTATCAAGCCGCCATCGTCTTTTCGAAACCATTTTATAATTCTCGAGTCTAGGAGCGATTCTGCTACAACCAATTCGTCAAGATGGGTTGCGGAATGAGCGTGGAGGAGAAGGAGGGCAAGGCCCGGAATGAGGAGATTGAGAATCAACTGAAGCGCGACCGCATGCAACAACGGAACGAAATCAAGATGCTTCTTCTGGGTATGTGATCCATTTGCCTCTATCTTTTGAGACTTAATGCTATCGAAGATGCTCCCCCAAAAAAGGCAGTAGCCCGCCTGTCTACGGGGGCATTCTCTCCTTGGAGATGCATTCATGTCACAGCTCAGCTAGCCAGCTCGTTTTTGGGCACGCGTGTCTAACGCAATTCTCTAGGTGCTGGTGAATCCGGAAAGTCGACCATCTTGAAGCAAATGAAGCTCATCCACGAGGGCGGTTACTCACGCGACGAGCGCGAATCCTTCAAGGAAATCATCTACAGCAACACCGTCCAGTCGATGCGCGTCATCCTCGAGGCCATGGAGTCGCTCGAGCTTCCTCTGGAAGACCAGCGCATGGAGTACCATGTGCAGACCATTTTCATGCAGCCCGCCCAGATCGAGGGCGAGGTTCTGCCTCCCGAGGTCGGCAATGCCATCGAGGCTCTGTGGAAGGACCGCGGTGTCCAGGACTGCTTCAAGCGGTCGCGCGAGTACCAGCTCAACGACTCTGCCAGATAGTGAGTACTCCCCCTGATTAAGGCCTAGGAGGCACATTCGCAGCGTCGGATGCTTGCGCAAAGCGAGATTCGTCTCATGGCTGGTGTACTGACCTTTCATTTTAGCTATTTCGACAACATTGCTCGCATTGCAGCTCCCGACTACATGCCTGATGACCAGGACGTTCTGCGGTCGCGTGTCAAGACCACCGGTATCACTGAGACCACATTCATTATTGGCGATCTGACCTACCGCATGTTCGACGTCGGTGGCCAGCGGTCTGAGCGGAAGAAGTGGATTCACTGCTTCGAGAACGTCACTACCATCCTTTTCCTTGTCGCCATCTCCGAGTACGATCAGCTGCTGTTCGAGGATGAGACCGTCAACCGTATGCAGGAGGCCCTGACCCTTTTCGACTCCATCTGCAACTCGCGGTGGTTCATCAAGACCTCCATCATTCTCTTCCTCAACAAGATCGATCGCTTCAAGGAGAAGCTGCCCGTCAGCCCTATGAAGAACTACTTCCCCGACTACGAGGGTGGTGATGACTACGCTGCCGCGTGCGACTACATCCTAAACCGCTTCGTCAACCTGAACCAACACGAGACCAAGCAGATCTACACTCACTTCACTTGTGCTACTGACACAACACAAATCCGCTTCGTTATGGCAGCTGTCAACGGTATGTCCTTCATGTTGCGTTTCCTTTTATCCTTTTTTTTTTCTCCCTCGCCTCCTCTGGTTCGCTGATCAATTAACGCCGTGCAGATATCATCATCCAGGAGAACCTGCGGCTATGCGGTCTGATTTAAATGTACCAGCGCTTTCCATATTTTCCTTTGTTGTCTTTTCAACAACCGTTTCTATATACCCGAACGCTAGTGGACGAAATGAGTTTTTTAGATAGACATTGCCTTTGGTCAAAGCTTTCATTAGTGTTGTCTCATGGCGTGTCTTCCCCTAGATGGCTCGCCACTGGTGCTTCTGTTTCGAGTTGTCAAAGACTCGAGGTTCACCGGAGAACGATCGTTTCCGATCACAAACTATTTCCCTTCGACTTGTTCTATTACCGCCATCTCCTCTTTTTATATCACGACAACAAGTTTTGAACGTCTTCCGATTACTATGTTATATTTTTTAGTGTCTCTTCGATTTCCGGCGATTTGTGTTATTCCTTTTGATGTTGGTTTGGTTCTAGGTGCAAGGACAAATCAAGTCGAGGACGAGAGGACCGGGGTGACGGAGGCCCGAGGGACATTGGAGGGGAGAAGCCTACGAAGCACTGTATCGAACAAAACAGAATTCTCCCATTTTGTATTACAAAAAGCACAGCAGATCTTTACCTATTTTCGTGGCGATAGGAAAGGCAGCGGGGAACGAGCAGAGATCGGATGAGAAAGGAAGAAAGGAGGGCAGGGGAGCGCAGAGGAGATGTGTCTGGCATTTTCAGCAATGATTGTTTCCTTCCTTTGGTCTTAAGTCTCTGCTTTTCTTTTCTGTTTTTTTTTGCTGTCGGCTCACGTCTTTCTTTTATCTTTTATATTTCTTTGTTTCTATTTCTCTTTCTATTTTTCTTTGTTCTTATTGCATTTCGGACGTAAAATGGGCAAGGGAAGGCTCGATATCTTGTTTAATTATGACAGAAGAAATTTTTTTGTATATGCTTTCTTAACGTGCGAGCGAGTAGGTGATTACTTTGGTGTTTGGAGTGGACGGGCTGTCTTCGATTCATCTGTGCCTTTGCAAGGAACAATGATGAGAAGCAGTGATGTTTGTTTCTTTTTTCTTTCGCTTTTTTTTTCATACAGAAATTGTAACTCTTGTCCTGCTTCTCTTTGTTATTTTGTTATGGAACAATTTCGAGTATTAGCCACCTAGATACTACGGAGAGAGAAGAACAGAATCTATACATCGTAATTGACGGTCTTGTTTCCTCGGCTGGAAAAAGCCAATCGTGAAGTTCGCGCAATACTACATCGTCAAAGAGAAAGAGGCTTCTCAAAGCAACTTAGTGAAATAGCCCTTTCTATATACCCATTTTTTTTGCCTTGCCAAGTAACGCCTCAGAAAATAACAACAACAACAAAAAAAAAGAACACCAATTCGTCCCAGAAAGAGAAAAAAAACAACGCCCAGTCCCTTGCTATCCGTGCTGCTGTGTATGTGATATCGTTCCATTATCCCGTCTGTTGTGATAAGAGCAGAAAGATCAAATAAAAACAAAAACAAAGAGGTGTAAATCATCTCTGCAGGAAGAGGCAGGCTGCATTGCCAGCCCGTAAAATGGCCCTTTCTGCTAGTCACCGCCCTCTTCTCCAGCTGCGTGCTCTCCCGGATGAGGCGCTGGTGCGGCAACGTCGCCTTTCTGGTCTATGCCGTGGGCATTCTGGTGGCCGCCATTGCTGTTGCCGTCGTTGCTGCTGCTGCCCCCGCTGCCACTGCTACCTACCGCGCCGCCATCTCCTGCTCCAGTCGCTCCTGTCGCTCCTGCCGCTCCTGCCGTTCCTATTCCCTCGCCAAAGTGCTGCCCGCAGCGCGCAATGGCCAGCGCCAGCTGCTTGGCGGCGATCTCGACCAGGATGAGGTCACGTGCGCGGGCGTCGGCCTGGCGCACCTCGGCCAGAGCCTGGTCGACGACGAGGCCGACGAGGGCGGCGTCGGCGGACGTCGCCGACGACGCGCCCAGGAGGGCCGCGGTCAGGTGCAGGCCCAGCGAGGTCGACAGCGAGGAGGCGGAGGAGGAAGAAGAAGAACCAAAGGCGGAAGGGAAGGACGTAGCGGCGGGGGTGCCCTGCGCGCTGAGCACGCCGTTGCCGTTGCTGAGCTGGTGGGCGGCCTGGGCGGCAGCGGCTGCGGCTGCGGCAGCAGCTGCAGCCGCTGCCGCCGCCTGCTGCTGCTGCTGCTGGCTGGCAGACGGGGACGAAGGCGATGCTGAGGCCTGTTGCTGCTGGAGCTGCTGCTGCGCGGCGAGCAGGTGGGACGCCTGGGCGACGATGCTGCCGATGGGGTGGCCCAGCAGCGCGTAGGGGGCGGAGGCGGAGGCGGCGGGGGAGGAGGCAGAGACGGAGGCAGCGGACAGGCCACTGGTGGCGGCGGCGACCAGCTGGGGGTCAATGGCGGCGACGTTGGCTGCCGCCAGCGCCGACGTGGGCGACGAGACGACGCGGCCGCCTCCACCGACGGCGGCGGGCGACGACCCGTGGTGCCGCGCGTGCGCGTGCGCGTGCAGATGGCCGGCTTGTAGCGGCGTCTTGGCTTCTGTCGCAGAGAAGAAGGAAAAAGTTAGTTCAACGTAAACTCGACTGGAAGAGAAGCAACGCAAAAAAAAAAACAAAAAAAAAAACTTTACCGTGAAAAGAGCAGCGCGCGCCGGACGCGTTGAACCAGCAGTTGGCGCAGCTGCCGCACATCTGGCCGTCGACGACGACGCAGGCGGTCCAGGGCCCGTGGCCCTTGTGGCAGTTCTTGCAGGGCACGGCGACCTCCTCGCCGGCGATGTGCGCAAACAGCGCCTCCACGTTGCTGCGCCGGCTCAGGTTGAGCTGCTGCTCGGGCCGCCGCTGCCGCGCCAGCCGCAGGCCCGGCTCGCGCGCCAGCCGCTTGGCCAGCGCGCTCTCGACCAGCAGCTGCTCGTAGCCCGAGTCGCGCGCCGTCTGCGACGTGGAGCGCAGCGCTGCCGCCGCGTCATAGCCGGCACCGGCTGGGGCCGCACTTGCTGCTTGTCTCGCCGTGTCCTGGAGCTGCTGCTGCTGCAGCGTCCGTCGCGCAGCTGCAGCAGAGGCGCCTCGCGCGCCGCCCGGCGTGGGCGTCGCCGGCGCTTCGCTGCCTCTGTAGTCCATGTCTGCGCCTCCTAATGGCCCCTGCGCCGCGCCGGCTTCGTTGCTCTGGTCGGCCTCGTCGATCGCTGACATGTGCGAGGCCGACGCCACAGCGGCGGCAGCGGCAGCCGCGGCTGCCGCGGCGCTCAGGTCCAAGCCCAGGTCGTCCTGGCCGGCGGCTGCGGACGGTGACTGCGCTGTCGGTGGACCTTCGCCGTGGTGGCCTCCTGGCGCATAGCCCTCGACTGCCGCGTTCCCGCCGACCATCCCGCCAATGTCCGCTTCGTCGTCCAACACGCCCACCATGGCATCCACGTCATGATGCGCCGACCCCGTGTCTGGATCCCCGCCGCCGCCGCCGCCGTGCTCGGGCATATGCCCGTCGTCCGGATGTGATTGTTGTTGTTGTTGTTGTTGCTGCTGCTGTTGTAGGTCTAGCATCTCGCTGTCGACGGCTGCATCGCCGCCTGCTCCTGCACCGCCTGCATGCTCTCTGCCGCCGTCGTCGCCAAAAACATTGTCTTGTAGGATAGTCGCAGCTGCCACCGTAGGAAGGCCATGCGCCGCAGCGCCCGTCGTCGCATCGTATTGCGCTTGCGCCTGCTGCTGCTGCTGCTCACTGAGAGCCTGCTCGACTGCCAGTGCCTGCCGGTTGGCCGCTGCCGCCGCAGCTCCCGTCGTTACGGATGAGCCACCGTTACTGCTTCCATTTCCATTCCGCCGCGGCGCCGCTACCGAGGCCGGTTTTGTGACCTTGCTGGGACGGCCACCGCGCGGAAAGCGAATGATGCCGGTCATCTTGGTGGGAGAGAGAAATTTTCAACCCGCGGGGCGCATCCAATTGGACGAATTGGGCGCCCGAAAATGCAGAAAGCAGCGAATAAAGCAAACAGAACTCTCGCGCTCTGTTGGAAATGAGGACCTGCCGATGCGGTCGGGTCCGGTCGAGAGGTGAGGTTCGAGGGAAGGCTGAGAGTGAAGGAGAGAGAGTGGCAAACAGCTGGTGTCAGCTGGCTCGTTGAAGAGGCATATTTTCTTCCTTTTCTTTTCATAAGTAGGAAAATAAGGCCAGGCCGGGCCAGGCCATTAAAAGAGCCAGCTAAACTGCATGTGGGCGGCGTTTGGAGGGCGGCTGGGGGGATTTTGGGGAAGGATCAGGCCATTCGCCAATGGCTATTAGGCTGGTCCTTAGCGCTCTTTTTGCTCTACAGGCACTAAATACGCAGCTAAGAGATTATTAGTCACCAAGCTCTAGCGCGACTGTCTGGTTCGCGTTCTAAAACTTGGTGGGGCGGCAGTTAAGCTCCAACTTCGCTGTAAGTCAGTGGATTCCGTTTCTACAAGTACGATACTAGCAAATGCAACCCAGAAGATTAACCACTGGCGCTCTATCCCCGCCACCCTTAAAATCCGGTGCCGACCACTTGATAAGTGCCTTGATAAGCTTCTACGACCACTTATCCGTATCAACCAAGAACACTCCCCCCGGTGGCCCACGACAGTCAAACAGCCGGCCCTGAGAGCCTAGCTTTTTTGTTTCCTATTTATTTTCAAAGGAGGTACGGCACGCCGGTCGAGCCGGCCGTACGATCTATCCGGCAATACCTTTGATGGCCGGCCGCAACGGCAGCAGCAGCAGCAGCAGCAGCAGTAGCGCCAACAACAGCCAGCACCTTGCGGCTGACGAGCGTGCGCGCGAGGCGCGGCGCGGGGGCCTGCAGGCCAAGAAGGACGAGCAGCCGTCGAATACAGCCCGCAGCTATGCGGCTAAGCAGCGCGAGTGGAGGACTTGGTGCCTCACGCCCCGGATAGCCGACGACGGCTCGTCGTACTGCTGGCCCGATGGCGAGCTCGTCACCCCTGGCAAGCTGGCCGCCTGGCTGAAGGAAGACATCCTGCTCCGTCGCGTCGTTAAGAGGCCCCCGACCGCACGGCGCAAGCGACTCCGCTCTCTCGCCCAGCAGAGAAGGGCAGAGCAGCAGGAGGCCGCAGCCCTTGCAGAGGCCAAAGCCCTTGCAGAGACCCTGGCGGTGCCCCTAGCCGAAGCCGTCGAGCTGCTCGTAGACGACAGGGCTGGCTACGTACCACCCAACATTGTCTCGTCCATTGTAGGAGATTCGGCCGAGCAACAGCTAGAGGAGGTGGAGGCGGTTGTTGAGGAAGAGGCAGAAGAAGGCACCCTGTTGACAAAAGGTACGGTAGACGCTTATATTGCGGCCGTCCTCGAGTTGTGGAGGTTACAGGTAGCTCACGGTGGCCGCAATACCGAAAACCCACGTGACGCAACCGTACGGGGTTTTCTCGAACAGCGAGGCCACCAACGCAGCCGGCAAGACCATGAGACCTCTCAAGACAGAAACAGGGATAGTATCCAAGCGGGCTACTCGCCTGCACAGTGGCTTCGTATTCACGATATTCTTCTAAGCACGGCCGCTACTGCACCACGGAATTTTCGTACACGCGTCGACCTTCTCTTTGGCCACTACTACCTCCTCCGGGGAGAAAGCCGTCGGAAGATGGACCTCGCGGACCTCTCCCTTCTCGATTACCCGCCTTCTGAAGGCCTCACGCAGTGTGGCTGCCTTGTTAGCCTTCTTCAAGACGGCAAGATGAATAAGACGGCGAAGAAGGAATTTATGGGCTCCCTGCGCCATAGAGACCCGCTCCTTTGTACGCAAGGCGCTCTCGCTCAGCTCTTCTTCTGGCGCTGGCATATCGCCGGCGAGCCTACGCCTTCCTTCCGTCGGCGTCAGGACTGGTACCGCATTAAGGTCCTTGCCGACCGAGGTCGCGAACAGGAGATCTCTTTCCTAGCCCAGCTCCAAGAGACCTGGAGGGCCTTCGGTGTAGCCGGCGTCGTACCGCCAAAAAAGACCCGACTTCCTCGCCGCACAGGAGTCCAAGACGCCGAGACCCACGGGTTCTTCGTCGCTCAGATTTCTCAAGACGATCGATGGAACCAAAGCGAGTTAGCCAAAACTTATCTTGCGCATCTACCACGACAATTTATGCGGGCCGTGGCTGGTTTTTCAGGCTCTTCAGGGGACTACTACTTAGCTCGGGCCGGTTATGAGCCTTCTTTCGCTCTCCAGAAACAACTCTGGCCCTGGCTCGAGGAGTGGGAGGCCCGGCTCGAGGCCCGGGCTCAAAAACGGTCATGGGCGCAAGGCGGCCTTGACGACGACGACCTCGCCGCAGACGGCTTTATTAAGCTATTACGACGTTTGCGCACGGTCTTACTACAAGACCTTGCTGTCCTACAAACCCGATATCCCACACTTCCTTTCTTTACCTACGAGCCGTTTTACGGCCCTAACTGGGACGAATTCGCCATTTCCGTCCGCTCCGCTGCCGCCGTGCCAGAGCCACCGAGTCTACTGCTGCAGAGGGCTTTGCCAGAGATCAGCTCTGTCCTCGAGAGCACTCGCGATGCCGTCTTACAAAATAGTAACCGGTTAGCGCATGGCTTCGAGCAACGACTCGAGAGCCGGCTGGCAACCTTACAGGACAGTCTCGACGCCCTTTTGGAAGGCCGAATCTCAGCCCACCTGACAGGACACTTTACGCCGCCACCGCCACACGAGACTACGGCAAGAACAGGAGACGTTGGTGAAAGCAGTCTACTTGAAGTTGAGCCCGAGCCGGGCCTGCCTGTCTTTATAGACTTGCCCAAGGCCTTTACTGTTAATGACGTATGGAAAGAGTGGAAAGAAGGGTACCGCGGCCGGCCGGCCGTGCAAGAGCTCGAGGAGAAATGGGGAAGCCGCTGGAGGCCAGGAACAACGATTAGAGTCCAATTTTGCCGCCGTAAGGTGATCTGGGACGAGGTCCTAGCCCGCGTGGCCCACAGCAGAAGCGAAGACGAAGCCGTCGCTGAACTCGAACAGCTGCGAGCCGGCCGCAGCCTCAACCAATTAGTTGACGACCTAAGACGGCGGCGGCGGGGCCAAGGCCAGCAGCAGGCATTGCCGCAGCCGCAGTCGCAGCCGCAGCCGCAGCCGCAGGAAGAGTCGGCTGTGGTTACCGAGGCATCCCGGCAGTCAACAAGGGGTCGGGACCAAGGCAGGATACGGCACTTGGATCGCTGCGGCCGGAGAGGAGGTATGCCAGGCCGGAAGCGGCGAACAGTAGCCTAGATTACTTAGACGTATGGTTTAATATATTATTACTTACTCTATACTACCGCACGAATTAGCTAGCTTGTTAAAGAGCCTGCTACGAGGGCGAGGAAGGTCGAAAGGAGGGTCGAAGAGGCATCACATTCGTTTGACAGCGAAGAGCTCGGTAACTGCCGTGCCCTAGATGATGCGGACGTCTATCGGTCTCTCGAGAAGTTTTTAACTATTTCTGATTGCTAACGAAGCCGCTAAAGAAAGGTTGCTATAGAATACAGGAACCTTAAAAAGTGAAAGCCGGCCAGCGCCACGACTAACGTATTGTTGACGGTGCAATAGATTCAGGCTACACCTTCTACAGAACAGATTGTGATTGAAAGTGCTCGATGTTCTCTTCTTTGCGCGCCAAATATTATAAAAATAAAAATAGATACGAACAACACAGAGGATTTGCTGGTCGTCACCAAACACCAAACGAGCTACTAATCTGGCTGCTGGTTTATCTAGGGGGGAGCGGACGTGGTCCCGAACTAGCACCTATGGTCTTTCATGAGAGAATATGGCCGCTACTTGGTGTCATGAATTCTTCCCTGGCAGAATTGAAAGCGAATCTGCAGATGAGAGGTACGTATGCAATAAATGCGTTGGAAATAGACAACCGTTGACTACACCTCTCTCTTACTATTTTATATCATCGAATGGAAGAAAAATAAGAGCCACCAGCATGATGCAAGGAGAGAGAGAGTGACATATTATCCACAGCCAGTCTATCTTGTCGATACTGAGCGTTAACACCAATCTCACTAAAGCAAGAAGTCACAATGATGCCTAAGAACATCTGCTGGCTCTGGTTGGCGCACCAGACATCCTCGCACCGAATGGGCGGAAGCAGCGCAGTGGCTGCAGGCAGCCACAACTACAAGTGGTTGGCATAGCCACCTTTAGAACCCACAAGGCTGAGGCCAGGTGAAGCAGCCAAAAAACAGATGCCATCCGAACAAAATGTTGTAGGCATTCTTATTCAGACAGCCCTGCTGTTCCTGTATCCGAGATTTTCGTCTTTTAATTTTCTTTCTTTCTTTTTTTTGCGGCCGGAAAGGAGCCGCTTCTTTTTCACTAATTCGATACGACAGCACGCGAGCCATGGACCCGCTTACGGCCATCGGCCTCGCAAGCAACATCCTTCAGTTTATCAGCTTCTGCACAGATCTCTTCTCAGACTCGCGCGAGATTTACCAGTCCTTGCATGGCACGACCAAAGACTTCGAAGATGTAGATGGGGTGTTCCAGAGCCTGTCGGACCTGGCTGCGTCCATGATGCCGCCCAAGCCCACCGAACCTCCCGTCTGGATTTCTGCCCAGCCGGAAGGGTACGCGGAGCCGGGTGAGGATCAGGCTCTGGTCCAGCTAGCCGCGCGATGTAGGAAGGTTGCCATCAGCCTGCAGACCGATCTCCGATCTCTGCGCCTGAATGATGCCAGCCGCAGCAAGAGGGCAAGCCTTCAGCTGGCCATCAAGCTGAAGTTTGGCAAGCGCCTCGACCGGCTGCAACGAACCTTGGATGGGTATCGCAATGACCTCATGCTGTATCTCATTGCTGCTACGGCGTACGTGCGAGAGCTTTTATCTTTTACGAGGGCCACAGAATCACAAAAGAGAATGCTAACATCTCTCCAAGGAAGGGACAATCGGGCATAATTCACCACCTCACCAGCCTCCGGGCGTCCAACCTGAACGTGGTCGAGGACCATTCGACCAAGCTCTCGGAGCTGGTCGAGTTGGCTGTGCTGATCCCCAGCCAGGCCAATGCCGTGCTCCAGCAGAGGGGCACTGGTGCGGCCGAGCTCCGCTCCATCGCCCAGGGGCTCGAGGCCATCGCGGCATCGTCGAGCAGGCACTGGCAAGCAGAGCACAATATTGTGCGTAGTCTCTATTTTGAGTCACTGCCCGTCCGCTACCGGTCGATTCAGGAAGCGCACTATGAGACGTTCGAGTGGCTGCTGGCACCGGGCAGTGAGGGGCGGCGCCACGACGAGCCCTACCCCCGCCCAGACGTCACACTGAGGGACTGGCTGCAGTCGGGCGAAGGCATATACTGGGTGTCTGGCAAGCCGGGGTCGGGCAAGTCGACGCTGATGAAGTTTGTCGCCGACCACCCGGAGACAAAACGCGCGCTGGACATGTGGGCGGCGCCGGACGAGTGCATCACGGCAGCCTACTATTTCTGGAGCGCCGGCACGCGCCTGCAAAAGTCAATCGAAGGCCTGCTGCGGTCGCTGCTCTTTGAGATCCTGATCCGGTCACCGGAGTTCATACCGGCTGCGACGCCGGAGAGATGGGCCGCGACGACGGGGCCACTCTCGCCGGGCCAGATGAACATCATGGGCGCCGGGAGCTACGTACCATGGCAAGACTGGAGCGTGCCCGAGCTCCGTGACGCGCTAAAACGCCTGGCCAAGACGGCCGAGGACTCCCCCAAGCGGTTCTGCTTCTTCATCGACGGCCTGGACGAGTACCACGGCGACCACCAGGAGCTGGTCACGATCCTTACTGATGTGGCTGCCTATCGGAGCATCAAGATGTGCGTGTCGAGCCGACCGTGGAACGTGTTTGAAGACGCGCTAGGGGCAGATGCAGCGCGCAAGCTGTACATCCACGAGCTCACATACGGCGACATTGCGGCGTACGCGCGGGCGACGCTGCAAGAGGAGCCCAGCTGGAAGGCGGAAGCGGCATCGAACCCGCGCTACGACCAGCTGGTCGACGAGATCACGGCCAAGGCCCAGGGCGTGTTCCTGTGGGTGGTGCTGGTGGTGCGGTCGCTGCGCGAGGGCAGGCGCAACGGCGACTCGCTGCACATGCTGGAGCAGCGCGTGCAGAGCATGCCGCAGGAGCTGGGCCCGTTCTTCCGGCACATTCTAGGGTCGATCCCGCCCATCTACCACCGGCAGATGGCGATGAGCTTCCAGATCGCGCTGGACGCGACGATGCGGATCACGCTGATGCACCTGTCCTTCCTGGACGAGTGCTTCGAGGCTGAGGACTACGCGTTCCGCCTGCCCGTGGAGCCCATGGACAACGCCGAGATCACGCGGCGGCACGACAACATGCGGCGGCGGCTCAACGCGCGCTGCAAGGGCCTGCTGGAGGCGCGGCTGCACATCGCAGAGCCGCAGCGCCACCTGGAGTTCCACGTGGAGCTGCTGCACCGAACGGTGCGCGACTTTCTGCAGACGGACGAGATGGCGGCGTTCCTGGCGGGGCTGAGCAGCAGCAGCGATGGCGGTGACGACAGTGACGGTGATGGCGACGGCAGCGGCGGCGGCGGCAGTAGCAGCGGCGCGGCCAACGTGCTGATGCTGCAGGCACACGTGGTCTTTCTCAAGAAGCTGCCGCGGGGCGCGCCGGCAGACATGCTCTTTCACGAGGCGCTGCAATATGCGGCCAGGGCCGAGGCCGCGGCGCCCGCGCGCGCCGTGCAGGGCGTGGACGAGCTGCTGCGCGCGGCGCAGGCGATGGGCTTCAAGGGGGCGGCACCCGACGCCTTTGCGCGCGAGGCCGTCCGCCACGGCCTCTGCCGCTATGTGGCGCTGGCCCTGGAGGCGCGCGCCGACGGCTTCGCGGACGCGGCCGCGCTCCTCGACGCCGCGCTCTTCGCCGCGACCACCTCCATCGACCCGGGCGCCGCCGACCTGACCGACATGGTGACGATGCTGCTCGACGCAGCCGCGGCTGCGGCCGCAGCTACGGACGACGTAAAAGCCGCGGACGGCGCTGGCAAAAAGGGCATCCGCAACGACCAGTGGCGCGCCTACGTGCTGGCGCTGGAGGGGGCGGTGCGCCGAACGACAGACCCGGTCGTGGCGGCGCGCCAGCGGCGCGTGCTGGGCTGCGTGCTGCCGCAGGTCGCCGACGTCAACGTGCGCAACGTTATCAGCGCCGCCTGGACGGGGCTGCTGGACGCAGTCGTCCAGCAGGCCGGCATCGCGCCGCGCCGCGCCGCCGACGTCCACGTGCAGATGCTAGCCGACCTGTTCGCCGCCGGCGCCGATCCGGACGCCCGGTACCTCGGCAGCCCCGTGTGGATGTGCGTCGTCCACCGCGCCAGCCTGCCCGACGAGCGCGCCGCCAACGGCCACAAGGCGAACCTGCCCCCGCGCGCCGCCCGCGCCGACGTCCTCGCCGCCATCGTCACCATGCTGCTCGCCGCCGGCGTCGACACCCGCTGCTCGCCGCTCTCCGAGGCCGACGTGCGCGACCTCTTCCCCGCCCGCCTCGCCCACCCCATCTGCACCATGCTCCGCAGCAGGCCCGCGGCAGGCGCCGCCGCCGCCCGGGAAAGCGAAGCACCTGTGCCCGCTGCCGCAGAGGAACCGCCAGCCGCGGCGGAACCAGCTGCCGCAGCGCCTAGCACGTGGGGGGGCTACGTTCTGTCGTTCTTTGGGAGGGCCGCAGGGTAGTCCAAACTATCACAAGCGAGAGCAGCAAAGTTGCACCAGTACAGCACGAAGTCGCTGAGCAACGAAATTCCCTTTGCTTTGGCGCGCGTATATTCTACTACTTGAAAAAGACCTGCTTTATAGCATTGCGGCTACTGCGGGTCAAGCCTGCTACCAGGCATACGATTTACGCTGTACATGAAACCGAAGAACAAATAGCCATCATCTCTTTCGCAGAGCCAAACGATTCTATGCTTACACCGTCCTTGCATTCTCTCCTCCTTCATTGGCTCCTCTGCCTCTCGCGGCTCTGCACGATCTCCTGCCACTGCTGCGCAAACTCGCGCAGGCCGCCCTCGCCGGCCATGCTGGCATCGACCACCTCCTTGGGCAGCTTGTGCGCCGAGTAGGGCGCGGAGCTGAAGTTGACCGCGGCCGGGTCGTCCTTGTCGACGAGCCGCAGCTCCGGCTCGTAGTCTTCTTCTTCGTCGTCGTCATCGTCGTCGCTGCTGACATTGTCCTGGTCCTCGTCTTCCTCTTCGTCGCCCTCTCCGTCCGCTCCGCCGTCTTGCGTGTCGTCCGCGACGCCGCTGTCGCCCACGA
The DNA here is from genome assembly GCA_002917075.1 of Hawksworthiomyces lignivorus. Lineage (NCBI taxonomy): Eukaryota > Fungi > Ascomycota > Sordariomycetes > Ophiostomatales > Ophiostomataceae > Hawksworthiomyces > Hawksworthiomyces lignivorus. The sequence continues at coordinate 743,023 of NTMA01000006.1, forward strand.
TCCCCAGGAAGGGCTTGGGGATCTTGAGGTTGAGCAGCTCCCGCCAGGTGAAGAGCAGGGTGTCGGTGCGCGGGGCCCAGGGGTTGATGTCGATGAGGCGGGCCCAGGAGAGGCGGGCGCCGCGGGACGGGGCGGCCTCGTCGTCGCCGACGTCGTAGCCGTCCTTTTCGGGGATGTAGATGTCAAAGGAAAAGTTTCCAGAGGGGAAGGTGAACTGCAGGCGGGAGTGGAACAGGGTCTTGGCGCGCTCGACGATGGCGGCGCGCAGGCCCGCCAGGTAGGGGTAGTACTTGAGGTCACGCGGCGTGATGGCGACGAGGTTGCGCTGCTTGACGAAGCAGCGGAACTCGAGCGCCGTGTGGATGTCAAAGTAGGCGCGCAGGACCAGCACGGGCTGGAAGCCTAGGGGGCTGGAGGAGGACGAAGAGGAGGAGGCGCGAGCGGCGGCAGAGCCGGAGATCGCAATGGCTTCTGTCTGTGCCGCTGGCTGCGCTTCCGGCGGCGGCCGCACCGGAGTCGTCCCGTCAAAGGCGTGCTCCAGGTCGTGGCTGACAAAGTTGGAGCTCTTGAGCATAAAGTAGATGTCGTCGGGGGTCCGGCACTGCATGGTGTTCTTCTGCTCCATCAGCTCAGCGGCGTCCTTGGGCGCCGACCAGTTCAGCTTCGGCGCCACCACGCCGCCCAGCGCCGCGATCTCGTCCTTGATCCGCTGGTGCACCTCCGGGAAGCGCTTGTTCGGCGGCAGGCGCACAACGGCCGGCGTATTGTCATCTTCGTCGTCGTCATCGTCGTCGTCGAGAAATACGTCATACTTTTCCTCGTCCGCCGACTTGTAGTGCCGCATAGTAGGATTTGTCGGCTCCCAGTCGTCGTCATCGTCATCATCGCCGTCGCCTCCGCCGCTCCCGTTGCTCTCATCGCTCAGGATGATGCTGTCCTCGCGGAGGTAGTCGATGAACTCGGCCGGCAGCGGGATGATGCGCGACTTGATGCATACTTTCCGGTATCTGATTTTTTGACTCTGGTTAGCTTTCTCTATACAACTATTTCCTCGCCGCTTTGGATGCGCTCGTCGTGCACTCACTTGGGGAACCAGTGGTCGTAGGAGCAGTAGAGGATGTGGTCGCGGCTGACAGGCGGAAACTGGACTTCACCAGCAGCCGCATCGCCGGCGGACTGTGGCTCTGGGGCCGAGTGGAATTCTGGCATATTGAAACTCTAAGGGTGAATTTTTGGCAGTATGAAGCTCTGCACAAGAAGAAGAAGAGATGAAGATCCCAAAACTAAGAGAAACGATGTTGGCTGTCGCAATATTTGACTCTGTCTCTCGCCGTTCAGAGGCGGCAAACAAGCCCTTTTAGCGGCCGTTCCCAATGCAGTAAGTCGATGGAGGGGCGAAAACTGTGAGTCAAAAACCCCACAGCGCATAATAAGCTGCTGCTATATGCACGATCGTGGGCGCTATAGGCTTTTAGCGACTCACATCCGTTTCTGCCGGGCTGGGATGCCGCTGGAATGCGCCAGAGCCTTGTCCAGCGCCACCTCTTCACACCGCTTTCAGTATGATGTAATCTTATCAGCCTCACCTAATCAATCACTTATCACTTATATGTACACCTGAGTTCAAAACTAGTTTCGCAGTTGGGCTTAACAACCCTTGTGCCGTAAGAAGCTGAACTAGTCTTTTATTACAAGTTGAAAGTACCATAACTATCTAAGGCCAAAATCTCTACGTGTGAATTTGCCAACGGATCAGTTAGGCCTCGCAACTTCTTGTGACAGATGATGATCAACGAAGAGGCTGTGCTTGTTGGGCATCAACTGAGGCCTCCAGTTGAGGCATCTGTAACGCATATAACATAACCCCTTGATGCTCTCTCAGTCGAATGCGTGGCCAGGTTGATCTATGGTGTAGTATTTCCTCATAATCATCCGTTTTCTTTGTTGCGAACTGACATACTGTCCTGTCAGTACCGCTGTCATGGCTGTTGCCAATTCTTCCACAGAAGCTCTTGTTCCAACTACTATCTACGAATCGATTCCGCTCGACTTTGATGAAAATGAGGCCAGGTTCCTCAGAATACAGAGTGGCAAAGGTGCAGAGACTCTCAAGCTAGAGGTCTTCAAGGCGGATCTCGATGACAAGCCTGAATTTGACGCCTTGTCCTACGCCTGGAGCTCGCTAGGCACAGATGTCACCGTTCACATCGGCGGCCTGGCCCTGACGATCAGCGAAACGCTGCATCATGCGCTGCTCCAGCTGAGAAAGCCTGAGCAGGACTATGTCCTCTGGGTTGATGCCATCTGCATCGACCAGGCCTCGATCCCCGAGAAGAACCACCAGCTGCCGCTGATGCGTGACATCTATTCCTCCGCACAGGCGGTCGTCATCTGGCTCGGCGACGCAACCAAAAACATCGACCTGGCCTTGCAGCTTGGCGCCTACGCGTGGGCCAACACAGGCAGAAACCGGAAATTCAAGTCTGCCGTAGACCTGGACGACTACCTGGACGCCTTTCTTGGCGACGCGTCCCTTTCTCGGGACGCCTACCTCGACGGCCTCATCGAGCTGGTCAACAAGCCGTGGTTCATGCGGACGTGGGTGCTGCAGGAGGTGGCGCTGGCCCGCGCGGAGCCCGACTTTCTGTGCGGGCCGCACCGCCTGCCGTGGAAGGCGCTCGCGCTGCTGGACGACGTCGTCACCGGGTCGTTCCACGAGCACTACAAGCCGCACAGGGGCGACAAGGACCGGCTGCTGGCGCGGGAGGACCTGCACGCGGCCATCCACGGCTGGACGGCTAGCAGCATCGACAGCCTGCGAAGAGGGATCCGGCGGCGGCCGCCCAGCTGCGGCCTCCTCCTGGCGGAGGCGCTGGCCAGCTCCCGGTATGCGTCGGCGACGGACCCGCGGGACAAGGTGTACGGCGTGCTGGGCCTGACGTGCAAGGTGCATTCCGCCAAGATCCGGGTCGACTACGCGCTCTCGACGGCCGAGGTGTTCCGCGACGCGACGCGCGCCGTCCTCGTCAAGGAGCGCGATTTTTCGATCCTGGCCATCAAGGAGAAGGAGCTGCTCGACTGCCGGTGCGGCCAGGCCGAGTGCGCCTGCGGGACCGATCCGCCGCGCCCGCACGGGTCGTCGTGGGTGCCGGACTTTGGCAAGAATTTCGAGGGCCCCGCGCAGCGGCACTTTTCGTCCGAGAACACGCCGTTCCAGGCCGCCACCGGCACGCGCAGAGACCTCAAGGTGCGCGGGACCGCCCTCCGCGCGCGGGGGCTGCTCCTGGACGTCGTCCGCGTCACCAAGGCCACGGCCTACTCGAAGGACGGCACGCACAACGGCACCTCGATCCCACTCGCGTCCCTCTTTGAATTTCTGCAAGAGCACGCGCGCGTCTCGTCGCACGAGGGCACCCAGAGCGCGGGCGCGGGCGCGGGCGCTGGCGAGAGCACGGGCGACGACGACGCGGGTGAGGACGTCTGCCCCCGCTGCGCGGCCCGGGACTCGCACGTCGCCCGTGCCGCGGCGCTGGCGAACGAGCTGCAGCCCGGCTTCTGGCCCCTCAGGGCGCTGCGCAAGCTGGCCAGCTGGTTTCTGCCGCGCGGCGGCGGCGGCGGCGGCTACCGCCTCCCAGACAATGCCGAGGACATAGCGGCCCACTTTGGGGCGGCGATGCCCGACCTCGCCGCCATTGGCCAGCTGCTCCCCGAGAGCATGCGGCAGCCGGCGGCCCCGTTCCGCGCCTGCGGGCTCTACCGTCCCCCCGGCGGCGGTCCCGCGCTCGGCTTCTGGGACGCCGCCTGGAGGACGCTGGTCGCCGACAACGCGCTGGCCCATCCTGCGTCGCGGCGCAACTTTCAAAACGGCGACGGCGTGCTCTTTGCGCTCCACTGGGAGAAGGTCATTGAGGAATTCGAGCGCCAGGTCGTCTACAGCGACGCCTGGGTCTTCGACGACGCCAGGCTCATGTCGCGCAGTCCATGCGAAGATGGCAAAGAGGGCGAAGAGGGCGAGCAGGAGCAGCCCGACACGTTTGGCGCGGACATTCTCAAGACGGACAACGGCAAGGCTGTGCTCGCCTTGCAGCTGTTTCGCTACTCGGGCCCGTGTGCGGCCATCTTGGACGACATCAAGCACGTTGTCTTGCACACGCTGTATCTTCGCCGCGTGTTCGTAACGGAGAACCGCTGGATGGGGCTGGGTCCCCGCATCGTGCAGCCAGGCGACGTCGTCGTGCTTCTCTTTGGAAGCAAGGTGCCGCACATTCTGCGGCCGGTTGATGATCACTACATCTTTGTAGGTGAATGCTATCTCCACGGGGTAATGAATGGCGAGCTTGCGTCACAGCTTTCTGGAGAGGACTCGTCGTCCGATCCCACGTATGGCTTTCCTACAAAGACATTTGAAATTCGCTAGGCACTATATTCGATGCTACTACAAAAAAAAGGCGAGAGGATAAGATGGAGTTGGGAAAAATATAGGAAAACAGTCTTTGTCTTACAAGCTTATACAGACAAAGATGACGAGGGCTGCATTGACGGCAAGGTACAGACCCACTTTTCGTGATTGAAGAGACTACCAACCCTATCCCTACAACATTGTGTTCAAAATCGTAAATATAACCATTCGAGCAAGTAGATACTTTATATTAGAATATATTAGAAAGGAATTTGGAGGAATTCGAACATCAAGCATCATTCAAATTCGTCTCAAAGTTCACAGGGAGAGGTGACGGCAGAAGTATCAAATTTCAGAAAGATTACTAATTTATTAGTAACACTCTAGCCTAAGAAATTAGAATAGCGGCAACGCTGCGAAAAAGCAAGGTGACGAAAAAAAAAGGCTACGGCGCGTAGCATAGCACGTTGTATCTTGAGCGCCGCCATATCAGGTATCTTTTAGCGACAGACCACCGACGTAAGAGACTGCACTTGATAACGCCACGAAGAGCGGATGAGAAGCCGGCCCTTTATGAAGACGACACTTAAAAACTCCAACTAAAACCATACGCCTGCAAGTGCTTTATCCGTTCCAACTCAGACCAGACCATACTCAGCAGCCCGCCACCGACGAGGGAGAAGACGCAGCGCCTCCAGCAAATACCTGATCTTTTTTTCTCCTGCCCGCAGAAAACCCAGAGAGGGCCATGTCTGACAACGTTGGCCTCTCGACGCCGCGCGGCAGCGGCACGTCTGGCTACGTCCAGCGCAACCGCGCCTTCATCCGGCCGCGCGACAACGCCTACGGCCCGGGCCCGGGGGGCAGCACCAACCCGCGCGACCTGCTGGACGCCGGCCGCCCGCACAAGCTGCGCCAGCCCGACCAGGGCATCCTCGAGCACGACCGCAAGCGCGCCGTCGAGGTGCGCGTGTTTGCGCTGCGCGACGCCCTCGAGGAGCAAGGGAACGTCAGCGACGACGAGATCGAGCGCCGCTGCGACGCGCTGCGCGCCCAGCTGACGGCCGATGGCGCGTCCAAAGCCCGCGGTGGCGGCGGCGGCAGCGGCGGCGGCAGCGGCGGCGGTCCCCTTTCGTCTTCTTCTGGCGCCGGCGGCCGCCAGCGCTTCAAGGCGCACCAGGTGCACGAGCAGGCGCGGGCCAAGATCGCCGAGAGCGAGCGGCTGCGGCGGGCGCTGCGCATCCGCCCTGATTACGAAGAGGGCGGCCATTGGCGGCGGCAGGAGGAGAAGCACCGGAAGCGGAACCAGGACGACGGTCCTGAGGAGCAGGCAGAGCACAAAGCTCCGAAGCGGCCAGCGGAGGCGGCCGACGAGGACGGCGCGGCAGATCGCAAAAGACCGCAGGACAGCGATGAGGACGGCGACGATTACGAAGAGGGCGAGGTGAGGCGAGGCGGAAGAGGCGGCCGCTCACCGCCGCCACCGCCACCAATCAAGAGCGTGGAGGGCGCGTACAGCGACGAGGACGACTACGACCGGCGGGAGCGCGACAGGAGATACCGCCAGCGGGACGACGACTACGACGGCGGCTACGACGACCGGAGCAACTACGGTCGCGGGCGGCAGGACGGGCGTCGCGTCCGGCCGCGGCGGGACAGCAGCCGGTCGCCGCCTCCACAACCACCACCACCCCGGAGCGACGGTAGCCGCAGCCGCAGCCCTGGCCGTGGCAGGACCTATCGTCGCAGCCCCAGGCGCAGCCCAAGCCGCAGCCGGAGCCGCAGCGACAGCCGGTAGTCGCGCTGACTTAGTCTTTGGCATATTTCTCTCAGTACTTAGTGGCCGCACGAGTTCAGGCAAACAAGAATGAACAGAGAACACAAATGGGAAAACTAGCACTTTCTATGTTCGGGAGTTATAGATCTCTATTGTATTAGTTCATGCGTGGGATGTTTTATGCCTTCATCAGCTTTGGTCAGGTTTTTCGCATCATCCAAAAGAAATATATTTTCTTGTTCTGTTTTGGTCCCTGAAGAAGAGGAATATGCAACTAAGTGGCAAACGTCCCAAGGTGAATCAACCCCCTTTCTCACACGGTATATCTCAAAAAGAAAAACTGCAGTGCAATACATCAAACCCAACCAGTACTCCCAATGGTTTTCCCTTGTCCAGGTACAGAATAAAAAAAAACAAACAACTCGAACCAGAGCAAATACTGGCCTCCCAATGTAACTAACGTCTAAGTGGTGTATAAAGTGAGTAAGAAAGATCCGGATATCTGAACAACCCCCCGTGAAATTCGTTCCAGACTGCGCCCGCTTTGAGCAGCAGCATGCCATCATTTGAGTTTGCATTTTTATGGACTGCTCCATAAGCCATGCGGTGGTTGAGAGCCATCTGCAGCTTACAGGAAGCCGGATTCGGCCAGCACTCTGTTGGAGAAACCCAGGGTCAGTATTGTTCGCTGAATGGATTATTTGTCGCATCTCATGATTGAGAACTGGGGTGCATTCACGCTCGACAACTTACCTAACAATCTTCTCGTCTTCCCGCTCGCGAGGCTCCACTTGCAGACTCTTGTCGTACATCTCGTGCACGTCACCAGCAGCTTGCATGTTGCTTAGAATGTATTCTTGCAACTCTGGCACCGGCTGGAGCGAATATGCCACATTCTGGTACTGCTGGATGTCTCGAATCACCTCGGCAGTCTTGGCCCGTTTGGCAAAGTTGATGAGATTGGTCTTTTTGATGATTGACGGAATACCGTCTTCAATGAAGGTCAGATCCGTTAGGTAGACGCCTGGAAGGTAAAGTTTATTAGCACGAGTCTTCATTGCAGCCATTGATACAAGGCATAACGAAAAGTGGCCGTCTTACCAAAGAATGGAATGCAAGGCGGGTTCGCGACATGGAGGGCCTCTCTGTATTCGCCAAAGTTCTTGGTGCTGGCCATCAGCTTCCTCATGCTTTCCAGAGTAGCCTGCGTCTTCTGCGGCACAATATCCCAAGTCCTCTTGAGGCGAGCAATGGGGGCGGTGCCAAGCGCGGAGATGATTGACGTCAGTGTTGAGAAGTTGTTCTGGCCACGGCATTTCTGATTCAGTTAGCATAAATTGGTTAAGCAGCAGGATTTGAAAAATGCATAGATATTCTGAAAACGTACATCGGCAACGGCAACAAAATGCTTGATGACAACCACCCGCTTCTTCACGTCGGTTTGGGCCAGAATCATCTCGGCGACCCAGTTTGTCATTTGGTTGGAGTGCAAAATGAGCGCCTTGACATTCGGTGCTGGCTCCGGCTCGCTGTCCGCGACCTTCTTCTGCCAGGTCTTGTTCAGACACTCAGTTGGCTTGATCTTGCCGTAGAGGCGGGATTCGATAATCGTCAATTGGCGGGCAAACTCTGTGACATCGATATCGAGGAATTTGAGCTTCTTCATATTCTTCGGCATGATTGGGGGTGGCGTGTTCTGATTCAGTGTCTGGATCAAGCGTCTCGCGCCCGTGTCTTTGCCACTGAGCCGCTGGTCCAGGACTGCCATCAGTGGGGCCGATCCAGGTGTCTCGGTCGACTTGACCGTATCTCGCGCAAACGTATACACATCTCGAATGAGCTGCTTCGTTTCTTCGAGACTTGCGTCTTCCATCCAAAAATTGTCAAACCAATTCTTGATAATGTTCACGACGCGGAACCGGATCAGCTTCTGTTTGCGGTCGCGCCACTGTTCGTATTCGCCCTGTGTCAGGCCTTCGGGTGGTTGGATTGCAAATCGCTTCACCAGGAGTTCGAATAACTCTCGCGCCGTGGTGAAGGAGCGGTAGGTGAGGAGGAAGGTGTTGTTAAAGCTCGAGTCTAGCTTGTCATGGCGTGTGAGTTGCTCGACCAGCGCAAGAAGAGAACCACCCTTGACTTGCGGCGGCGATAGCTTCAAGTCCCAAGATATATCATTCTCATAATCAAGACGCAGAAAATCGGGCGTGTCGTCCACCATCGGCGCCTGTGGTGACGGATCTTCGCCGAGCAGCTTCTTGAGCTTGGAATAGTCGCCACCTTTTCTATAAGATTGAGCTGCAGGATCTGCGCCCTCTGTGAACGACTGCGTCTGTAGCAAGGGAGGCCGTGGGATAATGCCACGGGACTCGGATCGTTGATGGGCTAGCGTCGTTGTGGAAGACATCGATCCGGCAGAGGAAGGAACAGCTGTAGAAGCAGATGAGGATGCGTACGGCATGGTATCGCCCCGGCGCAGAGGTTCCCGTGCTGGGAATTGGTCGTCTCGCATGCCCAATTCTGTCACCTGTTGCAGATTGATCTGCACTTGTTCAGACAGGAGCTGCAAGGAGAAGCCGATGTGGGATGAATTCGTCTCGAGGGCGCGAGCGCATTGCCGGACATATTCCAATCGGTTCTCCAGCGCCTCTCCACGAACCTCGGCCCATTCATCGGCGAGTGGCCCGGCAACAGCCTGGCAGCCAAGGAGAAGATCTGAGATGTTGTCATACAAGCTCTGTTTGTTCGTGCTGAAGTCGGCGAGCTGCGGTGTCTGGAAGCTGTTGCCCAGAACAGAGAGGTCGATAGATTCGATCATGGCGATCCACGGCTTAAACATTTCCAGCACCTTGCCACCGGCTATGCACACGTTATTGCCAATCACTTCATGCTTAAACGGCGTGACGACCTTGTCGGTCATGGTGAGGTACTTGTCTAGCTCACGGATGCTCGAAACTAGCATACGCTTGAGTTCGTCGAGCCGCTCCAGGAGCTTACCGTCTAGAATAGCCGTCGGTTCGATGGTTCCCTCCTCGTCATCCAGGAAGTTGGAAGTGATCGGGTCACGTGCTCCCAAGGAGTTGTTTTGCCAGCTGCCCCCCGTGCTGCTGCCGATGATGAAGCCGGGGAAGAGACGCGGGATCTCCTCGCCCCTCTGCTGGCGTGCCACATCGACATAGCTGTATACGCCGAGAAGGACGCCGTCCGCCTCTTGTAAGCATTTCTGCACAGATTCAGCATTTGGCCAATCCGCTGCGGCGATATGGGACGAGATGACCAGCTTTGAGAATTTCGACATCATATCCCGGAAATGCGGATACAAGGCCTTGTTACTAGATATGATGGAAGGTTGACCAGAGTGGTTGTCGGTGGTGCCGGATCCGGCAGCAAGGAGGAGCCGCAGATGGTCGGAAATATCCTCGGCACGTGCTACATATTCAGAGCGGTTATTTGACGTAATGGCATCACGGTAGCGATCGATGGACTTTTTCATGTTCGACACTAGACGGCTCCATGTGAGTGGAGGGGTTGAGCCGTCGTCGAAGAAAGACCTGGGAATGGTAGCTGCAGTGGGGAGGTTAAAGGTTGTAGACGTGAAAGAAGTAGCGGAGGCAATCATGGGAGTCTGGCCAAGAACACCATTGGCGGCATTGAGAGCTTCGACGCCGGAAGGCGCAGAAGTAATGTTATTGTATTTACCCCGAGTTGGCGACTGGCCATTCATGGATTCCATCGACACAGTCGGCGAAATTCCCTCGTTCGTAAACGAGCGCTGGTTTCGAGACTACGAAGGTCAGAGAAAATGGAACGCGAAGATGCAGACGAGAGAAGGGAGCTAAAGCCACACTTACCAGAGGCCCACGGGATGCCATGAGAATATTCTCGCCCTCCATCTCTGATGCCGAGTTTGCCTCGGAGTCTTCGTCTTCGTTCTGGGTTAGACCCCTGGCCATCAATTCCGGCGGTGGGCGGGTTCGCTCCGGCATATTCATGTTCATGCGGTCCCGGGGTCCGGTCTCAGCGGCTGATGTCGGTGACTCCAAGGGCAGCTCCATGCAGCTTTCACCTGTCATGGTGTTGTAGTAGAAGAGACGGCCATCGGGCGTGGCCTGCGGTATCCAGTAGTCCGCGCCAGACCGGCTGACATTGGAGTCCGTGCCTTCTAACGGCAGGCCTGTGACGTCGTCTGTGTCATCGTCGTCTTCGTCGTCAAAGCCTTCCTCGTACACGTCTTCCTCCATATCTTCGTCGATCTGGTCAGCGACGCCAACTCCATTTTGTTCGGATTCAGGAAGCTCATCAGCACTGGTGACTAGTTGACAATAGTTGCTTGGAAACCAGCCACGGACACCATTGATGACGCCGTCCCACCAGCCGCTCTCTAGCTGGGTAATCACTTGTATGACGTCGCCCTCGTGGAAGCTGAGGCTGGTTCTGTCATCTGCTTCGTAGTCGTAGAGAGCCCGAACATACATGGCGCCTGGAGGCGCCGTCCCCACCATGCCGTTCATTGGGATAGTAAGAGCAGGCTGTACTAACTATCGCGCAAGCTCTGAAGAAACAAGAGGAGAGTAAAGAGAAAGTATAGGAGAAATGTCAGTTTAGTTCATGGCCACCTTGGCAACCACCTCATACAACGCCAAAAAAAAGGTCGAGGATAAGCGGGTCAGTCCAAATGAGCTGCAGCTCGCAGCCGAAAAGAGGTGAAGGTATAAGTCTTCCCGAAAGGAAAACTGCGGCACAGGAGGCGTCTAAATCTCTTCTCTGGCTAAGAGAAGCGCACCGACCGTAAGCCTTGCCAGGCAGCGTCACCGCAGAGCTTACAATCCAAGGCACAATAGATGGCAGGTTGCAAGGTTCGGGAGAATCGAATCTGAAGTCGAAATATAGATACAAGTGGCCAGAAGATCCTGTACTAGCAGCGGTTATGAAGATGCAGTCCAAAGACGCCAGGAGCACAATTTGTCCGTTAGGGATGATGGATAAGGCCGGTTCGTTGGCTGTTGGTAAAGACGCAGTCGCAGTGGAGAAGAAGAGCGGAGAGGCTGGTCCTGACCTTTCGGTTTTTTGCTTTGCTCTCTTTTTTCGTCCTTTTGCTACGTTGCCGTGGTCCCACTGATTTCGTGGTACTCCTTTTTTCCTTCTTTTCTCTTTTCGAGCCTTTTCCCCAGGTGTTCGTAGATTGTCGTCCCTGATTGTTCGGTATACCAATGCCACCACCTCTCTGCGGTCTCGTGAAGTCCGATCGCGAACCGGTACGGGAGAAAGGAACTCGTTGGTGGGTGTCCGACTACTCTATCTCAAGCAGACACTGGGACAGAGAACAAAACCAAGAGGGAGGGGAGCCGTATATGAGCGAGAGAGGGTGTGGACGTGTGTCACTGCTACTGGATCGTGCGTGAGCGGCGGTGACTTTTTTGTTGAGGGCAGTATGGGGGCGAAAAGGCAGAGTGTCGTCGGTCCGTTGGTGGAGTACGGTAGAGGAGAGGAAAGAGAGTGGGGGGAGGAAGAGAGAGACACGCAGTGTGCTGAAATGAGAAGAGATGCAGATCGAAGGAAAATGAAGCCAAAAAGTAAAAAAAGAAAAGGGCTGAGAGGAATAAGAAAATAGAAACAAGACGGTTTCTATTGTCGCGGTGTGTGCCCCTCTCGACTCTCCTTGTATGCGATTTTGACGCTCTTCTTCAAAATAGAAAGAAGAAGGAGCGACCTGCTACAAGGTACGGAGTACAACGTTGAAAAAGAGAAAGAAGGAGGGGGTGGTTTGCAGTTCCGCCTTGGGCGTGGACAACGGGACTAGGTTCCACAGCAAGGAGAAAGGAAAGGGGGAAGGAGGGGTCCAATAGCGCGAGAGCGTTTGGAGTGGTTGGTGGAGGCGGTGGGTAAGTGGTGTCGGGGACGACTGGGCAATGGGAGGTTAAGATCAGCGAGGGTGGGAAATGGTGTGTTAGTGGGCTTGGGTAGCACGTTAGGGGATGGATAAGTGGACAGGAAAGACAGGAGAGACAGGAGAGACAGGAGATGCAAGAAACACTTGGAGACACCCAGAGAGAGGCAGAGGCTCGCGCTATTTGGCCGTGCCGTGGCTAATAGCCAGCCGTTTCAACGGGCGGAAAACGTCTCTCTTTACGTGAATTTAAGATGTCCCCCCCTTCTGGGCTGCCCTTTCCACATCTGGATTATATAGGAAATTGTCTTCTGATCCTTTGGATTGCTAGCCAAATCGATCTTTCCCTTCTGCAAATGCCAAAAAAAAAAAAAAAAAAAGATCAAATGTATCTATATCTGTAGCACACATGCACAAAAGCCTCTATGCACTCTAAGTCGTACATGACTACCTTTCCACGTTCTATATGCCAAAGCCACGAGCGGGTATTTATTCGTATGCATGCTCTCCGTATACACGTAGTACATAGTTATGTATGTATATTCGTTCGTCGAGCTTGTACCAGAGCAGTGTATACATCGACTCGTCTATGCCCACTACGGAGTGCTCTCCCCTGTCGTAGCAACAAACAATACGACATATGCACCTTCCCATCTTCGTTCGTGCCTTCTCTTTTCTTTTTTTTTTTACCTCGATGTTCGCTCTTTCTCTCTCTCCACACCCCCCTCCTTCTTTTCTTCTTTTCCTTCTTTCCTTCTTTTCTGCTTTTTCGTCTTTTTCTACCACTTTCGTTAGATAACGTTCGCTAGATCGCTTTTGTTGCTCCATCCCTACTTTGGAATTCCTCCGTAATTGTCCCTTTTCTGTAGCTTCTGGCGCTACGCCGGATCCTCTCATCGTGTGTCCGTCCGTCTCCTCATCTCCTCTTCGCCATCTTCTTTTCCTCTTCTTTTCCTCTTCCATCGCCAGACTCCTCTTTTAGCATGAAATGCACGATGCAACGCACGGCCCTAGTCATGTCCTTAGCAAACCCACAAAACCCTTACATACTCAGAGCTCGTGCTGGGTACGGCGTCCTGCATGCTCTCTGCCATCCATATGCTGTACGAGTACACAGGCACACTGCTCCGTACGCTGAGCGTAGTAATACACATGTGCTGTACTTTATATTGCTGAGAGAGGGGAAGACACAGAGAGTCACAACTACGCAATCACACTTACACATCACACATCACATACTCCGCCATACGTCCCATCATGTCTGAGATCACCATTCCCCGACTTGGGCGACGCTCATCTGCCTTTCGGCTGTTTTGCTGTTTTACACCTTAGTGTTGCAAGCTGGAAGCAAAGATCCAAAGAGACAATCCAAAACCGCAAAAATGCAACCCCTTTCATTCCAAGAAAGAGCTAAAAGGAAATTGACATTTGCAGGGTCCAATCGCGCTACCGAGACTTGGCCACATGAGAATCCCAGCTAGATCTAAGTACCGAAGCACAACCATTCACATCCTCAAACCCGACCTGTGAGACCATATCGTACAACTCTACGCAACACTTGCGTATGTAAGATTTACGATACACGTCCTATCTTCCTGCCCTCTTGTCCTCTCATCATCTTCTGTCTTTCTTCGCCCCTGTGCTGCTTCTGCTCGTACGTTGCATGTGCGGTTTGTAATTAGCTGGGTGGGTTGAACTAGGCTGGTGGGATGGACCGCGAGCCGACCTAAAATACGATTAAGTCAGCAAGCCGTAATAGGAAAGGCCCCAACAGACAAGAGACGCTGGCCGACATGGACAAACAAGAGAGATGTCTACATTCCCCATCTTTCCAGTTCTTTCACATCAGTGGTTCCGGTGGCGCTGGACTCCATGGCCTCATTACACGGTCCCAAGCTGCCGTCCACTCAAAGATGAGCCTTCTCCAAACCATCCCCAAGTGAGCCTTCACCGGGTCCGGCCGTGCGCGTTGTTGGCGAAAGAATGACCTGCCAGGCGTGAGATCAATATCTGCGAGCATTGCGTCTACCAGCATTATACTGTGGACTCTATGTCTGGCTGAACTCATTCGCCTCATCGAGCCGTCCTTTCGCCTTGTTTGCCTGCCCCAGTCGATGGTCCGCGCGGTTGACCCGCATGCAGAGCAAGGCTGGGGGCTGGCGGACAAGACAGCAAGAGACCTGAGCCCTCCGTATCTAAGTTAATACGACTCATTTCAATAAAGCGCCAGATGATTACCAAAGACAGTCCAAGTATAGTCACAACAGTGTAAATTTGCACAATCTACCATTATCGCGTCTTGGCTCATATCTCCCGTTCGGCTCTCGCCTGTGGTCCTGTCCCGGTTTCACCAAGCATAAAGATAAAAGTCGCGAGAGGGACATGGAAAAGCACAGCACAAAGAAACCGTCATCGTCTTATCCAGTTCAGACCCCAGCTCGGGATTTTTTATTTCAGCATTAGCCCCGCCTTGTTCATTTGTGGAAGAGCTGCTCTTCCCACGCATGTCATTGCATCTCATCCGTTGTCTTCGGACAATCTTCCTATCGTAGAAATATCTGCTCTGCGTTCACCTTCCTTGTTTTCGAAAGTCCCTGCCTTCTTTCCATACACCCCCCCTCTCTTTCTGGCCGTCCCGTCTCGCGTGGCTCGGCCGTTCTTCGACCTCCGGGTGGATCTTTCCTTTAACTTTGCCCCTTATTGTTTTGTTCTTCAGGTCTTCGCTGTGCTTCTTTTCTTATTTTGAGAGACTTTGAGGCCTTCAATCTCACTTGCATGATCCCTGCACCGCTGCCGTGCTGGCGTGCCGTGTCGATGGTTAATAATGCGAAACCGAAGGCAGCCTTATGTTCCTGTCTTTGTCTCTGCCCACAAAACCTGTCGTAAGGAAACACGTGGGAAAATAGGAATAAATACAAATACTGAGAGCCCAGTATCGAAATGTAGACCGAAGTGGAGGCCATAGTTGGCAGTACATCTCATCTACCGTACAAGAATCCCGCCGAGAATCTGCAGGAAGAAGTAGCCATGCTTCCCCGCAAAACAAATTCCCAACGGGCCGTCCGTCCGTCACCAGAAGAAAAAAGTGGGCTGACGGGAGGAGCTGGGAAGATGTTGGGCGACGATGCTCTTTTGTAAATCATAGAGCAAGCAATACCTTCGGCGTCTGGTTTCTGGAATCGGCAAAGCTAGCATGGTCCAAGAAGGTTACATGCTTGGCTAGACGGATGCAATCGTGAGAGAGAAGGAAATTTACTAGCTCCGAAGACTCATTGATGCCTTCAATCATCAAAAGATTGCCTTGAGCGCAAAGAGCGCAAAGATCACGCCCAAGGTATTCATGGCAATATGATATTCCTTGGCCTTCTCTTCAAGTAGCATGAACCGCCATCTTGGCAACCCCTGGAATCAGTTGTTTCATCAAGGCTGCAAAAAGGAGAATCGACGAACAAAGGAGAATTACTCCCTATCTGGAAAAACATACTGCCTGATCTTCAACGTCAAACCAGAAATGGGATAAAAAGAAAAAGAACGGATTGAGAAGAAAAATCGGCTGTCCACTTGACAAAATTGTCTGCTGCACAATATTTCGAAAACGGAATGACCATCTGGTTTATTTGCATCTCAAGATGCTTGCTCAAGTACCTCTTTCTCCCATTTTCTCGGGACTGGCCGCTCTAGCCACGCAGGTTCTGCCATGTGTCAATCGGCAGGAAATGGACGAGTCCCAGCGTCTGCAGTCCTGAACCAGAACCAGCATAAAGCCGCATCGGTTCTTTTTTTTTTCTAATTGCAGATGCTGGCACAATTGTTGGTTGCGCTCTGCAGCTTGGAGGTCGCAAAGGCCCTTTATCTTGGGATGCCATTCTTTTCCGTGTGCACGCACATCGTGTTGCCAATCTGTCGTTTTTTTCTTTGCACCTTCGCTCCTTCGCTGGCACTGTTCACTCCGCGTCTGGGCGGCTTAGAATGCAACCCACACCTCGTTGCCGTTGACGTGCAGGATGCTTCAGCACAGTACCAAAAGGCTAAAAGGAGCGGCAGGAGGGCTGCAAATGGAGGGTGATCGTGGTAGTGATTTTGGTCGATTCACTGGCGACGGCTAACAACGAGTCGACTGATCATGGCGAAGACTCGAGCAATGAGCAACGATAAGCGAGCGATGGTCCGAGTGAACCAGCGTCGATTGATGACCCCGGGCCGCCAAAGGATGATGTTGCTGCTTGTTATATTGTTATGTAACGATCCGGCTCCCTCGGAACTGGTTTGTTTCCATCTCCCTCCAAGTTGTTTCTGCTCGCTCTTCAGCCATTGCCATTTGGATCGACAGTTTCTTCACTTCTGCTTTCATCTCCCGTCATATCCAACCTCCCAATGGACTCCTTCACTGCCATTGCCATTCCTTCTGAGAGGAGCAAAGTTCCATAGCATTGATTCTGGACGACGCGGTCAGTCGCTCGCTCTAATCGTCTCACACATGATATGACTATGGTACGGTTCTTGCCTGAGACGGCATCTAGTTAGGTAGCTGCTATCAAAAGCCAATTGCTTTTATGAGAGAGCATCTGTGTCTGATGGCGACGATGAAGGGACGGCTGAAATGGAATGCTGAAAGCAAGTTGCACTAAGCATCAACAGTTCAACGCGGAAATGTCATAGAGACCCCATGCTGGGAGCAGAGAGCGTTCAAAAGAGGGTTGTTTATGCCCGCACCTCTTGGGTCTCAACGTGACATCTTCCTGTTTAGGATACACAGATTCTTGAAGGGATGGACATGAGAGCTTAGCCGATGGCGGTCTATTATAACTTGTTTGTGCGTCCTAGCACAGGATCGCGACGTTATATTCACGGTATTACGATCATACTGGATGGTCATTGCATTTTGGTACCTATCCTCAACACTGGGTTTGCGCGGTAACTACCGCTTTCCAGTGAAAAATGGCAAGCAAAAGACATGCAGGTATCTCGTGAACACGCATTTGGAACAAGAGCGAGTGGATGAGACTAATAGGCATAGCACAAGATCAGATCAAACTACATGACGAAGATGAGACATGATAGTTCTTGCAAGGCTCTCGCCCTAGAAAGGGAATTTGCTACGACGCAGGAATCTACCTTCAAAAAGTGAAGCTCCGAATTTCATTGCAATGAAATTGTTAGGCTTATAAGACATTATCAGATACTGGCCATTTGACACGGCAATGCTTGGTTATAGTTTCTACTGGAAATAAAGGATAACGAATATGTCATGTTGGCGAGAGATTTATCCCCTACATGCTCATACAAGTGACAGAATTTTTTTTTTTGCTGGCTAGGACTGGCTATCTTAACGAGACGGGGATTATCTACCTCTCAACTACTCTGTCCAACGTCTCAACTTGGCAGTAGAGAACGACGAACTACACAAAACGAATAACAGAAACAATTTGTTCCGGTCTGGACCGGATGACTGGAGCGCTGTGAGCTCTAGGCGTTGCCCAGTCACATTGAGGAGCGGAGGGCTGCAGCGGTAGTACTCGCTACAAGTCTGACCAAAGGTCATCTTTTACGAACAATTGCATATAACCTTTTGTCTCCCAGATCTATTGTTCCGAACCTCAGGACGTTCCAGCTTTTTTTTTTACACTTTTCTCAAGTGAAAGCGGTGTAACATGGTGGGCTATCGAACCACAGCTTAACATACTGAGCAAAGCTATAAGTGCTTCCGGAAGGTCAGAAATACGACGCTGTGAAGAGGATGAGAAGGTGCTATTGTTTAGCCCTCGGAAGAACAGTCTTTGGGGGTGTCGTTCGTCAGAGTGATGGACAGGAGCAACCGATGCAGGAACAATGTGTCGTTCATCCGGTCGAGGTGTCTAGAAAGGTGCACTGGGAAAGCTAGAAGCGGTGACCTACATTGGTTCCTGCTGACTCTCACCGCATGTCTGATACTTTCTTTGTTCCCTTTTCGGACGTGGCTAGGTACAAAATGAGGTGGCTGCTGTGATCGCATGCAGGACTAGAATATGCAGGGTTCTGGACGTTTGTGTGCATAGTGGATAACAAAAGTCGGTGATCAAATCGCATGGGTCAGATACCAACAAAATTCGGAGCCTGATAACCCTCACAATCGATCGGCACGGGAAGAAAGATTTACATACATGAGGCCTTACCCATATTGAAGCCAAGCCCTCCCCGTGCCTTTTGCTCTGTTGCATTCACCGACTTGTAGCAGTTGAAGCGCCGTACGGAGCTAACCCCCGTCGAAGCGGAAACCCCAATGCACGTTCCATACCGAAATCCCCCGAGGTATACGGCGCGCAGCCCACAGAAAAATAGTGTCGCTTATTTCCCTCTTCGGTGGCCATGTTCATGCATTGCGTCCCGATTGTGAATGACGGAGGTGCCGCCAAGAGAAAGACGGTGAAAACAACCGCCTTTCTTTCCCCTTTTGTTTCTCTTCCACTAGCAGGGGGGAAAGCCTCTGCGTGCAAAACATACGCACTATGCCGCACTTCCACATACTCGTTTGCATAGGCTTAGAGCTCCAACAAAAAAGGCGGGCTACCGGCAATACCATCACTCGGCTCGGTCAGGTTAGTTTGTGATGGTGCGTGCAAGAGGGACCGGGACGTCTCCGTCGTGCCGAAAGGGCGACTCGAGTGCGCGGTGTAGGGGAAGAGATGAGAAAGCAGCGCTAAGAGGACGCCCGTCCCGCTTAGTGCGTAGCAGACGGCGTGGCCATCTTTCTTAGCATCGAGATGAGGTGCAAATCCCCAATAGTCACTGCGCCTCCTCATTTCCTGCCCAACACTCTGTCCCTACCTACGCTCCGTACACAACTGCCGCAAGCGGCGGACACGCACTTGCGTTTTGTATACGACTACGAATACAACTCATTTGTTTTTGCTGACAAGCATTTCTGCGTCTCAGAAGCGAGTAGCGAAGTGTTGCGTTGGACGCCTGTCTCCACCTGCCCCATGCCCTGGCGTTGGTGCCTCTTGGGGCGGACAGTTTTTCTCCTTCTTAGTTTGGCTACGACGAAGCTCACTATGCCTCAATGCCTGTCGCAAAGGGGTTACATAGCCCTGGGTAGTTAAATAAAGAAATTTCGAGAAAACAGCTCTACTCCGTACGGAGCACTGAGGAGGGCGCTATCTTATCCTACGAGACCCGTCGCAATAGTAAACAAAACGAATCCCTACTGCTGATTTTTTTTTTTGAGATGCCCGGAACCACGGTCTTGGTCCTCGCCAGAGGCCAAAGTGGGCAAGGGGCCCCAGAGGGCCAATACGCTTGCAAGGGTTATCTTGAAATTTTCAATGGAGTCGCTATCTCCATGGAGAAAGAGAGAGCAGGAGGAAAAGGAGGAAATGGACAAACTCGAAGATAGGGGGTGGCAACAGAAAGAGCGAGAGATATATGCTTAGACTTGGAGAGAGAGAGAGAGAAAAGCGAGACGCCGAAAGGTGCTTTTTGTTCCTGCACAAGGGCGGTGTCAATTTTGTCAAGAATGCTGCATAGCCGTATAAGACATGCATTCGTTCTCTATTCTACACACCGGAGCCCGCCAGTCTACACAAATCATGGTGAAGCTTTTACGTAGCGGACA
The DNA here is from genome assembly GCA_002917075.1 of Hawksworthiomyces lignivorus. NCBI lineage: Eukaryota > Fungi > Ascomycota > Sordariomycetes > Ophiostomatales > Ophiostomataceae > Hawksworthiomyces > Hawksworthiomyces lignivorus. Next base: position 762,674 of record NTMA01000006.1, read on the forward strand.
AGGACAGCCCCATGCACGAACTATTTTGTGCAGCATTCTCACAAGAGTTTTTCTTTCTTTTTTCTCCTGTCGTCTGGCAACGCCCCCCTTTTGTTCACACAAAGCAAGCCCCAATGACATGGGACCCGTCCCCCACGCCGACGTGGGAGGTCAACCTGTGTGGCTGCGAATAGACTCAAAAGAGGTAGGTGTAGTAAAATGTTTGTTTGTTTGTGTGTGTGTGTGTATGTGTGTGCGTGTGTGTGTGCGTGCGTGCGTGTGTGTGCGCAAGAGAGAAAAATATGCAGAGACGAAAAGAATCTAGAGGCTATCGATTGCCAATCTCTTTTACTTGCGGTGAGCCTTAAACCTCGTGATAGCATCGAGTCGTAAATAGAGATTGTCTCCATCTACACCACTTACATACGACGACGACGACTAGGGGAGAGTGGATCGAGACGCACGCAAAAGAGACCGAAAACGAGCTGCTACGTGTGTATTCTTATGTATGCTCATTCTCTAAGAAAGAACAACTGAATGAGGAAAAGAGAAAAAAGAGAGAAAAGAGGCAACCAGACCATTGAAAATTTTCTTCCAAACGCACCCCTGCCACCCAAATTTCCGGCGCCCAAAACACATCTCGGATCTTCCGCGAGCTTCAGGATCTGTTTTAATGTGCTGGGTTTGTGAGATAAAACTGGAAAAACTGAGCAACCAAGAAGCCCACCCACACTGGATGGGAAGCCGAATAGGAAGCCGAATAGGAGAGACGTTGGGAAAAAGCGCGTCGTCGTTTCTTGCCCGCTGCTCGTGGCCTTGCTCTATTTCACCCCCTGGGTTATATTTGAAAAAGAGAATTAGGTTTCTTCTTTGCGTTACTTTCCCGCATGCACGCTCTCACCCGTGCAGCACCAACGGTCCGCTCTGTGCCGTTTTTGATTGCTTTTCGTCTTGAGGCGCGTCTCTCTCACTTGTTTTCCCTTTCTAGAATCGTGAGAAAACCAGGACTGGGAGCGCAACCGAGTCGTTCTCGTATGCCGTATGTACAGACGTGCCCATGCGAATGAGGCATCTCAATTCATCCGCCATGTTCATCCTGTTTCCCGCCTCCCAAGGTCTTTTCCCCTCTCTTTTTTTTTTTTTTTTTTTTTTTTTTTTTTTGTTTTACCTACCTCTCTCCCCTTATCCAATTCCATTTCACCCTATTTCCATCAACGGGCTTTTCGACGAAGAAGAAAGCATTTTTCGTACTTCCGTGTCTCTTCATTTCTGCTGTGTGTGACACAGAGTACACGTACTACTTTTCTTGCTTGGACTGTGTGTTTAGCAGCATTGGAGGCTCCTGTGTAGAGGGGTGTTCTTTTTCTGTGCCTCTGTTTCTCTTGATCTTGGTCCCCCTTCCTGGACCACCCCTGTCCTACACGCGAACCGCACCCTTGTCCGTCCCGAGATTTTTATTTCTTGTGTTTTTTTCCTTCTGATACCCTCTTTTATTAGCACGTACCACGTCTCCCCATGCTCCGTAATTATCAGGTCTGTCATTTTCTTTTTTTGTTCTCTAATTTTCCACAATTTTTTTCGGCACCCTAACGCGGCGGAAGCCACCCCCGAGATGCCTTAGTACAGATGTGGCTTCGTTTTCTCACCCAGGGAAAATAAGAGAGGGCCGTCGAAATGAACGGACCAGGGCTCGAGGAGCAGATGTAGAGACATGGCAATGTACCTCGCTCTGGTGTCTGGCGCACAGAGTGACACCTACAGCGAGGTGGAAATGACCACCCCACCAGTTTTTCTGTCAACCTTGGACTTCCAGTCAGTGTTCTCGCACATCCTCTGGTTCTCTGGTTGCTTTCTCCTTGGGTCACATATAGAGCAAGAAGCCGCTTGACGACGGGCTTATCAATATTGGCAGAGCAAATCTCGCAGACCAGATCGTTGGAATGACCTTCTGCGGCATGCTGGACGAGTTCGTGCGACGCTCAGAGAACGTATGTAGGTAGTCGTAGAAAGGCGAAAGGCACCAAATCTAGGCCGCTTCTCAAGCACCACGCCGGCGCTATTTCAATACGAGGCGGTTCTGTTTCTTTCTTGTGTCATGCTGTGTGAGCACTGCACTGTTTAAAATTACACGATCCGTTTTAATTGCTCTTTCTCTTCGTATTGCCACCGCATCGCCAACGATTAGATTGAACTGTTGTTGGTATAGCGCATCCATCCAGTGTGTTTGTACACGGTGCGTGTTTTCTTGTACTGTGTCGAGTTAGATGAGTCGGAAGCTGCGACGAGGGGTTGTCCCCTCGACGCTTCTCCGAACGTTGCTTCCTCGCGCAGCGAAGTGGGGTTGGGTGGTGCAATAGCCGTTTGGGTTTTCCTTCCATCCTCGGAAAGAGCTCCAGCAGCCACCTGCTCTCTTCACAGCGAGGGGTCAAACTCACTAAAACGGACCCCCTTGTGAGCCCCTCCATTGCCACTTGTACTCCAGCTGTAAATTTAGTATGGCCCGCATCTCGCTCCTCTACAGCACCTCTACTTGGAGGCGGTACTTGAAGCTCAAACTAGTTATGCACTAATATTCGAAAGTGGGATGATTTCTCCAGAACGAGAAACTGGCACGTATGCTTAGCTGTGGTGTCCAGCGTACCAGGAAAATCATCGGTGCTAGAATTTGTACGAGGTATCTTCCCTCTGCTTCTCCTCATCTTCTTGTGCGAGTACTTTGAAAGAAGAAGCTGCCCCTCTTTTGCCTCTTCTCTACTTCGCTCTTTCCCTTGGTTTGCGGAAGAACGGGAAAGGGACACGTGAGCCTTTAATGTACGATATTGCACATAGAGTGCAGATTCCGTTCCCCGTAGAAAGAAAAAGGGAAAGGCACTCCATGCTCCGTCTGTCCCCGGAAAAGAGAGAGACAGAAGGCCTAAGAGGCCTTTAGGCAGTTGGCCTCGAAGCCGCAGGCTATTTCAGGCCACTTGTGCACACATCACCACCACAGAGGGCAAAAAAGGAAACAGAAAAAGAAAAAGGCCCAAGAGAGCGACTTTGTATGCGAGGCATACACGCCAGGCGAACAAAGAACATAGGATATTAGACAGTGTTAAATGTAGAGAGCATCGTAGACTTTGCTGTGCACATAGATAGGATAGGGTGGCTCGGTGGGATAAGCAGCTACACTCCAGTGGCTCAGCCTACTGCTGTGCTTTCGTGGGGCTTGTACTTTTTTCTTGTCTGGCGCAGTTTCCAGCACGCCTCTCTGCGTAGCAGCTCTCCCCCTCGAGACCTTGCATACGCTTGTGTTGTTAGCAGCGGGGATTGGCTAGGAAAAGTCGACGAGCGCATGCACAAGCATCAGCCTCACTTTTTGAGTGGCGGTTCGTGGTTTTCTCCGTGCAGCTTACATGAAGTCTCTGTTGTCAACGACGACTGGATCTGTGTGAGTGAGTGTGTGTGTGTGTGTGTGTGTTTGTGTGTGTGTGTGAACAGGCAACTGGTCCAGTGCGTCACGCCTATTCCGGTTCGTTGTGCACACGCATACGACGAACGAGAGGCTTTCCTGTTGTGATGCAAGCCAAGCGGGACTCGAGACGACCTACATGCGTTCGGGACGATGCCGAGGGCGAAAGAAACCCCACAACTGTCACTACTTTGCTCCCCAAAAGCAATAGGCGGCGGAAAAGAACAGACGGCCACAGTTTGCCATTCGCTGCTCTGCAGCCCGCGTGACTGGCGACAGCGACAGATAGAGTCCACTCTTGATCATGGCAGAAATGGATACACGTATGTAGTGCACGTAGTGTACGAGTACGTGAGATGCGGGATCGGGGCGAGACCATGATGGGCTTTTCTTGTGACCTGCGTGCTTTGACAAGAGACCGGCCAAGAATCGAGGGGCCTGGAGAGCAATATGGCGAAACTGTCGGCCTCTTTTTTTTTTTTTTGGTCTTTCTCTAATGTAGTAGACGGGGGTTTACTATAGGGAAATATCTGCAAATAATCAGGGACACTCTGGCGGGCCTAGAGGATTCACTTGGCGCGGTATAAAAGCGAGTCATAAGGAGGAGCATATATAATATTGTGCATAGTATTTTCGCGAAGTGTTTGGCAGTAATTTCTAGGAGAGCAAAAGGGGACTAAAGGTTTCGACGTATACAAAGTAATAATGAGAACGGGCGAGAGAGCTCTCGTCAAGGCGGGGAAGTCTTCCCAAGTTACACTGCATTCCTTAATTCCCTCCTGTCTCGGAAGACATGTACCTTGGCACTTGTGATTCCTCGACAAGGTACCCATGGTTGGTTATTGCTGCGTTTAATGTGGTGCAGTTACTGCTCTTGGGAGTTTTTCTTGGTTGGTGTTCGTCGACTCCCTTGCGTAGCAGGGAAAACCCCACCACACGCACACGACCCGGGACAGAGCGAATTAGTGCTAATTGCAGAACATGCCGTGTATCTAGTACTTCGGTCGCCGTCCAAAAGACACGTCGGATAACTGGCAAGGAGGGGACCGAAGGGGAATGTGACTCGTAGCCGGTACTTTTTGGATTTCGGGGCCAATTTAAATCTCCCGGAAAGAAGGAGCTAGGCCACATAGGGAAGCGATGGGTCGCTGGCTGCTGGCTTTCCCCTTTTCCTCATCCTCCTTCCCTGAGCTTTCTCTCCCCAATGGTCGTGTCAGAAACACAGTGTCCCACAGTAAATGACCGAAATCCCCCGTAAATCAGGAAGCAGAAAAAGCAAACAGAGGGCACCGCATTCCACTGGCACAACCAGCCACCCACCATGGCCGAGATTTTTCACGCCTATTAGGGGTCTCTTAGTGGCCACTAATATTGAGGGGTTAACGGACGCGACATACCCCTTTCAGCAGGCCCATCCACCACTAAGGCCAAACACCAAACAATCTTTTTCGCCTGCTCACACCGTGGAACGTACTGGAATGTACTGTGTCATGTACTTTCTACCCAATCCTCACGCCAACCACCGCCTTTTCCCCACCCAGCACGATTGTACTCGTGTACAGATCTCGATACATACGTGTAAGCTACGGACAGGCCCCTCCAAAGGCCGTTGCCTCCCCCCCCGCCGCTGTCATTCATCCTGACTACGACTACTCTTTTTGTTGCCTCCCCCTCCAGCACCACCACTCACACACATTACAGACACACACAAACATGAATGCACACAACACTCTTCGTACACACCCCCCCCCCCCTTCCCCGGCTACGCCAGAATGCTGCTCCTCTCTCCCCTAATTCTCTCTAGTCATTTCTCGCTCTCTCTCACTATTCGTACAGCGCCATCCACTACAACCAACCACAGCAAACCACCTAAACCGAAAACTACAAGCAGCAGCAACACCTAGCCACCAAGAAAATACCCAACCTAAGCCTAGTCGTACTGCGCATGTTACTGCGTACGTCGTAACTAGTAACTAAACCCTCCCTCGCTCTTGCTCATTCTTTCCCTACTCCTTCCTCCACTCTTCTGCGCGCCGTCGCCCGCTCCTTCCTACTCCTCCCTCCCACCTCCCCTCCTTTTCTCCTTCCCAAAAAAATTCCCTCCTCTTGTCCTTTTTCACCCCTCTTCCTTTTCCCTCTCTTCTCCTCCTCTTTTCTCCTCCCACCTTTTCTTATCTTCAACCTTCACCAACTTCTACAAACTTCCAACCAGCAAAACTTTCCCAACTCTTCCACGCCTGCGCATCTTTGCATCGCAACGCAACACAAACCCCTTGCTTGGGTTTCATCCATCTGTCCAGTCCATCTACCTGTCCATATTCAACTTCGTCTAGACGGTCTTGCTTGCTAGCCAGGCCGGTCTGCTCTGTCGGTACACAATCATTCTTCGCCGTACGGTCTTCTTCGCTTCCTCACCACTTCACCGTCAACCACCTCAACCCCCCTTTCCCCATTCTGACCCATATATCGATCCAATCCATGACCCGGATACCACCACAAATGAACTACAAAGATCAAATAAGTCAGAAAGACACACTTTAAATCCCACGGGAGCGCGTGTGCGAGAGAGGTGCTGGGGGGCGATTTCAACCATCGTTTCTGAGAGGGACATATTTCCGGTTTCCGAGACCCGTCCGCCCACTGCCGTTGTTGCTGTCCGTCGTCGTCGTCGCTGTCGTTACTTTCGTCGCCAACGCCGCCGTCGACGCCCGCCGTCAAATTTCTAGCCTAGCCGTCAACTGAGTCGTCAGGTTTCCAAGACACCAAGAGAAACAAGCCAAACCGTCTGAAGCCAAAGACAGATTGTCCCACCGACCGTCTGTCCGCCGTTCAGAATACAGCCTAACACGCCCTAGACAACGCAAAGTCACAAACGTGCGCGACAGCAATCGCAAACAGCAGCCGTCAACATGCCAGGCGCAAGCGTAGCCGTTATGCCAACCGCCGCAGCGCCGGCGCCGGTCTCGCGGAAACCCTCCCTCGCACCGGAGAGGAAATACAAATGCCAGTTCTGTAACCGCGCATTTAGCAGAAGTGAACACCGCAGCCGCCACGAGCGTTCGCGTAAGTAGTCTGAGTGCTCCAGAGTGAAGAGGAAAGAAAGGAGAGCTCGCAAAGCGCGAGTAAGATTTGCTTGGGATTTTCGCTGTTTTGCTGACCTGAACCGCATCCAGATACCAAAGAGAGGCCTTTCAAGTGCATGAAGTGTAGAAGTACCTTCGTGCGCCGCGATCTTCTCCTTCGTCACGACCGCACTGTCCATGCCAAGGATGGCGGTGTTCCCCTGCACAGCGATGGCAAGCGCCGCGGTGGCGGCGTTGCCAAAGCCCGTGCCGTCAGCGGCCCTTCCAAGTCCACCATTGCCGCGATCGACACAGCTGCCATTGAGCAGCTCGAAGCTAGCAGCGAAGGTATTTTCGACGTAGAAACTGCTGCTATGCTAGTGGCTGACCTGCATCACAAAGCTACTGCTGCCGTGCGCGCAAATGGCAGTCCCTACGAAGGTGCCTCAGGTATTCCGCCCTTCTCGCAAAATGGATCCGCCTTGATGGAGCCCTCTGTTACCTACCCGTCTGGAGCCATTGCCATTCCTCAATGGGAGTCGTTCATGTCGCAGCCTGTAGACTCGAAACCGCATTCCATTGCTTCGAGTGCTTCTGGCGCTTTTGACGCGCAGGCCCCCTTTTCCGTCAGCAACGCTAGCCAGCCTTTGACATCTTCACTCCCGCCTCTCGGCGGCCATAGTGTCCATGGTATGTTTACTGTTATATCGTGCTTTATATTATTGGATTTTCGATCTATTGTGTGCTGACCCCAACCCCTCAGATACCGCAGCTGCATCCGCATACCAGCCAGGGCGTCCCCACACACCGCAAATCCCACCCACGCCTGCTGGCTTCAAGGTACCGCAGGTCAACAGCGATGACGAACGGAACATGATCCTGGACAACATCCGCAACAGCGATACAGAGCATGCCATTCCTGAAGGCTTCCGCGTGCCGAACCTTGCGTCGATCAACCGCTACCTTTCAACATACTTCGGCTTGTTCCACCACCACTTGCCATTCTTGCACCCGGCTTCGTTCAACCCAACGCAAACCTCGCCTTCGCTTCTGCTGGCTGTTCTGTCCATTGGTGCTCTCTACGCCTTTGATCAAGAGCAGGCCTACATCCTGCACATTGGCTCAAAGGTCATCGTAAACCAATTCCTGCAGCACAAGGAGAACTTTAGCTCTCGCAAGTGTCCTCTGTGGACCATGCAGAGCTCGCTGCTCAACATGGTCTTTGCCAGCTGGAGTGGCGACCCGAAGGGCCTTGAGTGGGCATGCTCGATCAAAAGTCTGCTTGCCAACATGGTCGCCGGCAACCGCTACGAGCTCAAGCTCCGCCAAGAGGCCCGCGAAGGCCGCCCGCCATCGCGTGCTGAGTGGGTTGAGGACGAGGGCTGCCGCCGTACCTACTACGCCGTGTACATCTTCTTCGGCCTTCTGACCCTGTCGTTCAACCACACGCCGGCTATCGGCTTCAATGAGTTCGAGGATCTGCAGCTGCCCTCAACCGAGGCGCTATGGAACTTGAAGGTCGCCGACGAGCTCTCTTGGCTGGAACACTACAAGGCATCGCCGGGCGTCACCTTCATGGAAGCGCACGACAACCTGTTCCAGGGCGAGACTCTGAAGTACAGCGCCTTTGCCACTCGTGTCATGATCAACGCTCTCTTCCTCGAGGTGTGGTACCACAAGCGCAGCCCAGAGGCTCTGCAGGACGTCGTGACCGAATACAAGCTTCGTCTGGCTCTGGAGACGTGGGAGAAGTCCCTCGACCTCTGCGAGCCGGAGGCTTCTGCCGTTCCGCTGAGCGCCCCGCACAAGGGTCACCCACTCATCTTCAACGCCAAGGCCATGTTCCGCAATGCGCGCGCGCGGCTCGAGGTCGATCTGAAGACCGTGCAGGAGGCTCTGCGGTACCACGACTCCTACGAAGTGGCAGCGGCCATGTCCAACGCCCGCGACAAGGTCAAGCGCTCCAGCGAGATGATCAAGGTCATCCAGGAGTGCTACGACTGCATCGAGACCGCTGTCGTCCAGGGTGTTCGCTGGGTCGCTCGTACCTCTCCGACCAACTGGAGCATCGAGCACCCTCTGTGCGGCATGGACCTCATGATCATTCTCAGCCTCTGGCTGTATCGTCTGGAACATGACGAGGAGCCGGCGACCGAGGAGGAGCTGAAGATGTACGACAAAGTCCGGCAGTTGTTCGACAAGGACCTGGAAGAGACGTTCGCCACACAGCTGAGCTCTATCGTTGCACGCCTCTGGGGATCTATGCTCGACGAAGTGGTCGTCTGGGGGTAAGTGTCCCGCCATACCCAAAACTCTTCCCCAATTGGGATATTTCCTTGCAGACTCGACATCAACTAACTAAATTTTGCAGAATTGCGAGACTCATGGGTGAATCGTTCCGCCTTCACTCCCAAGCTCTCGTGGGCTATGTGGATGACATTGAAGCTTCCTCTGGTGTCTCGACGCCGTCGATGACCTCACAAGGAGCCGATGAGGACAGCGTGTGCTACTAGACTTCACGACCCATGACAGCACTGTCCACTCTCTCCAGCACCGGAGAAAGGGGCTCTGTCACCTTGGATACATTAATTCCCCTTCCCCCTTTTCTTTTGTTATAATTTCTGGTTGGTTAGGTTCCGGCGCGGGCGAAAGGTCAGACGGTGGTCACGTGGGAGTATTTTTCTATTGTCCGTTTCTCAGTTTTTGCTCATGCTTCTTGCTTTGCTCTTTTGACTCATCTATTCTTCATTCTCTCTTGCACCTCAAACCTTTCCTTTGTTCGATTTTCTTTGGGTCTTTTTCTCGTTTATCTTCGCACTGCTCGTTTCCTTGACTGGGTTTCCTCTTTTGCATTTAGCGCGTCTGCATTGGTCGATGGTCACCTGGCAACTAATAGGGGCAGGATTGGGGTACATTGGGTTTCTTGTCGATCCCAGAGGCAAATGGTGGTGGTTATATTTGTTTTGCCTCTGCGGCTCTTGATACCAAACCCCAACGCTGATATCTGCACACGGATTTGTTGGCTGGTCCATATGGAGGGTTTCTTACTCTTGTTTTATTAGCTACGGCATCTCCAAGGCCTTCCTTTTAATACTGGCGTCGTTTGACCCTAGTCATTGCGACTAACGACCTCCTCTTTCTTTCCTTTTCTCCTCTGCTTCTGCTACTCCTCTTACTACTTACCTCTTTGTCTAACATCTCCTCCGATACCTTGTTCGATATACAGATTGTTTTCTATTTTTAAATATTTTCGTCTACTTTGCTTATACATTATATGAAGTTTCTTGCTAGTTCTTCATTTTCAAATTTTTGTGTCCGCTGTCCGGTCTTCCGTTTCGTTCCATTGTTTTTACGTGTTTTCGGTTTCGGTTTTTCATTTGTTCGTCCTATGCAGTCTCGTAGGTTGGGTCCATGGGAGAGGCGGTGATATACAGAGAGGTCGAGGCAAATCGATCCAAGACTGACACCCAACATCAGAAAAAAGGGGGCTAGGGTAATAAAATGGGAAAACAAAAAATTAGGAGAGAATGGGGAGAAGACCCTACCAACAGGCTATCCACAGATTGAATAATTATGAAAAGAGTGTTTACAGCGAGTCTTCTTTTTCTGCGTCTGCTGCTTTTGTCATCGTGCATTGCTTTTGCTTCTCTCGTCTCTATTGCATGTGTCGTTTTGCTTTTAATTTTCTTCAATTTTCTGTAGCTCCTTTGATGTATAGATAATTCATCTCTTGAGCATAGCAATTGAAAACGAACCACTTCTCTCTTCTACAGTACAAATTGAGCACGTGTATCGTCAGTCATCACAATCATTTTGGTAATTGGGATCTTCTTATATGAAGCGAGGCACTCTAGATGGCATTGTACTTTGCTTCCCCAGTTTCCCCAGTCTTCCCGATTTCCACGCAGAAGGAAAAACTTCGGGCGCAGAGGAAAAACAAGGTTTGGCTGCTTTTTTTTTTAGTTGCGACCCAGCGGAGACCCAAAGCCAGATGTCGCGACTCCATCTTACTCTCTCTCATCTGGCTCATTATATTGATTGCAATAGCTATATTTCCAAGGCAAATAAAAAAATTATGAAAAAAGCTCGCCTGTCATCTAGACAAATCAAGGCCTTAAATTCATCCCGCGTGTGTGCTGTCCGCGAAAGAAAGTTTAAAAAACACTGGATCTCACTCCTTTGGTTTTCGGAGTATTTTTTTGCGCGCAAAAAGCATGGGTCTCTTATATTAAGAAAGGATAAAGCCAAATCGGTTCATCAGAAAAGAAAAGGAGAGGATGGGGCAAAATAAAGCGAGGTAAAATAGGCATGAATAGCGTCGCCTCTTACATTTTATTTTCATCTTCTGTCTTTGTCTTCATCTTTAGAAATTCCTGGCAGACGACGACAAGACAATGCGAAACCAAGGGTCCAGCTCTCTAGATCTCCGCATCTTCCTAAAGAAGAAAAGAATGCGACTAGAAGCTGATTCTTTTTTTATTCCTTATTCGGACCCCTCTTCATGGCGCTTTGCGTTGCTGATTTAGTCCGTCATGCATGTAATTCTCCTGAGAAGAGGTGCACCGAAGTAGAATATTCGAGCAGGAGGCCACAGAAAAAAGACACGGCCCCAAGCCAACAACACATTCTGGTGCTGCCCATCTCGTCTTCCGCTTAAAATCAGAGGCGGGATCGACGCCGGATAAATGGGCAACCAAGCAGCAGGAAAAGGGAAGTGGGCACATAAACAAAGCCAAGAGCTGGTGCGCTGAAGAAGCACCAGATGCGCGAACGGTTTGCATGTAGGGACAGATCCTTCACGCGATGGCCATATCAATCTACACGCCCGTACGCCTATATAGTCGCGTTATCCGGTGCGGCGCAGTCTCTCAGTGGTCCAGCTTGGCAGATTTCATCCCGCGCCTCTTCTTCTGTTGTCGTCTGGTGCGCTTCCCAAGATGGGAGTGGGAAGACGAGAAGGACTAAATTAGCACCGACCAAAAATCTTCATTTCATTAACTCATAAGGTTTCATAAAGGATCTCCGTACTACAAAATATTATTATGACTGTTGGCATTTCCAAATAAGCTTTAGGAGAGGGAAAAATTAAAGGGACTTCTCCGTTTGGTGGACGAATGTAGAATGCCGCCGCCGCTGATTGCTTTCTGCTAGATCAAAGGCAGATCAAAGGATCTGCTGCAACGCGCAAAAATGCAGTGCCAACACGTTCTCTCCTACTAGCTCTTCCTCCTGGAAGGACGAGGAAGAACACTACCGATACCTGCAAGGTACAGGTTCAATTTGCCTGTCTGGTTAGTTCTTCGCAGGTAGCAGCCGGTCGGTCCCGCACCCTGCGCCGCCACCGTGCTCCAGCCCAGCGAAGCAAGTGTGCACTTTAACCTCTGTGCTGGACAAAGCGAGTGAGCAGAGGAGTGGGAAAAAAAAAAAAAAAAAAAAACGGAACAAACGCCCGAACGTCGATCGCTGCATATGCTGGGAACGACACCTCTGGCCACGGAGGGGAGAGCTCTCCGTTCTCGCTTTCTCTCCCGGCCTCCGCGGCTGGCTCCGAGAATGACAAGGGAAGAGAGAATCTGGGATTGATTTTACTGGGTAATCGAAAGACGAAGAGATACATAGGGGAGAGAAGACAGGAGAACCAGCAAATGCCTCTTGTTAATATTCATCTGGAAGGAACATTGATTTACTTGGTGTGGCAATCTATTTATGCGGGTTCCTGCACTCTAGCAGCCTCGGGCGACAGGTTGTCTCTATGTCGTATAGATTACTATCGGAGACTCTCCCTCTCTCCCTCCCCTGTTTGCCTTGTCGTAGCTCTCACATGCTCTTTTCCTCTCCAGCATTAATAAATGCAGCATCACAATTATTCCTGCCAGTTAAGCATTTTTTATTTTTTTTTATTTTTTTTATTTTATTCGACTCGTTATAACGTCCGCTCAGCCGTTTCCCAGGTCTCCTAAGCCTTTTTTCTATCTCTTTTCTCTCTAGTAGTTTCTGTCAGCTTCCGTCTCTCGCTTACCTCTCCCATGGTGGCCTTTTCCAAGACAAACAAAGATGCAAGACGGTAAAATAGAGGCAGAGAGGGCATCACAGGCGATCTTGGCCTTAGATAGCTCACTGTCAGGCACCAAAGTTTCCGACTTAATGTCTCTGTCTCCATCGCGCTCTTCAATATATTCTTAAATAAGTTCCCTTCTTTGTCCCTTCCCTCTCGTCTCGTCGGTCGCTTCTGTTTCGGCCAGATTGAGCAATGTCCTGCCCATCATGCCTTCCCGCTATGTTACGTGAACTATGCCGGGACGTTTGCCTGGAAACGGAAGGGACGACCTGGGGTAGCAGAGAGAGGATGAGAAATAGGGTTCCTTATGAGGGGTGTAAACAAGGAAGGAAAGGCAGAGTGACAAGAGGAAGAACTCCATAGAGGAAGAGAGAAAGCGAACATGCGCAGGCTATAGCGATTATAGCAACTATAGTGACTTGACAGCTCTCATCATCATCTGCGCGCAAACCTTGATTTTCCTCTTGTATTTATTGTCTCTGCCTGTCCCTCACATTTCCCTATATTTCCCTTCTTCTTATCATCACTCCCGGTTTGATGATTCCTACCCCCCCTTTCCGCCTCTCTCTGTCTCTGTCTGCTTGTCTGCCTCTCTGTATCTCTGACGCTTACTCTATCCTTTTCTCCATTTCCCACCAAAAACGATACTTCCTGGCTCTCTTCCGTCTTTGTCACTTCCGCCCACACCGCTCTGAGCATCATTCCATCGATCCTGGTTAAGTTACGTTGTATCAGAAGGCAATCATTTCTGCAATCTTTTTTGTGTTTATTTCTTGATTGTTTCCGGCCGTCATCACTTCGTGTTGTCGCATTGCCTTGCTCTTGGCATCCCAGAAGACAGGAGACAGGAGCCAAGACCAGGCAGGTGACAAGCGATAGCAGACTGTGCAGGCTGCAGGCTGCAGGTTCAGATTGCAAAGGAAGTAGATAACGTGAAGGTCATTCACGATAAATTCTCGTCCCTGCCCATCTTTTCTCCTTCTGGCCTATAGACGCTGAACGAGATATGCAGAACGTAATTGACTCGGTCCTTTCTCTCTAAGTGCTCGCTTGGGAGGGATGGCGTCACTATCACACAGTATACATGGTCTCTGTATGAGATGCCATAAAACATACGCCCCCTGATGCTGGTGGAAATCCTGCCGAAGTGTTGTGTTCTGTGCAACAATAAATTTCCTAAAGGAGACCAACACGAAAAGGGAAAAAGAGACCAGCCATAAAAAAAAAAATAAAACACACCAAAAGTCTTCAGAGAGACGGAGAGCAAAAAGAAAACCACAGTATCACACACCCCTTGGTTGCAATTTGCTGTGTTTTGCTTCTCCTTCTTCAGCCTTAGAACGAGGTACTTCCTCCACCCCCCTTTCCAACCCTTGTCTTGCCCCGTCATCACGAACACAGACAGGCCTCTACTTTCTCCGTCTGGTCCGCCTTTGATTCTTTATTATTATCTCTTCCACTTTTTCTTAAGATCCCGCCTTCCTTCGTGTGGTCTTGGCTGCAGCTAGCCCTTCGTCTTTCTTATTGTGAATTTGAAGAAGATCTAGGCCCCCTCCGCATGTTCTTCGACGTTTCCCCAACACACCTCTGTTCTTTCACGTCCCTTATCGGATTCTTTTCGTCTTGTCTTCTCTATCGGGAATCTTGCTATCTCCTGTCTCTTTTTGCTTTTATGCCAAGTCGCCCTTCCCATTTACCAGCTTCGCCTCCCTCAGAATGAGTGTATGAGCGGCTCGTCCTCTGTACCATCCTTCGTTTCACTCGCTATACTTCACCCGACGAGGTTTTTTTTATTTTATTTTTTATTTTACCTCGCTTCCCTTCTTGCCCGTCTAGTGAGCAGCGAACCCCGTGCTTCTTTATCAAATTCTTTTTTTTTTCTCTTCTTTATTATTACTGCTTCTTCCTCTCCCCTCCTTCTCATTTCCTTGTTTTTCTTTTCTCTTCTCTCCCTCGCTTCTCCACTCTTTCGGCTTTCTCGTTTACTTTTACTTCTTCGTCCACTCGCTTCACAGCTCGCATCTTCATTGATTTTCGCTTCTCTCGTTAAGATCCTTCTTTATTCTAATTTCACTTCCTTGTCTCTCGCTCAGGAAATACTTGTCCTTTCTCTTTGTCCCCTTCCCTCCTTGGTGTCCCCCTCGTATAAACAACCCTTCTTGTCCGACATCCACCACTTTTGCTAGGGGCGCTCTATATTTGCCGTTGTTGCACTGCTCGAGACGTGCAACATCATTTTTTTCTGGGTTGATTTTTCTGTTTGTTGATTATTTCACACACTCTCTCAAGGTGCTCCTGGCCTTCAATTGCCATTACACGAGATAAAGGGAGCCGTTAGCAACAAGCTGCGAGAGGCACAGAAAGAGCAGCAAATAATACCTCTTCGAACCGAACAAATCCGCGTCTTCATGAGTGCTGCTGCTCACTTTTTATAAAAATGGCAGTCTGCCGGCAGCAAAAGCGATCTGTTCTGTCGTCATTTTTCTCCGCGAGTCTCGTTGCCATAGCCGGGCTTGCTCGCCTGGCGGCAGCAGACTGCGAGTGCGGATACTCCACGAACATTGACGGACATGTGCAGTTTTTCACAGATTTAATTGAAACGGACTTTGCTCACTTGCCGAACATTGCGAGCAACACCGACTGGATACGGCAAGCTTTCAATGTCACCAGCAGCAAAGACCGTGGCACCTATGGCGAGATGTACGCTGTCGAGAACATGCAGACAGAAGCAAATCCCAACAGCAAGGCCGAAGACGGTCTAGCAAAAAACGGGCAGCCTGCCGGTTTGGCGCTGACTGTCAAATCGGAGCTCATCAACGGCATGATTCCAGTGTCGGAGATTGATACCAACCGTACCGACGTTTTGTACGGCACTTTTCGGGCCAGCATAAAACTGACCAATGTTTCTGGGACATGCTCTGCTTTTTTCTGGGTACGTGATGGCTGCGCATTTGATTTTTTTCTTTTTTTTTTCTGTTCTAGGTCCGCTACGAACTGTTTCAACCGGGGATATTTCTGGCGTTCTGCTTACTTACATGATCTGTGTGTTATTAGTACTTCAACGATACCCAAGAGATTGATATGGAATTTCTGTCAAAAGAATACAACGCCAGCAACAGCAGCTATCCCGTTAATCTGGTTTTGCAATCACGCCAGGCCGCCGAACAGGGCTACAATGCCCAGAACACAGGCAACTTTATCAAGGCTTATCTGCCTTTCGACCCCACAGCTGACTTCCACGAGTACCGCATCGACTTTTTACCAGGAAGTGTTCTCTTCTATGCCGACAACCAAGCTCTTGCCCGTATGGAAGGTGACGCAGTGCCCACACATGCTGGTCATCTCGTTCTCCAGCAGTGGAGCAATGGAAGCCCTAACTGGTCTGGTGGCCCACCAACGGAAGACTCGGTCACTACGGTAGCATATGTGAAAGCCTACTTCAACTCGTCGCTGGCTCAGCGTCAACATGACTGGGGCGTTCGCTGCCATGATATCACTGCCCCGAACGCTGTCTGCTCTATCCCGGAAGCTACAGCAGCGAATAGCACGCCCAGTGGTTGGTTTTTCACATACCAGAACAACATGACGAATAATCAGACTATATCCGGCAAAGATAATGCGGGATCCAGACAATCTGCAGCAACAGCAATCTCGTCGTTGCTAGCAATCGTCTTTGTTGTCGTGGGCTGGGAGCTTGATATTTGGTAAAAGAACGTCTGGTGGTTGCAAAATTCGGCGCGACAGATTTACCCTCTTCCGTCTTTGGCATTTTCCTCAACTTCTGGTTATTGGATTGCTTTAAAATCCTACTACATTTGGGCATAACTGACTGCAATATTCGTTTGCGATTTTTTTTATTTGTTTCGGATTGTTTTTTCTGTTTATATATGGGCTCTGTTCGGGATTTTCGGAACCTTTGGCAGCCTGAAAAGAAGCCGGCCTCTTCACGGAGGCTCAGTAGAAAGCTTCAAGGCCGGGACGGTGGGGAAACAGGCGTCAAACATATAATTTTTACTTTGTGTGCCATCTGAGAGCCTAGTCTATTCTGCCTCATCATGCTACTTGCGGCAGAAAGACTTGTTAATCTTTTGATTTGAATCGGCTACTTATACCGTGATCCAAGCATTCTTTACTCCTCTCCTCGTGGACGAGAAAGATTTTGCAAGCCTCATCCCCTCCTTATATACATATTGTTTAATTTCAACTAAGAATTACGAGTTTAAACGTCGATGCTTTTTGTCTGTTCAAGACTAAAAGTAACAGTGCAAGAATTTTGACTATAGTGTAGTGAAATATGTAGTAATTTCGTAAGAGGAAGAGGATGTCTAGAGATATATTAATCTTTTTACGTGAGAATAAGCAAGAAATATACGAGTAGCTCTTTCTGTAGGGTAGCAGTAAAGTAAAAATATTCGGATTTCGCTAGGAAGGATTTCAACACTGACTGTTGATTTTTGATCATCCACTTCGTGCGTAACAAGGATACGGTCTCAGTGGGACCGTGAACCACGGGCGGACGTATCTATCTCCGTGCTTTATGTTTCTAGTCTGTGCCTGTTATCTTGCCGAAAATCACCGACGCGGAGTTTCTGCCAAATATCGACAGGGCTGTCTGCTCGTCGGGTTGTGTTCTCAGCGGCTTGGAATCTGAGCACGACAACTCTGCGCCGCACAGTGCCACCTGAACATGTGGCTCCTGTATTCTTTTGTTTTACTCTGCGCTCTCTGTGCGGTAGAAAGAAGCGATGCTTTGTTCGTCCTTTGTCTTTTGATTCCATGTTGCATAGCTAAACGCGGAGTTTTAAATGAGCCCACCGTCACCCCCGCGCTCTTTCATACACTTCTTCTGTTATTATTTACACTCCTTCACGGACCGACTCATCATTCGGAGAAACCCAAAAAGTAAAGAAACATGTCATCACCGACTGTGGGGTCATTAAGAGAAACGTCGCGTGCACGCAAGCAACGCGGGAAAGTGAACCAAAAACGTGGTTGTCAGTCGTGTACTGTCGCAAGACTGTTCTGCGGAGTCCGGTCAAGGAGGGTTACATCGATCCTCAGCACCCGTGGTTCAGGGGGCAGGTTTTATACTTTCTTTGTAAACTCGAGACGTAGCAAATAGAAGCAGGATATAAATAAGATAAGTCACGAAAAAAAGGGGGACGTGGCTTCGTCGGCTGGCGGTCATTTGACGCCCAAACCAATCATTTGCAGCGTCGATCCGATTCCCATCCCAGAGACCGAAGAAGAGCAGGGATGAAATGCATGTAAAAAACGCTTGCAATAAGAGGGGCAATCTGCCATGTGAATCTGGACCACACGTCCATCCCATATATTCCTCGCATCGTCATCTGCAGACACCAGCGCGCTTCTCCTTCTAATGGCATCGATCGCCATGGGTCAGCTCTCCGCTCCGTACCTGCGGATGGTGTAGACGGAAGAGAAAAGATCTTGGTGAATTTCTATATGGCTGTGGCTGTCTCTGGAAGAAGGCTATTGACGAGAAAGTCCAAAAAGCGCATGGCAGTTAAATCCTCGCTAGTATCGCGGGCTTGGAAGTTGAAAAAAGAAAGAAAGTGATGGCAACATAGGATGCTTGTAGGACGAGAAGAGTGAAGTAGG
This sequence comes from Hawksworthiomyces lignivorus, assembly GCA_002917075.1. Classification (NCBI taxonomy): domain Eukaryota; kingdom Fungi; phylum Ascomycota; class Sordariomycetes; order Ophiostomatales; family Ophiostomataceae; genus Hawksworthiomyces; species Hawksworthiomyces lignivorus. The sequence goes on from NTMA01000006.1 coordinate 780,843, forward strand.
ATGGTCTTCCTATAATTTGCATGTTACGTTTCGAGGCGTCTTTTTGGTGTTAGAGGAATCGACTTTCCTCTTTGGGACGTGTAAATCGGAAGAAAAAAAATATATGGGGCAGCCGACGATGCTATGCTTACAATTGCATCAACACACGCACATGGAGGGGATCCTTGTACCACTTCCTAGGCCTCATTTCCCATTCGGCGTCGGATTCCCCTCCGATCTCAGATGGGGCTTCTCTCCGAGTTATATCTTTATTTTCCTTTTCTCTCCGATTTCTCATGTACTTTGATCGTCCTTGGGTCTTCTTTCACGATACTTGTGCACGAGAGTATCTTTTTCCTGAGCTGCAACGAAAACGAAACCGGGAGGACACAGCAAAGAGCCGGCTTGAATGGATTCTTAGCAGTTCAAAAAAAAAAAAACTCTGAGATTTCAGATGCTATGACGCAAGGAGAAGCATCTTGGAAATGAACGAGGTAACGAGGATGACCCGTGTCTCAAACACAAAAAGCACAGAAGGATTTCCGATGATGGCCATAGACGAAAGAGTTTCCCTTTCAAACCCTTTCCTTTTTTTCAAGTCCATCTCCGCCTTTGCTCTCCGAGAGTAGGCCGAAAGGCAAACGTTGCAGTCCCTCTAGACTTTCTTCCTCCGGCCGGCCTGGGTCTTCTCCTTCTCCCGGCTCATCATCGGACATTTCGTTTCTGCACGTTGTTGTCTCATTTTACTCATTTGTCTTATTCGTCTGACGTTCCATCCCATCCAACCCGTCCTATGCTTTTACCCCATGTCTCTCATTTTGCTCCCGTGTCCAAGGTCATCCACTTATGGAACTCTGCACGCCATCACAATGAGAGGGTAGTGTTGCAGCGCCTCTCGAGTCTTGGTCAAGCAACGCTTTCAACGTGCTCTTGGAATAATTTCAGCTTCCATATACGCTTAGATGAATTCAATAGCAAGTTTGTCACCTACGACAATGGAGTGTCCTGTCACACATATATCTACCCTGCATCCCTCCCCAAACTCTCATACAAGCATCTCAAGTTATCTTGTCGAAAGTGCAATAGAAACTCATATTCATAGTCGTTCCTTTTGGTTTCTTGCAAAATTAGCACATATATTTTACATTTTCCTTCATAGGACACTAAGACAAGACTCTCCTTAATTTTTTCAAACCCGACTTCGAGAGCACACCGACTGTGTCGAAAGTCTTTCTTTGCACAACTTTTTTTTTTTTTTTTTTTTTTCATCTTATTGGGTTTTCTATTTCCTTTCTTTTTCTCCTGACGTCAGATAGACGAAGCCTATAACTATCGCGCAGTGAAGCGATCAAGTGGAGTCCTGCCGACCTACCTTCTATTTTACATTCCAGTGGCGTATCTTTCATATCATATGTTCAGTTGCCCACTCGCAATTTCATGCTTGTAAGGCTTCCTCTACCAGCCACACATACATTCATAAATTCACCTGTACCTTTTCTTTCTACTGCTGGAGTGGGCCAAATACATTCCTCAGCTTAGAAGTTGGCTCTTATGACCCTATCCAGTCTCTTGGGTTGTGTTTAGAAATTGGTTCTCTTGCATTCCAATAAAACTAGCATTCCAAGCTGGGCAACGCCAATCCCACATACAAGCTGTCTCGGTCTGCACGCCGACTCGACAATACAGCTTGCTAATGCGCCGAAGCGTTTCGCAGCGCAAGACATCTTCGCCGACTAATCTCGATAATTGGGCTAGAGACGGCTCCACTAGCCAGCCTCGCCTTTGACGGCACTGTCCATTCAACAAGAGACTGGCATACCAGATAGAGAAGACCCGCGGGCTATCTCGTCTTAACTGGGTTATAGAGTGGGCTCTTAAGCCTCAAACTGGAACATTCGTGGCTGGCAGCATAGAGGAGGAAGGCGAAGGGGGCAAAGTCACACGTCAAAGAGAACATCAAGTTCTGACAGAGAACAGATTTCATGATAAAAGGCAAACATCTGCTTCGTTTCAGAGCATTGTCGGATTTGTTTCTGTATTCTCTCCATCATCCCGTTTCCTCTTTGCCTCCGGTGCTGTCAATTTGCTTGACGACGTTGGAGCTTGGGAAATTCGCATTCTTCTTTGTATATCTACACCCGCATACCTAACGAGAAGATGGCGACGATCGACGACTGCTTACGCATTCAAAATGAAAAGGGGATTCTAGCTGCTCCAACTAGTTCCTCATCTTCTTCAACCTCGACTTCCACTTCCCATGGCTCGTTCCATACCCCTGAATTTACTTCCGCAACAGCTTCGACTCTGAGCATCGCTCTTCAGAACAATACCACTTCTGCTAATCTATATGCCAACATCTCTGGCCTTGATATCAACAACAACAATGCCGTGTTTCTGCTGGAGAGCGATGGCATCACGCCATATTACCCAGCAAACCCCTCGGCCGACCAGCAGTCGCTGCAAGCCAATGTGGCTATCGCCGTCGGTGGTCCGGGTGCAGTCCGTACCATCACCGTGCCGCAGCTTGCTGGCGCCCGCATATGGTTTTCGCAAGATACGCCGCTGACGTTTCTGCTGAACCGAGGCGTCAGCGGCCCTGGCCTTGTCGAGCCGTCGGTGACCAACACGTCTGACCCCAACTACGCCCTGCGCTGGGACTTTTGCGAGTTCACGTTCAACCAGACTGAGCTGTTTGCCAACATCACCTACGTCGACTTTGTCAGCATCCCGGTGGCGCTGCAGCTCGAGAGCAGCGACGGCTCTGCCACCCAGACGGTCAAGGGCCTGCCGTCAGACGGGCTCAACACTGTCTGCACGGCCCTGCAGCAGCAGCAAATAGTCGACTGCGCCGGCTGGGACCAGCTAGCCGTGCAGATCAAGGTGGGCAACGCGAGCGCTCAGTTCCTGCGCGCGCTGTCGCCAAACAGTGCACTCGTCATGAACCCGTCGCTCTTCCCCAACTACTTTGAGCCGTACGTGGACCAGGTGTGGGCCAAGTACCAGACGACGCCGGTGACTGTGGACACGCAGGCAAGCTGGGGCACGGTGACGGGCCAGGTGGATGCGTCGACGGAGCTGCTGACGTTTGGCAGCGTCGGCGGCTTCCCTAAACCGACCACTGGCGACATCTTCTCGTGCAGCACGGGCGCCTTTGCTGCGTACGCGACCAACACAGACGAGATGGGCAACCTGGGTGCGCGCCTGGCCGCCGCCCTCAACCGCAGCACGCTGCTGGCCTACGCCAGCCAGCCTGACGGCGTGACTTCGCCCAGCATCTACTATCAGACTAGTCCTACCAACCATTACGCTCGCATACTGCACGCCACCAACCTCGACGGCCGCGGCTACGCGTTTCCCTACGACGACGTTGGTCCCAACAATGGCCAGGACCAGTCTGGCGCCGTATCCAGTGGCAGCCCCTCGCTGCTCACCGTTTTTATCGGCGGGAATACCGCTAGCAGTACCACTGCTGCTGCCACTGCCACCACTACCACCACCACTCGGTCGACGCCGATTCGCCTGCGCGAGCTGGCTCGCCCGGGCCGGCAGCTCGTGGGCGGCCGTCGCAGCCGCGTCCGGCGGTCGGTGCTTCCACCTCCTCCGATCGAAGAAGAGGAGGAGGAGGGGGTAGATGAGGAGCAGCAGCAAGAGGCTGCTGCCGTCATAGATGAGAGGAAAGCTATGGCTATGGCCGTGCAGCAGGTCATGGCACCCTTCCTCGGAGGTGACGCGGTGGATGCCGACGAGCAGCAGTTGCTGCTGCAGCCCCAGAAACAGCAGATGGTTGGAGCCACCTCTGACCCGGAGAAGATGGACCTCGAGAAGGGCCTCCTCAGCGCCGCGAGCAGCGGAGGGGCCGAACTCGGCTTCACCAAATCCGATACCACCTGGCCGCTTTCTTCTTCTTCATCGCTGTCCTCACCGCCCAGCCTCAGCGCCCGCCTCGCGGTCCTCCTGTGCCAGACGCTCACCTACCTGTGGGCGGCCGTCTGCGGGCTGGGCCGCACCGCCTGGGCCCTTGTCCCCCGCCGCGCCGCTGCCCCCATCGAAGCCGTCTGCGCGCGCGTTGCCGTTGCGGTGTCGCCCGCCGTTACTGCTGCGTCTTCCGCTGTGTCCGCGCTCGTTGCTGCCGTCGCTACCTCGGCCCTCGCCTCCGCTGTTGCCGCTGCTGTAGTCCGCCCGCTCGTCGTGCGCACCGCGCTGACGGCCGCGGTCCTGCTGGCCACTTATGTTGCCACGATGAGCAGCAGTGGCGGCCACGACGGGAGCGGCGTCTCGCCCATTGTGGCATCGGCCTTGGCGGCCGTGACCGGCTGGCTGGATGGCGTGGCAGGTGGGCAGGCTCCGGCGCTCGAATAGAGTCATCTGCTCTCCTCGTCTACCCGACTCCTGGTCGTCTCCTGGGTTTTTGTTTTTTCCTTTCGATTATAGACTTGTAGCCCGCAGCACAGCATCGCAGGCCCTCCCTATACACAGCATAACGCGCCACAGCACAATCGAATCCCCCCTGTATCACATTCCAGCACTTTACAGAACACACTTCCTTATAATTCCCCCTTCTCCTTTGCTGCACTCTCCCTACACTTCCTCCTGCGTATAGTCTCTTGTTTTCTCTGTTCTCGAGGCCCATGAAAATTGGCGTTTTGGGTGAGTTTGAATCTTTTCTGTTTATGATCTCAAGACCGCCGTTCTTGTATTTTCCTGTACATAGTTCGAAGTGTATAACTAGATCTTCTTTTTAGTTTTGTACATATGGGTTGGCTTGCTCATTTGATTGTGGATTTTTGTTCGTGAGTTTTTACAATTGCTTGGGATTTGGGATGGGATATTTCATTACATACATAGTCAAAATTGTATAATTATATCACAGATCAGCTTAATGAGAGGCCAGAATCTGCGAGACGCTCTTTAGCACTTTCATTTGTGAATACACATCAAGCAATGTTCTGAAGCCCAAAGGGCTATACCCTTGGGAATAAATGCAGCCTTCCAGTTTTCTATATATCCTTTTCCTATTATACAGTAGAATTGGCCATTCATTAAACATAAACGTCTTATACATTCTGTGTGGCTGGTGCCGGTATGTTGTTCTCGGGGGGGGAAGTGCCTGTTGAAGTAGCAGGGCCAGCAGCAGGAGTAGTTGTGGCAAGAACGGCAACAGGGGGTTTGACAGCTAGAGGAGCTGCGGCAGAGGCAGCAGCAGGAGTAGCAGAAGCAGGAGGACTAGGGACAAAGGCAATTTTAGCGGCAGGGACAGGAGCTAGATTAGCAGCAGGGGCAGGGGCAAGATTAGCAGCAGGAGCAGCGATAGGAGTAGTAGTAGGAGGAGTGCCAGCAGTAGCCGAAAGAGCCGCAGGAGCTGCCGGAGCTGCCGGAGCTGCCACAAGGGGAGTCGCCGGAGCTGCCGTAGGAGCAGCAGCAGGGGTAACCGCAGGAATAGCCGCTGGAGCAGCAGCAGGAGCAGCTGCTGGAGCAGCCGCAGGAGCAGCAACAGCAGCAACAGCAGGAGCAGCAGTCACAGGAGAAGCAGTCACAGGAGCAGCTTGGGTTAGAGCCACGGATGCTGCTGGAGCTTCAACTGGCTTCTCCACAGACTTGTCTGATGGCACTTCGCTTGGCGGCTTCTCTGCTGCTTTGTCTCCTGTAGGAAGCGAGTTGTTTTTGTTCACGTCCTCGGGGATGCCAGTTGTCTTGCCGTCCTGTCCACTGCCTGTCGGCTTTTCCGCCTCGTCTTTCTTCTCCCCCTCTTTCTCTGCTGGTTTCTCCCCGGGGTTTTCCCCTGCCTTCTTCTCGTCACCTTCGCCGTCTTTCTTGGCGTCCTTGCCCTTCAGCTTGCTCGGGTCCACGAACCCGTCTGGCACGCCAGCTGCAGCTTGTGTCGTACCGGGGCCGACCCACGCACCTACCAGCTGGCTCCACCGTAGCTCGCCACGGCACAGCTTGCGGATCTCTTTGTAGGCGTAGGCGTTGTAGAAGGGCAGGCCCGTCTCCACGTCGCGGTATCGGGCCGGGTGGCCGGTGATAAAGCACAAGGGTGCGTGCGCCGGTTCTAAATGAGAGTCAGCAAGGGGAACTGTGGTAACAAAAAGCATCTTGGGAGATAGGAAAAAGGGAAGATGAGAGTAACGCACTTCCAATCTTGGCCATGCGCCGGCCGAAGAGAATCTGCATCTGCACCTGCTTGTCCTGGACGGCGTCTTCGTCAAAGTTTTGGAGCACGATGCAGCTGCGCGTGATTCGACTGTCGGCGGCTGTGGCGTCTTCTGAAGCGGCTGGCTCTCCAGTTGCAGGTGCTACCGCGGCAGGCGCATCTTTCGGGTCTGCTGAAGACGCACTAGCCTGGCCAGGTAAAGAGTCTTTACCTGGTGCACTCTCCTTTGCTGTGGCCGGTGCTGGTGGTACTACGGTCGTCGTAGCGGCGGCAGCTGCATCGCTCGGTTTTACGTCTTGTGTCGGTTCTTTTATGGATCCAGACGATTCTGGGAGTGTCGGAACGGAAGGCACGCCATTTGGAATGGGGATGCTGGCGGTTTGTTGAGAAGGCAATATAGTGCTAGCCTCGGTAGGCTTTTGTGGTGTTGTTGTGGTTGAGGGTGTGGTTGGTTTCTGCTCCGAAGCTTCTGCAGCCGGCAGGGAGGGGGCTTGAATCTGCGAGTCTGCGACCGACGTGGCAGATTCTGATGGCTTTGTAGAAGGTTGTGAAGGTGGGAGTGGTATGGAGGACGTAGCAGGGTTTTCTACTACCGTCGGAGGCGTATCTGTAGAAGCAGGGGGATTTGTTGGGAGATCAGGGGGGAGAGGAACAGAAGAAGGCCTGGTCGCTTCAGCGATCTTCTCCGATGCTGGAGTTTCTGCTTTCGGTTGCAGGTCTGATGCTGATAATGGGATTGGAGCTGGTGAAGATATTATTTTGGCATTTCCAGAAGCACCACCTGAAGGCGTCACGGATGAAGGATTCGGAGGAGGAGCGTCGGCCATGGTAACGTCGGCAGCAGGAGCAGCAGGTGGTGGCGGAGGAGGTGGTAGAGAAGCGACATTGGCTGATTCTTCTGTAGATGGTGGTTCTGACTTTTCTGCGGTACTTGTAGTATTTTCGGCTGGGGCTGGGGCATCAGTCATCTCCACATCAACAACGGTATTTGTTACTTCGGACGTAGAAGAAGCTGTAAGATTAGATACTGCCTCTTCCGGCCGCTGCGTGAGAGGTGGCGCTGGCGCATCAGTCAGTGTGAAAACAGATTGCGTATATTCGCCTGCCGATTCTGCTGCACTGGGTGGTTTAGGGGGTTCTGCTGGAGCTGCTGTGAGAGCTTCCGAGGGAGCTTCTGCGGGAGCGTTCAACGGTGTGGCTGTCGCTTCTTGTGATGATGCTGGTGCTGATGCTTCTTTCGGCACTTCTAATGTGACCTCGGCTGGTTCTGAAGGCTTCTCAGAGGACACCTCTGCCGGCTTCACCTCAGGGTGTGCTTCTGTTGCTGTTTGCACCGCTGGCAGCTTCTCTCCCTCTGGTGGCTTTGCAGACTCTGCTCCCGATTGCTTGTCCTCGGTCTTTGCACCTTCGTCACCTTTCGCCTCGCCGGGCTTTCCGTCTTGGCTCTCGTTCTTGGCATCGTCTTTCTTTTCGGCTTTCTCGTCCTGGCCGGCTGTCTCCCCTTGTTTCGCATCGCCGTCCTTCTTTTCCTCGCCCGCTTGCGGCGGCGCCTCATCCTTTTTGGCGTCTCCTCCATCAGTCTCCTTTGCATCCTTGTTCTGCTCCTTGTTCTGCTCCTCCTCGGCGGCCTTCTGCAAAGCGGCCTTCTCGGCGGCGGTGAGGCGCTTCTTGCGCGGGGCCTTCTCCTCCATGGCGACCATGCGGCCGACGTGGGACTTGAGCTGGCCCTCGCCGCTGAGCTCGACGATGCCGCTCCACATGGTGACGACGGGTCCCTCGAGGGTGCGGTTGTACATGGCGGCGAGCTTGGCGGCGCGGTCGGCCTCGCGCAGCTTCTCGGCCTCCTCCCAGGTGTTGAGGCTGCGGGTGTTGGCCTCCTCGACGCGGGCGGCCTCGGCCAGGCGCTCGGCCTGGGTCAGCGGCGCCTTCTTGTTGGCCTCGGCGCGCTGCTGCTTCTTGGCCATGATGGCGAGCTGCCGCGCCCGCCGCCGCTCGCGCTCCGCCATCTGCTGGTGCAGCTGCTCCTTGCTCATGCGCGTCGTGGCCCGTGACGACGCCCGCGTCGGCGCGTCCGCCGCCGACGGCAGCCAGCTCGTGCGCTCGCTCTTTTTCTTCTTCTTGGCCGCCGCCTCCGCTGCTGCGGCAGCAGCAGCTGCAGCAGCGGAGGCAGTCGTCGGCGTCGTGGGCGCGGGAGTGTGCGTGGGCGTGGGCGTCGAGGCCGCCGACGCCGTGCCCGTACCCTGCCGACCGCTGCGCTTCGCTGCTGCGGACGCGGGCGGCTGGTTGATGCGCACCTTTTTGCGGAACCGCGCCGGGATGGCCGCCTGCGCTTTCCGCTTGCGCGCGGCCATCCGCTGGGCGCGCTCACGCTGCTCCAGCTCGCGCTCGCCGGCTAGCTCGTCCGCGGGCGCGCCGCCGTCCTCGTCGTCCTCGTCGTCGCCGCTCGAGTCCATGTGCATGTCGTCGTCGTCGTCCTCGCCGCCGCGTCGCCGCTTTCGCCGCCGCTGCTGCTGTTGATGATGGCTGCCGGCACCACCGTCCTCGTCGCCGTCGCTGGCTCCCCCCCCTTCCTCGTCGTCTTCGTCGTCATCGCCGTTGCCATCCTCTTCTTCATCCAGCGACCACCCCGCGTCCTCGCCGTCCTCAGCGAAGAGCAGCTCCAGATCGTCCGCCTCCTCGCTGTCCGCTGCACCTGCTGCGCCCACCGCGCCACCCGCCGCTGCTGCCACGCTCGCCAGCAGGCTCTTCATGCGGTTGCCCGCCGTCGACCGCTTGGCACGTCCCGTGGCCAGCCACTCAATCTTCTTCGGCGGCGAGCTGACACCGCTGTCGCTGCCGCTGTCGTCCGGATCCGACAGGCTCGAGAGGGCGGACACGGACGCAGCTTCGTCTTTTCGTTTTCGGGCTGCCGCCTCGCCCGCAGGATGCGCGGCACCGTCTTCCTCTGTGGCCATGGTGTGTGTCTCGGTTGCCGCGGCGGGTTTGCCGTCTGGCTGTGGTGATGGCCAAAATCGTGTCTGGTGTGGCGTTGGTTCAGAAGTGTTGGAGGCGCGTATGCCTTCTATACAAGCTAACAGCCAATCTAAGCCTGATTGATCTAAAATTTGGAATCTACACGTGATCATAAAATATGACTAAGCTTTTTTTTTTGTAGGGAATTATCTCGCGATCAACAGGCTGTGCCAAGGATAAGAGCAATCAGCAGTAGGAGCGGTAGCAATGCCACACAGCGAAAATTGCAGATGATGAAGATATGGCCGGTAAGTTATGCTTGAATCGCATGAATACAAAGAGTAGTAGGAAAGATCTACCGGTCATGGTCGAACTACATCGAGCTTTTTCCTTATACACGGCCTACAACGAGAATGATACCAGTGTCATTGATGGCTAGATGGGCTTGCCATCAAAGACAGCCGCATGACATGATCCATGGATTGCATACTCTCACGAGATGCACCTATCGCAGAATAACAAACAAAAAGAAATAATAAAAATTTAGAATGAAAAGAGATACAAAAAATACATATCCAAGCCTGAATTCGTCAGCTACCTTGTGATTGGCCAGATCTTTGGACATCTCCCGCACCACCTGGATGTTCAGCCTTGCGGTCAAAGTCTTGCACCCAATGAGAAAGTCTAAGCCACCTTCTCCTAAAACGAAAGTTGACCCTTACTGCCAGCTGGTTCAGTGGCTACAGCTAATTCAATGCTTTACATCTGACTTCGGGAGCGGGTTGTCTATAGCAGATGTCCATTCTCTGGGTTCGAACCGACGTGGAATAACCGTCACATCATATCGTCCAAACTACGTTGAGACTGCACCCGAATCAGCTTTGCGACGTTCATTACCACTGCCAGCATTACCTGTCAGCATCGTTGCTGCCGACAATCGACGCCAACTATTTCAGGTGCTCTCTTTGATTCTCGAGTTCGGTCCTGTTACCTCGCTCCATTTAATCTGAATAAATGCGTCTCCTAGAACGCGACAGCAACACAGGCGAGATCTGCCTGAGGGAATTTCTCGGTGATGACATTCCGCAATACGCAATACTTTCCCACACCTGGGGTGATGGGGAGGTTACCTTCAAAGACCTACAAGACGGCGCTGGAGAGAAGAAGCTTGGCTATCAAAAGATCCGATTCTGTGGAGATCAAGCCTGGCGTCACGGTTTGCGTTTCTTTTGGGTCGACACATGTTGCATAGACAAGAGCAGCAGCGCCGAGCTGCAGGAGGCCATCAACTGCATGTTTCGCTGGTATCGCAGAGCGACTGTATGTTACGTGTACCTCGCGGATGTCTCGACTTCCACCTGCGACGCTGGTGGTATAGCTAGCGGATCGGCTTGGATGCTGGCTTTTCAGAAAAGCAGATGGTTTACTCGCGGATGGACCCTCCAAGAACTCATTGCTCCGACGTCAGTAGAGTTCTTTTCTAAAGAAGGGGGGCATCTTGGAAATAAGAATTCTTTAGAAAACCTCATTCACGATATCACAAGAATTCCCATCGAAGCTTTTCAGGGTAGCTGCCCGCTATCTGACTACAGCATCCAGGAGCGAATGGCATGGATAGACGATCGAGAAACTGTACGCAAAGAAGACAAAGCATACTCTCTACTGGGTATTTTTGATATCCAGATACCACTGCTTTATGGCGAAGGTAGAGACAATGCATTTAGGCGGCTGCTAGAGGAAATTAATAGGGTTGCAAAAGACACTCCCCTATCGACGCTTGCTACGAACAGACGGATGCAGAATAATAAGAGACGCCGTAGCCATGTCGGCGACGGCGAATCTACCGAGACGTGTTCGAAATCCCGAAGACTATCGCCTCTGAGTGAAGGACAGAAACAGGCGCTATTAAACTCGTTGAGTTTCAGCCAAATTGACGCTCGTCAGATAACTATCAAGAAATCGCACGCCAAGACGTGCAAGTGGCTGCTTAAGAAGGCCGAGTACCTTGATTGGCTTGATCCCAGCAAACTCGGCGAACATCACGGATTCTTGTGGATCAAAGGAAAGCCTGGGGCTGGAAAATCCACATTGATGAAGTTCACTCTCACTAATGCTCGCAAGATGATGAAGGACAAGATTGTCATTGCCTTCTTCTTTAACGCGCGGGGGAATTACTTAGAGAAGTCCACGGTTGGGATGTATCGGTCACTATTACTGCAACTCCTGGAACAACTTCCTGAATCCCAGGAAATTTTTGATTCTCTTAGATCGTCTTTCACCGCGTGGAATGGCAATGATCTCCCACAATGGAGCATCGAGTTACTAAAAGCATCCTTTGAACAAGCAGTGCTAAGTCTTCAAAAGTCCTCGCTAGTTTGCTTCATCGATGCCTTAGATGAGTGCGAAGAGAGTCAGGTCCGAGATATGGTATCATATTTCGAAATTCTAAGCAAGCCAGCTACATCAGCCAACATTACCTTCCAAACTTGTTTTTCAAGCAGGCACTATCCCCACATCACGATTTCAACAGGACTCGGCTTGGTTCTTGAAAGACAAGAGGAACACGGCCAAGATATAGCCAATTACTTGGACACTGAGTTGAAGATTGGGCACAGCAAGCTTGCCGAGCAGATCCGCATCGGTATTAAAGAAAAGGCATCCGGGATCTTCATGTGGGTTTTCCTGGTCGTGGAGATACTAAATAAGGCCCATGATGAGGGACGAAGTACAGGTCACCTTCAGAAACGGCTCCGAGATATACCCGGTGACCTACACACACTCTTCCGCGATATCTTAACAAGAGACGGTCGCAACGCGGACGAACTCCTTCTGTGCATTCAATGGCTACTCTTCACAAGACAGCCGCTAAAGCCGGAGCAGCTATACTTTGCTGTTTTGTCCGGCACTGAGCCTGACGACCTTTCAAGGTGGGATCCAGACGACATGCCGATGGACGCAATCAAGAGGTTCGTTCTGAACTCTTCTAAGGGACTTGCTGAAATCACAAAGTCCAAGAATCCAAGCGTCCAGTTCATTCACGAATCAGTAAGGGACTTTCTTCTCAAAGACAATGGACTAAAAGACATTTGGTCTGATCTTGGGAGCAATTTCCAGGCCGAAAGCCACAACCGACTAAAGCAATGCTGCAGTGCTTACATGAGAATCGATATCGCTATTCTAAATATCGGCGATTCGCTCCCGGCAGCACATTCGCAACAAGCTTCGGAACTCCGCAAGTTTGCAGGAAGAGCCTTTCCTTTCTTGGAATATGCTGTACAGAACGTTTTATACCATGCAGATGCAGCAGAGGCTAGCAGCGTCGGACAACGAGACTTTGTCGAAAGCTTCCAGCTTGAAGACTGGATTAAACTCAACAACTTATTTGAAATACACGAAATACGCAGATACAAATACACAAGCCTTTTGTACATATTGGCTGAAAATAATTTGGCAAATCTCATCGCCTGTCATCCACTCAAGCTGTCGTACTTTGAGGTAACAGACGAGCGCTATGGCCCACCAATTCTTGCGGCGCTAGCTACGAATAGCCACGAAGCCGTAAGAGCCTTTTTACAAGCGCATGCCGACACCGAGCCCCCAGCCTCGCCACTTCGAGGTCTCTGGCGCCAATACGCTCAAGGCAGCAGCAACTTTAAGCGTGATTTCACTTTCTCGCGGCATAGAGGCATTCTCTCTTATGTTGCGGAGAAGGGCAGCGAGGTCGTGCTTTCCTTTCTCCTTGCTCTGAAAAAGTTTGACATCAACTCAGTTGACACACACGGTTGGGCGCTTCTGCAATGGGCCATTGAAGGAGAGAATATGAATGTTGTTCGGCTGCTTCTCGAGATGGGAGCTAATGTCGAGACGGTTGACAAAAATGGTCGAACACCGTTATCGTGGGCTGCATCCTCTCTAAAGAAAGAGACTACTGTTAAACTTCTTCTCGAAAAAGGAGCTAATATTGAGACGGTTGACAAAGACGGTCGAACACCGTTATCGTGGGCTGTAGCTTATTCGGGAAATGAAACTGTCGTTGAACTGTTTCTGGAAAGAGGAGCTGATATCGAGGCGATTGACAAAGATGGTCGAACGCCGTTATCGCGGGCTGTATTTTATTTGGGGGATGAGATTATCGTTAATCTGCTTCTGGAAAGAGGAGCTAATATTGAGACGGTTGACAAAAATGGTCGAACACCGTTATCGTGGGCTGTGCTTTATCCGGGAAATAAAACTATCGTGAAACTACTTCTCGAAAAAGGAGCTAATATCGAAACGGTTGACAAACATGGTCGAACACCGTTAGCGTGGGCTGTATCCAATTCAGAAGATAAGACTGTCGTCAAACTCCTTATCGAAACAGGAGCTGATATCGAGGCGATTGATAAAGATGGTCGAGCACCGTTATCGTGGGCTGCAGCTTATTCAAGAGACGAGACTATCATCAAACTCCTCCTCGAAAAAGGAGCTGCTATCGAGACGGCCGACAAAAATGGTCGTACACCATTATCTTGGGCTGTATGCGATCCAACACATGTAGCCACCGTCAAACTGCTCCTCGAAAAAGAAGCTAATGTCGAGACGGTTGACAAAGACGACCGAACGCCATTATCGTGGGCTGTATCCTGTTTTTGGAATTGGACTATCGTTAAACTGCTTCTCGCAAAAGGGGCTAATATCGAGGCGGTTGACAAAAATGGTCGAACACCATTATCATGGGCTCTATCTTATTCAATAGACGAGACTGTGGTCCAGCTCCTCCTCGAAAGAGGAGTTAATATGGAGACGGCTGACAAAAATGGTCGTACACCATTATCGTGGGCTGTATGCGATCCAAAACACGTAGCCACCGTCAAACTGCTCCTCGAAAAAGACATTGATATCGAAGCGGCAGACAAAGACGGTCGAACGCCATTATCGTGGGCTGTATCTGATTCGAGCAGCATAGCTATCGTCAAACTCCTTCTCGAAAAAGGTGTTGATATCGAGACGGCAGACAAAGACGGCCGAACACCATTATCGTGGGCTGTATCCGATTCGAGCAGCATAACTATCGTCAAACTCCTTCTCGATAAAGGTGTTGATATCGAGACGGCAGACAAAGACGGCCGAACACCATTATCGTGGGCTGTATCCGATTCGAGCAGCATAACTATCGTCAAACTTCTTCTCGATAAAGGTGTTGATATCGAGACGGCAGACAAAGACGGCCGAACACCATTATCGTGGGCTGTATCCGATTCGAGCAGCATAACTATCGTCAAACTTCTTCTCGATAAAGGTGTTGATATCGAGACGGCAGACAAAGACGGCCGAACACCATTATCGTGGGCTGTATACTATTCGACCGACGTGGCTATCATCAAACTTCTCCTCGAAAAAGGAGCTGATCCTAACGCGGCTGATAAAAGTGGGGGAACGCCACTATCGCTGGCTATTTTCCATTCAAGGCGCGATATCGTCAAACTGTTAAAAAAAAAATAGAAGACAATATCTGTCAAGGGCTAACGGCCCTGGAGTAGCTTACTCCCAGCTATATGCTAGACTGGCGAGGCCATCCCGGAACGAGAGCCCCATAGACTCCTTGGTGCTCCCGAGATATTTCTCTATGTGGACCCTTACGCCGACAACCTCATCTGGCTGTCTTGCCTCAGTTTCTATTTCACTGTGTCGCAAGAGCCGGTATATTCTCGATAGCATACCTCCATTGTTGTAGTGGAGGCGTTCTCTGGGTGTGAATACGTACTCTGGAGTGTCGTCACTATGTCTGGCCTGAGCCACTGTTAGCAAAGGCCTAAACTAAACACAACTCAAAAAGAAAATGAGCAAGATTATATGTTTTGTGAGTCGGGGGAAAAAAAGAAAGAAAAGGTGGAGGCGAATCATATCTAATTCAGTTTTTGTTAGGGATACCAAATGGCTTTTCTGTTTAATAACAGTAAAACTATTCTAGAGCATTCTGTAGCGCTTTGCGTCAACCACCACATGGTGAAGTTCTATTTACCATTCCCATAAACTGGAATCTGTCCCTCGTCGACTTAGAGGCAACGCATATCAACGTTATATAATAATTACAGTATACAATTGCAACGTTGTGCATGCCTAATTCTATCGTCATAGTAGCTGATAACCGCCCTTTGACCTTTCGTGGCCGTCGGTGTCATTCTTTTTTGTCTCCCTCCATTCAAACTGTTCACGCTCCATCGCTTCTCCGGTTTCGATTGAGAATGAAAATAGAACGCGGCGACCGTCCGTCTCCATAGAGGTGCCGGCGCGCATTACTTCAGTAGCCAACCCATGAGGTGATTTTAGGTTCGGATCCAAAGGCGGTAGCAGAATGATCGACTCCAGATTGAAAGCATAAACGGCAGAAGACGCCATCGACTCGTCGCCGGCTGCAGCATAGACGGGATCTTCTGTGCTGGTGCCGCCGTGCAAGAGCATACCTAGTCGGGTTCCGAGCGGCGGCTACCACCGAAGTCCGTGTGCGTCTCCACGACGCAGATGCACTAATTTTGGCTTGCACCGCAGAGGTCGAACGTCTTCGGGTGCCGCTAGTAGGCGTAGATGTTTATGAGAGAGGGGAACGTTACTGGGGGGGAACGATTTGGTTTCCATAATCGAACAGATGCTGTTTGTGTTAGGGAGTACGGTGAATTAGGTGAGAAAGCACAGAGAATAGAGGTAGATTCTTAACAGAGGCTAGCTGAGAGATTATTCACGAGACTGAACCTTGAGGTTCCAAGTTTCAATTAGGGTCTCCAGGCGACTCGAGCGCTATTTATGACAGTTTCGTAGGGGGCTCGCGGCCACTGCTCGCGGTCCCCGCACTTGTCCCTCTCGTGCTTTATCACGTGCTCTTTGGCTGCTCGGCCCTGTGGTTGTCCCATAACAGTTTGCCCCTGGCTAAATGAAACTCGTGTGAGAAATATAGACGAGAAAATTGTAGTAGAAGTTGAATGTAGACATCTGGGCTGGCAGGACAAGTAGGTTATCGGCTTCTATTTGTTGTTGTTGTTGGCTTGAGGATATTCTTCGTCAATCTAGACTTTGCTAAACCGCACTCACCATTACCATATTTTAACCTTCACAACACGCATATACTCGTACGAACTTATAGCAGCTGTTGCACATGGAAAATCCTGCAGCTTCTCTCATTAAAATTCCCAGACCGGTGATATATTGCAGAGAACGCCAATAGCTCAGATAGATCTAATCGGCCATGTCTAATAGTCACTCCTCCTATCAGCTCTGGAGACGTGACTCTAAAGGACCAAGACCTAGGCTAAGCTTCCCACCTTTCAGCTCGTTGGCCTCATGATTTTCAGCGTCCATATTCATATCTACAAGTGCTCAGCCGTCAAGTTCTTGTCATAGAAGACGGTGATGCCTTGATCTTTAACGTCACCGTCCCACACTATCACAACAGCGTCGCTGTTCTCTGGAGAAACAAGAAAAGGATGAGCTAAATAGAACTATAAGATGCTTAAGAGACCCAATATGTCCTCTTCAAAGCTATGTTAGGAAATGTGTTGATGTAATGGGTAGGTACAACATACTACACGGCTGTGTGCTTTCAAGAATGAGATAGCACAACTGAGTATACATACTACGAAGGATAAGACCCTATCTAATCGACCTTGGCAGGTGACATCGCGCTACTGTTTCTGTAGGCATAGCGCTTGTAAGGCTTAAGCCCTGTAGTTTAGCGCTTACAAGAAGGCTTGCACGCTGCCAGCGGAGTCTGGCTTTGGGACAAACGGAATTGATTAGTCATTATACAAAATTCCAGCAGCCAACCACGTGATGGGAATTACCAAACGCTAGTCCGCTTTCTTCCTTTCTTCCTGGGCTCCGCTGCTTTTCCGGGGGCTCAATGGCAGAAGATTCGGATTGAGCTCAAAATACCTCCCAATCCGATCCGACGACAAAGACAACACCCCCTCTCCCTCCCCAACCCATTGCATTGCAACTTGGGGCAACGCCAAATTGTGCAACCTACGTGCCCGCACCAATTGGCCCTCATCCAACACAGCATACACACACTTCACAAATCATGCGTGGGACGCTCCGCCTGCTGGCCGGCGTCAAGCAGGGCGCCCGGTACTTTGAACCCGGCGCCCAGACCGGCCTCGCCGGCCTCTACACGCACAGCACCCCCCGCTCGACGCTGCTGTACCTGTACGCGACCACCCTGGACAAGCTGCAGAGCGGCGTCCCCACCACCTCCGTCTACCGCCAGTCGGTCGAGGCCATCACCAAGCACCGCATGGCCATCGTGCAGGCGGTCAAGCCCGCCGGCTACGACGAGTGGCGCGCCCGCGCCCAGAAGCTGATCGCCGACCACCCGGAGCACTTTGGCGCCGTGGCCAAGACGGGCGTCGACGGCGCCGCCACCTGGCGCGTCGAGCGCGGCGACCGCACCTTTATCATCCAGGCCGTGCCCGAGGTCCGCGACCCCCGGCTGCAGGAGTGGGACGGCGAGCTGGACGAGGGCCCCGGCCGCGAGGGCGTCCGCTCGCAGGAAGAGCGCGCCGACCAGGCGGTGTCGGCCACGCGCAAGTCGCTGGAGGAGGTGGTCGAGGTCACCTGGGAGGAGGAGCCGCAGCTGACGGCGGACCAGTACGTATATCCGGGAGGAGGGGAGAGAGAGAGAGAGAGGAAGGAGGATACAACAGGCTAGCTGAGGATAGAGGACACATTCACTAATTAGCTGCTTTCTTTTCAGGATCGAGGAGATCGAGCAGAAGATCGGCGCCGGCCTCATCGAGGAGGTCATTCAAGTGGCCGAGGGCGAGGCCAGACTGGTGGACGTCATGATCAAGGCCAAGGTGTAAGTTTTATTTCTATTCTTCGCTGCTGTCCTTTTTATAAGACTGTGAAAACCTATGCTAACGGCTGTGCTTTTGCTAGCTGGGAGAGCCTCGAGGAGAAGCCTGTCGAGGGCCAGTGGACGTACTTTGAGCGGAAGGAATAAAGTGCTTCAGAAAGAAGAAAAGCAACCAACAAGAAATACGAAAAAGAGTAAGCCATTAGAAAGCGGCTGACTGGAGGGTATGAAGGCGCTCAAGTCGTGCCCACGAAAAGGCCGTGAGTTCGATGTACAACTACATAGAAGAAGCGGCTGTGTATATAGGATGTCGTAATTGTTCCAATCATAAGACTGCATCTGTCTTCGAAAGTGCATTGCGCCAACTAGGGTGATTGAGTCTATTGCTTTTTTAATTGATTGAGCAGAATTGCTGTGTGATGTGCTCGGTATCAAAGTGAAGATTCGCTTTTTTGAGCAGTGGGGCAAAAAGTCTGACTTGGTTTTCAACTTCATAATTCAGGCCAATTTTCGCTTTCATGGTAGATAAGGATGGCGATCCGTACAGGCAAAGATTTTCAACCTGGTTTTTGAGCAGGAGAATCCATGTCTTACATTGAGCCGCCCACGCTCACCAATTTGCGCAAGCGTAAGCGCTCTTCTCTGGCATCCTCTGCGACGAGTGGTGGCAATGCCTCCCGCCTGCCACAAGATGCCATCAATCCGCACAGCCACTCGCCCGAAACGCTGAGCCAGCTGGCCCTGGCTGGCCTGGCGCACACAGATCGCCTACCTGGGGACTACGTCCCGGGCTTCCCCCACCGGCCGCTGCCGGAAGACTGGGGTCGGGAGAAAGGGGACGAGGACGACGGCGAACACGGCGAACACGGCGAAGATGGGGACGAGGACGAAGACGCAGACGACACAGCAGAATCCGGCTCTGACGCCTACTACACCACTACAGATGAAGAAGGCGATGGGTCTTTGCGGAGGCCGCCGCGCTCGGTCCGCGCGCGCGAGGCGAAGCGGCGCCGCAACGCGCTGCGCGCGCAGCAAACGCTCGACCGACAGGTAGGCCTCCTGGCGGCGGTCGTGCAGCGGGGGCTGCAGGAGGCCGACCACGGCACGGCGGGGCCGTCGCTGGGCCTGGCGCGGGCGCGGCGGGCGTTCGGCCTGCTGCTGCGGTCCGAGGTGCGCGGCTGGCCTGTGGACCTGCGCAAAAACTACTACTGGGCCATGGGTGCGGAGCTGCTGATGCGGGAGGGCGAAGACGAAAGCAAGGGCGAGGACGAGGGCGGGGCAGACGCCGACGGCACGGCGGCGCCTCACCCCCGCCCCCGCCGCCGCTGGGGCGCCGCCGCCAACGTGCCGCGCGTGCGGGCCTACTACGAGGACCTCATCCAACAGCACCCCTACAACCGGCTGTACCCGCAGGCGGTCGACGCGCTGACCTTCTGGCCGGCCATGGCCGGCACCGAGCTGTACAGCATCTGGGCGGAAGAGCGGCTGGCCCAGGCGCGGCTGGACGCAGAGGACGACGGCGAAGACGACGACAATGACGACGGACTAAGCAGCCTGTCTATGGACGAAGACAAAGACGACGGCGGCGACAGAGGGGGCCGCAATCACCACCGCCGCCGCCGCCGCCGCCATGGCGGCCCCGGCGTCGAAGAGCTCGACCGCGCAGACGTCCGCCGTGCCGCCCTCGACCAGGTGCGCGGCCTGGCCCGCCGCATGGACGCCGTCATGGCCAACGCGCCCTACGCGGCCCACCCAGAGATGCTGCGCCTGCGCGGCATGGCCGCCCTGTACATGGGCGACCTAGCCGCCGCCGTCGCCGCCGCCGAGGGAGGGCCCGGGCCCGGTGGGCAGCGGGCGGCCGCCGCGATCGTCGCAGAGGAGCGCGCCCGCGCGCGCACCCGCTACTTTTCCAAGCTGGCCGAGACCGACCGCGGCCTGCAGGCCAAGGGCAGGCAGCAGCGGCGGCAGCCGCAGCAGCAGCAGGGCAGCGGCGCTGGTGGCGGCGGCAGCGGCGCGCCTGACGCGGTAGTCGACGCCTACGTCGAGGAGCTGGTGCACTCGAGCAGGAGAAGAGCGAGGCGGCGCCGCCAGCAGAAACAGGACCGAGACGCAGCGCAGGAGGGCAAAGTCAAGAGCGAGGAACGCGAAGAAAGCGACCTGGACTACGACGAAGAGGACGAAGATGACCAAGACGAGGATATCATGGACTGATCTGTATATACTTCGCTGCCTATTCGCAACTAGCTTTGAAGCTACATGTTTTTCACACCCGTAGACGCACTAAGAAATAACATTGCTTTTTACCGTTTTTACCTGCATGTCGTGTCTAACGTGATATATTTAAATTTATATGTACTCCAACAGCTTTTCCTCCACCAATTTCTCTTATTCCCCCTCTTCCGCCGCATGCGGCGCGTCTCCCTTTGCCCACCGCTGCAGGATCATGACCCGGCTGTTGCTGCCCACGACTACGCACCACTCGCCCTCGGGGCTCCAGGCCACCTGTCGGCCCACAGTCGGCAGGCCCTTTGCGATCTCGATCCGGTGCGCTTTCACCTGGGCGTGGGGGTCGTTTGCGCTGTACCTGCTGCTCCAATCTTCGAGCGTCTCCTGGTTGTAGAGGCCGGCTAGGATGCTGGTGCCGTTGCTCTTGCTGCTGTTGCTATTGTGCACGGGTGGTGGCGCAGAGCCTCTCGTAGCTCCTCCAGCCGTTGCAGTAGTCGGTGTTGCCGTGTCGGCCTGCTTGTCTGGATCTGGCGTGGCTGCGCCGACAGCCGTTGTGGCAGCCACGGAGGAGTCTCGGTCGCTGCCGTCAATCCGGTCAGCAGAGTCGCGGATCCCGATTCCCAGCCCGTTGGCCTCCCGCAGCTGTCGCCTAGCAGTGCCAAAGTTGTTGCTGTTGTTCGTGGGCCGCTTCCGCAGTGCAATGATTCGCAACCACGGCGGGCGCTGAACCAGGCCGGGCTCGCTGCTGTGTCCGTTCTGCCCGGCCTGACCATTTTGGCGGCCTGCGCGCTCCTGCCGTTTCGAGGCCTTGATAAACTGGCTGTAGGCGTTGAAGCACTCAAAGTCCCAAAAGTAGATCTTGGCCGTGGCGTTGCAGAAGGCCAACGTGGTATGGTGGCCGACCGTGTTGAAGAGGCCGAAGCGCATAAAGAACTGCGGGCCGCAGCCGGGCGTGTGCAGCTGCATGAGGCGGGTGTACTGAGGAGGCGCAGATGTGGTGGTGGTGGCGGACGCGGCGGGGCCAGATGAAGTGATGGCGAGCTGCGGTGAGAAGGCGGATCGTGTCAGCTTGGTCGTGTCCTGGTTCGAGGGCGCCTGCTCGGGCGAGGGCGGATCGACGGTCGAGTCAAAGCCCTCGATGCGCCACAGCACGATGACGTCCTCGTGGCAAGCGCGCGACAGGATCATGTCGCCGTAAAAAGCGACACAGTCAATCAGCCCCGTATGGATCTCCGACGTCGAGAAGTGTGGGTAGTGCACGACAATGGGTACCTCCATGTGCTCGTTGGGGATATCCGGCAGCGTCCAGAGGTTGATGACCTGGTCGTGGCCCGCGGAGAGCACATAGCGGCCCGAGTGGTGGAACGCCACGCTCAGCAGGTTCCATGAGTGGCCCTCGCCACCCAGCAGGCACACGCACGGCTGCCGCTCGTGCACAGGGTCAAGGCTCCAGATGCGGACGGTTGTGTCGTCAGATGCCGAAGCGATGAGATGTGGGTTGGCCGGAGAAGTTGCGAGATCGTTGATCTCGCCTCCGTGGCCGACAAAAGACCGGACAGCTTTGCCGTCTTGAATGCGGTACACTTTTACCTTGGCATCTCGTCCCGCCACACAAAGCAGAGCCCGCTTTGTCTCAGGATCCCTGGTCCATGTACAAGAGCAGTTCAATGCGCCGTCCTAAGCACTTGTTAACAAACATGTTGAGATCACACAGTGAACCAGGTGAAACTCATCTACTCAACATACATCGTCGTCCCGAATCACCTGGATCACCTCACAGGGGTTGGCCTCCTTGGTCTGAAGGAGCCGGCATACAAAGATCTATGCTGCATGTCAGCCTGTAGTTTTATTATATATAGACAGTCAAGTTCTTCACATAGCTAGATACTCACATGTCGTTTGCTAACAGCAGCAAAGACGGGATTGCTCCCCGGAGGACTGTAGGGGTAGAACTTGACGTCAAATAATTCTATACGAGTTAGCTGGCAGCTGATGGAATGCATCACAGCAGCATAAGATAGGAAGATGAGGGAGCGCGGGGGCAGAGATGCTTCTCACCGGTGTCCGGACCAACGTCGTCAAAGTAGCGCTTGTCGTCCTGCTCAATGTGTCCTATGTGAGTGGGAATTTAATGAAGAAAATACATTGAGGTCTCATCCATCACAATTGATGGCTGAAGGTAATCCTTTACCTCGAAGTTGAACGAGTATCGCAGCTTGGGCAGCTCCCACTCAAGTGGCACAGTAGGTGGCGGCATATCTTTGTGCCGTCCTCCGCACCTTCCACGGGTCTATGTGAGATCGGCAGTTACAAACAATTGAAATGGAAGGCACTACTGGCTCCGAGTAATTGGAAACGAGCGCGGAAGGAGTGGACGGCCAGCCGCCATTGGCCGGGGCCTCATCGAAGAGTTGCAGACGTCGACGGGAGTGGGACTGTGAGGGACGGGGAAAGACTAGAAACGGACCCCGGAAAATAGCGCAGTGGCGAGTAATGATTCTGCAGGAAACTCAACGACAACGGTCTAGATGCAGCAGCGCGCCTGGAGTGGTGTCAGCTGCGCCATTTGGCTGTGGCTGTTGTCGTTGCTGATGATGTTGGAAAAGACTGCTTAGTTTCATAGCGTTGCGTCAATCCGATAGAATGAATGCAATATCAAAAAAGTACAAAAGTGGGGCCGACGCGTTCGCGCGCCCTGTCAGGTTGCATTGTTCGCAGAGCAGTCTACCTGCGCAGTAATTCATACGTAGATTACAATGCCAGATTCTCTGCAAGCTTGCTGTGCAGGCTGCAAAGTATGAGCTATATTCCAAGATATGGAATGTCCCGTACGCGTATCTGTTTTGCCAGAAAATGCAGGGAGCTGAAGAGCGCCTCTGTTCATGGACAATCTGGTTGCGAGGTACAGTACCTGGATCAATTTCAAGAGCAACACGTGGTACACGAAAGAAAGAAGCACATACACAAATGCTGCTGTTCTCTGGTGGTCGCCGAAGCGATGCCATAGACCCCTATCAATCTTACCGTTCAGGCTGCGTCGGGGTATGTAAGTACTAATATGCTTAAGGTAATTTGCCGCACACGCGTATGCGTGCTTGTGCACATTTGCTTTTGGTCTCCAGCTTTTCTTCCTTACTTTGTCTGCTTAGACCCACCATGCGGTTCCGCAGGCGGATTGAAATGACCTTTTTAGAAACAATGTGCAAAAGAAGCAAAGACAGGGGTATGCAAAAGAGACAAATATTAAACACCCATACCCGACAATTTTAGCTTGTTCTTCCCTATTCATCCAATTCCCTCCTCTGTGTCCCTTAATGTCCTGCAGCCCATATTCCTCTTCTCGCACGCGCTGTGCGAATAGGGCCCCGTGGAGACAGACATGTGATTTGGTGATGCCCGGTGTGGGAATCTGGATGCAATTGTGCAATGTGTACTGCGTATTCTTACAGATCGGGTAAACGAACAGGACGGCGACTGTGGGATTCAAATATGACACAAAAAACGTGGCAGCGTCGCAAGCTGAGCTAGCCGACCTCTTGTGGAAGTACGACGCTGCCTGCTTTCTCGTCCCAGAAATCCCCCGTCCTGCTTACGCCTAGTATTTTGCCGTGCTTCGTTCAGGCTTACAGGAAAGCCCGCTTCTTTCCCGCATTCTCTTGGAAGATTACGATTGTGCAAAAATTACGAGAATAGGACTAGTCTGCATCTTAGAGAAGAATGGAGACGGAAGCATAGGAGTATGGGGCCTGGCGTGAAATAACGTAGGATGAATGAATTACGACTTCAAATAGCGCTGGTCGCCTCTAAAGGAAAGGGAAAAAAAAGGGGCTCCAGGCACACGAAGTAGGTTATTTTAAAGGACATGCATCTGATAAAAGCACAAGTTTGTTCTTATTGGGTGAATTCTAAAATTCAACAATTTTGAGGGTTGCGTGCGAACTCCGTAGTTCAAAACAATGTCCATCATTTTTCCCCTCTCCCCTATCCTGACCTCCCGGAAGCTCCGTACCAAGTGCGTGTGCTGCCAAAAGACAGGCTCTACGGAGCACGACTGCTTTTTCCGATAGAAGGAGACGAGGCCCAAGAGAGAAACTATGAGAGCTATCATGCTCTGAAGGGTTTGGCTGCGCACTAGCTGTTGTCCAAAGTTCTCAATTTTATGAACTGTCACATCCCTTATCACATCGCGAAAGTTGGTTGATGGCTGCTCCATCGAATCTCTCTCGACAAGTCCCGCAATTCTATTTCAATATGCAGCCACCTTTCTCAATCCAGGCCTCACAGGCGAACTCAGCAAAAAGAACCATCGCACCGGGATTTGCGTCGCCGCCCGCGTAAACAATGAACTTGGATTTGGAATTTATTTTGGGGTCCTTTTGTTTCTGAAGCCTTTTTGGCAGCGGCCCCACCATTGCGTTTCCGTGGAGAAGGTGTCTCTTTTGACGTGCTATGCTACATTGCGTACGCGCTTACATCTCGATGTGGTACGCACGATAGCCAAGGTGAGGGTGAGCTCAAAGTTGAGTTCAAAGCGGCGGCCCTAACCTGGGGCGAAAACACTGTCTCTATTCAAGGCCACAGAGGCGCCAGCGACGCTGCATAGAAAACAAAAAAAACAAAAACAAAGAAGCCGCCCGTTTCAATGAGTGGCAAAGAATAAACGATCCCGAACGGCTCGCTTGGAATAAACCCTGTTTAACATGGAAGCTAATACGGGAGTTACGGGCTGTCCGACGTAGCTCGGGAGGATGAACTGCAAGCCTCGACCTCTCACCGGCGATCGCTACGTATACAATGGACTAGACATGCTTGAAAGACTGGGGTTCGCTTGTCATAACCGCCTTTGAACGTCAAAACAAAAGTCCACCAGACCGCGGAGGATGAAGGTTCGGGCAGGGATGGAGACCGTTCTAGTAGCTGTGGAGCCTGCTCGGTGGAGCCTGGAATATCATTTTGTTCGCATTACAGCCGTATCAACGCCATGTTCCTGAAAATCCAGCCTGTGGCGCCGCGCGAGCAGTTTGGTTCTCGATACAGGTTTTAATAAACTCAAGTTTCGAGACGAAATCCACAATATTATGCCTTGCCCGTACAAGCCTACGGCGGTATGGTTTGGTCGTAGTGTATTTCTCCCCCGTCCACCCTTGCTGGCGGAGCTTTTTTTTTTGGCTGATGTACAGCTAGACCTCACAGGGACTAGCCAGGGTGGGAGACGCCCAGCAGCCGAGGCATCAGCCTGGAAAGGAGGGAAGAGAATCCATCACCCGTGGACCGTGCTGTCCCGCGCAGCCCTTCTGTGGGAGCGCACAGTCGTTCTCCTTCCCTTTTAATGCGCGAGCTGAAAGTTGGGGGAGACCATCTTCTGGATGGATGCAACACTGGCCCTCCATTCCGCTCCAAGAACAAGGGGTCGCTAATTCCCAGGTCCCAAAAGCTAGGAACAATGCAATTTTGTTCTCCCCATGTGGATGGATCTCGCATACACTCAAAGTACGTAAACACCAAATACGCAAAATGTTTATCTGGCGAAATTTTTTGAAATGTGCTCAAATTTGGGAATCTGCTCAAGGGTTTGAGGCCGGAGCTGGAATGGTTGGGCACACGTGGATGATCTCACTGCACGACGTCGTCGACACGTAAAAAAAAAAAAAAAAAAAGGAGAGCCCACAGAAACGCTTCACAAAGTTCACGAGACAGTGACGAAATGTGTGTAACAACGTGCGTAACAATGTGCATTCTGAGGTTTCTGTAGCCGTACAAACAATTGTTTCTCATACAAGTCTCTCTGCTCGTACATGTTTGGTAGTCCGCGTGCCATCAAGTATAAAAAATGGTGTTCTATTTCACTCAGTGTGCGCAGTACTGAGCCCTGGATTCATTGGTGGCCGGACAAACTGCGGAGAATCCCGACCAAAAGCTGAGAAGGGGGTCCCTGGCGGGTACTCGTATTGCGGGCACCTTGCTCGCATTTGAACACAAGGGCCTAAAATCCCATATTTGTCAAGCTTGACATACGCTTGTAAGTTGTTCTCCGAGTGACGATCAGCGACCTTTTGTTTGCTATGGCATCGAAGCGAGAGACAAAATGATACCTTTCGCACAAACGGAGAGCATCTGTCAACAGAAACAGGTTGGCGTCCCTTTCCCTTTCCTTTCTTCTTCTGCCTGTCGCCGTGGGGGCAGCCCCTGTCCTGCCCTTTGTAGACGACGGTGGGACTCGTCTTCTTCATACTAAAGCACGCAAAAACCCGGCATTCTTTATGGGACACTAGCGGGTACCGAATGGAAATTGTCCTGGACGGGGGGTGACAGCCATCTTCTGGCTTTGGACCCATTGCAGCCTTCGGGGAGGTAAGAGGGAGAGGGTGGAGGGTGGGTAGTGCTGGCTGATGTAGTATACTTATAGGCTGGGAAACGAGCAAAGGGCAGAACTGCCGTCGACTCTGGTTTATGTAATGTGGCCCATGCTGGCCGTGTTTCTGAGTTGTAATGCTTATAGATTCTGAATAATGAGCAGTGGAGCTCCAGCCTGGACCCGCCCTGTCTCCATTTCTGTCTGTGACCGTCCCCATTTCCCGGTTTCTAGTTGCATAGAGAGAGGACGAAACAATCAATCCTTTCTAGCAGTTGTAACTCGTCCCGTCGTGCAGCTTCGTTCGCGTCCTCTTTTAAAAAAGCTTGGCCCTTTTCTTAACTGGCATGGAACCTGGCCTTGCATTTGCTTCATGAGAATACTTATACAGCCACCGCGGACCACGACGGCGAGACGACGCCTTTTGTCGGCTACAGCATTTTTCTTGTTTCCCATCCACCCATCTATCCATCCCTTCCTTCTACCGTGTCTCTCTAATGTGCCCATACGCTCTGCTTCATGCGGTTTCTCTTCCTTTCGAGTTCCTGCCGGAATAGCAAAAGTCTGAACTAATAAGAGGCTGTCTAAAGACGTACACCAGTTCTTATTTATTTATTTTTTTCATTCCCTTTTTTTTAATACACACACCCCACGTTGGGAAATAGCTGGGCTTTGCTTGGCGGTGGCAACAAAACAGTCGACTGACGCCAGCAGTGCCGTTGTGCTGCAGAGTTCTCAACTTGGACTCTTATTCTTTTCTATATTTCATTTTTATCTTTACTTCATTTTTACATTTTGTGCGTTTATTTTATCTAGACATTTCTTCAAAGTAATCAAAGTATGTGTTTCTCGCTGCACGGCGCCGGCATCTCCTTCCTTTCTGTGCAAGTATTCCAATTCCGCCTTCTGCTCTTCCGCCCTTTCTTTCCATAAGCGTCTCGCGCAGCTGGTCCGGGTCGCACCTCCACTCCGGTCGCCCAACCCTCTCCCCTCCCCACTCCTTCCCGCTAATGCCGCTCCATAATACCTCTGCAGCTCCGTACATGCGCATTACACTCTTGCTTATGTCGCTAAAGCATGCAAACGTGCCGCTAGCTCTGTCACCGCCGTCCAATTTTATTTACTTACACAAAACCTTCCCTGTGCAGATTACGGAGCACGCCTGCAGCAGACTGAAGCAAAGCTGCCGGCAGTGAAACAGTACTTTACTGGAAACTGTGGTTTCGTGCTTTTTGTGGCTTCCCTGCATTGTGCGCGCCTTCCACCTTTTCCCTCGCTTTTTTTCTGCCTTCGACACAATCTGGAAGGTGCTGGCAGATCTTTTCTCTTTTTTCTTTCTTGATCTGCTCTGCTCTTGCCTATTTTCTATTTTCTCTACGTCTTTCTCTCCTCTATCAACACTTGCTCACCGAAGACAAGCAAATCGATACGAAGTGCAGGAGCAAACGCAGCACCACTCCGTTGCCAGCCCATGCAGACAGCGTGGTCGCCCCAGCAGAAAATATTGGCCTGCCAATTCCGTCTTGTCTTTCTCGCCCTATCTTCCCGAAAGCTCTGACCCTCATTCTCGAGCTCGCAATCTTATCGGTTTCTCGCCTGACACAACAGGCCTGTTTGGTGTGAGAGACAACCTTCTGTCTCTTAAGGGATATACGACAAACTCCTCAGCAGATCTTTAATTACCGGTCCGCTGCCTTACGTTTCCTTCCTTTTTCCGGTCTGGCTTTTCTTTTTTGCCCTTCTTCATCTGTCCTACGCTGTAACGGTCGAGACAACTTGGCCTCGTGACAGGCTCTTTAAAGACATCCGCGCAGACCTTTTCCTCTTTCTGCTGCGCGCAGGCTCTCTCGCCCCAGTCTCGTCGACAACACATTGGCGAGGGAAACGGCAGAAAGAGGCATTCAACATCAGACTATAGGCAGCCAGCCAGCTCACTCTACCTTTTCACACCTCTACAGACATTTTGCTCCCTTAGCCGTCATATCCACGGTGGATTCGTACATAACGCGTTCGCTTACTTTCTCCTTCTTGAGCGTGCTTGGCTCGTCTATAAGCCCCATTCTGGATCCCAAATTTGCAGACGTCCATTGATCGTCGACTGGAACTAGTCTAGGACCCAGAGGCTCATCGGAATATTATTACAACATACCATTCCAGAAACGGTCTCTCACCAGTCGCCTTTCCTTGTACCTCGTCGATCAGCTCGAGTTCCACTGTCGGCTACTTAGTCTTGCCGGTGTCTAGTCGATCATCTAAACGGCATTCTGTATTTTTCAAGAGAGAATCAGTCACACTTTCTCGTATTCTCACCTCAATCATCTGGCACCCTTTTGGCCCTTCTCGTTTGTCTCTTGCAGAACGTGTTTGCCTCAAATCCGAAAGCTTTATCCACTTATCATATCGATAAAAACCCGACGTATCTGGCTGCCTGACTACGCTATCTCTTCGCCTTCTGTTAGGACAAAGCTTCTATCGCGTCTCTCCCTCCAGCCGGCCTCTCCTGTGCGTATGGAGACACGGCATTGAGCCTCCCCCACATTACCTTAACTTCATCATATACTCATCTCACAGCACCTTGACCACACATCTCTCGCAATGGAACAGACATTTATGACGATTCACAGTAAGTCATGTCGATAAATAATTGCCAGTGTTGCAAGATCTTTATTTGTGAGCCCCTTCATTTCACAAATTGTGACCCACTGACAGCAGTCCTAATAGATCTTGGCCCTGATGCCAATATTCTCTTTGCATCTGAGTCTATTGCCGATATTCTAGGGTATCAGCCAAGTGAAGTACAGGGCAAATCATGCTTTGACTATTTCCACCCAGAAGAGGTGCCCTTTGCTCGTTCGGTCCACAGCCGCGGTGTCCTGCTGGACAAAGCAGCAGTGCTGCATTATGCTCGCGTCTTGTCTCGCGATGGCCGTTGGATTGGCTGCGAGTGTTGCTTCACCATCGTCCACGACGTCTTGGTGGCTTGCACCAGCATATACCGCCGTGGCGTGAAAAGTGAAAGTATGAGAACCTTTTTGTGCCATTTAGGATAGTGAGCACTATAGCTAACACAGCCAGG
Source organism: Hawksworthiomyces lignivorus (assembly GCA_002917075.1). Lineage (NCBI taxonomy): Eukaryota > Fungi > Ascomycota > Sordariomycetes > Ophiostomatales > Ophiostomataceae > Hawksworthiomyces > Hawksworthiomyces lignivorus. The sequence continues at coordinate 810,406 of NTMA01000006.1, forward strand.
ACGAGCCATTGAGGCCCCTCAAATCCGCCGCATTTTTGCTTGCTCATCTCGCGACCCCCGCTATCATATGCTGGAGCACTTATCACCTAAGTTCAAGATGTCTCCCGTAGAGCGGGAGCCGAGGGCGGCTCTCATTCTGAATCGTTTTACCCGCAACCTCACCGTCATGTTTGCAACAAATGCCATCTCTTCTATTGTCGGGTTACGGCCAGACCAGATCAAAAACAAGAATTTCTACCGGTGCATCCAGGAGAGCTGCTTGCCAGAGGCGATTCGCTGTCTGGAAAGCGCAAAGGCCAATGACTCCATTGCCTACCTGCGTTTCTGTTTCCAAGATCCCAGGGAGGACGACGAACTGGAATACGAAAGCGATGGCGATAACGACCAGGACGAGGAGGAAAGGACTGGCGACGAGAGCCGAGCGGGGCGGGCCGAGTCCATGGAAATGGACGTCGACTCCGAAATTGGAAACAATGGCGGAGTTCAAATTAAGGCAGAAGAGGACAGTGATCTGGTCCTTTTGCCTGACGTTCCCATGCGATCGGGGAACGATGCCAGCCGCTCGGACCGCTTGACACGACTGCCATCAGTCGAACTGGAGGCAGTAGTTTCATGTACGTCAGATGGACTGGTCGTGGTCCTGAGAAAGGCGCGACCGCCCATCCCACCAGCACACCCACCGCTGGTCGCATTTGACTACGGCGATGGGCTGTTTGCAGCGCCGTGGGCCAAGCAGCCCATTCGGCCTCACTTTCCCGTCGACTCCCTCTACACCTTTCGGCCCCCGTTGCTTCCGCAGTACATGCCACTGCGAGACAACGTCCGAGACGCTGGCGGACCGCCGCTGGATGTGCTGATGGGCTCAATCCGCGACGTCGCTGTTTTTGCGTGGGGACTTGTTGGCATCAACCCTGCCATGGCGGCGTATGGGCACGGCTTGCCAAGCGGCGAAGCGCGGCCCAGCGGCAGCGCGCAGCCGTGTGTGCACCAGCAGCAGATTGGCAGTGTAGCTCCTGAAGACAGCAGGCGGCGAAGCTACAGCACCAGCCCGCCATCTGCTGGATATGCGCATTGGCCACAAACTCAAGCGGACAAGGGCAAGGGTCCTGCAGTCTCGCCCTCGTCATATGGACAATGCCAGTATGCGCATGGAAGCCAAGTAGATTGCAACTGCCGCACTTGCTCCCAGCACGCGGGTTCGACGGCGTCGCGACACGGTTCGTTTGACTTTCAATCCGCTTGGCCGACTTCAGGAGCGTCATCGTCTGAGGAAAGTCCAATCCACTCGCCTCCAGCACATTTTGACTACCTAGGAGGCCAATCGCTACAGTCGTATGGATACAGTGCCTCGCGAGACTCATTCCGGCAAGCTCCCCAGCTCTCCAGGGAGACTAGCTGCCAACCAGCCGGGTACGGTGTGCCCACGATGCACGCAGCACGCCAAACCCCGACAGACTCGATCTAAAGCCATTCTATTTGAGAAGAAATGAGAGCAGAAGCAAGCTCCGCTTTCAGCTGTGAAGACTGTGATGAACCACCTAAAAAGTGTTGTCTCTGTTTCTGGACGAAAAAAAAAAAAAGAAAAAAAAACCCCATTTGCCAAAATTGCTTGTTTTTACGGGAGGATCATTTGTACATTTCTGCCTAGCCTGTTTTTTGCTTCCTCTGCTTTAATTTCGTTGTATCATTGTTGGAATATGGGCATGGCGACTCGGACGGAGATACCCTCAAAAAATGCATGGGCAGGTCGCGTCTGAACTGCTCCATGGCGGCGTATATAATTTGACATTATTGTATCTAATACATATCTGAAAGCAGTGATTTATACTGTAACAAAGACCACAAAGTTTCTAAATGCAACTGTGTGAATGAATGAGTGCTCATCTGCGGGAGCAGGCCGAAATGCAGCGTGAAGTCAACATATCAATTAGTACTACAGAGTACGTACATACCTGTAAAGGCTTATTGCCTTGTCAGGAATCGCCTATCAGGAATCGCCTTATCAGGTACTCCGTATACAGTATTTTATTGCTACTGCCTGGAATGGAAAGGCCAGCTAGAGCTTGGGCCAAGGGCAGCGAGTGACGCGGACGCGGGTGCCGCAAGCCCCTCGGTCGTCCAATTAGATTGCTTGTACAGATTTGGTAAACGTGGTGGATTTAGGCGTAAGCATATACGTTATTATAGAGGCGGCTTTCTATGAGCTTTTTGGCTTGCCCCTTTCAATCTCTCGTATTATCAGTATCTCGCTTTTCACGCAGCATCCCCGACAGAAGACGCTCTATCGCAATCTACGGCTAGGCCCATCCAAGAAGAGTTTAACTTGCTCGAGCCTGAAAGCAGCTTGGCTTTATTTTGACTCGCAGCGAGAGCAGTGATCGGATCCCCGGGGAGGGAACACAGCAAGCATGGCGTCTGTTAACCGGAAAGACTACGGGCCTGCGCCGCAAATCGACGACGACGATCTCATCGACCCGGATGACGGTAAGCTCTGCCTGCATATCTGCTGGAGATGAAATTGTGCTCTGTTCCTTTATTTGTTGTTGTTGTTGGCCCTCGCTGCGCGACTGCAATTGCTGACAGCTGTCTTGTTCTTTCCTTACGCTAGCGGATCTGGATGACCTCGACGACCCCCTGGCGGCTGAGTCCTCGTCGTCGCACGCACCTCTCCGCGGCAATATTGGCTCGTCGTCGTCGGCATCGGCCGGGCAGAGCGGCGGCGGCGGCTCCAGCTTCGGCCGGTCGCTGAGCGAGAACTATCTGACGTCGCAGATTCCGGGCGAGGACCGGCGGGCGCCGACGAACACGATCGACGAGTCTGTGTGGGCGACGCTGCGGCGCGACCTGCTGGCAGTGTGGGTCAAGATGCGCGAGGTGCTTTACCCGCGGTATCTGTTTGGGGGCAGTATGTTTGACGCGGCCAACGGCGGCGGGAGCGAGGGCGGCGGGCTGCGGGGCGCGTACGCGACGCTGCGCAGCGCGGGCCTGCAGGGGACGCGGGAGGAGCTGGCGGGGCTGGCGGGGCGGGTGCTGGACCCAGAGTCGCTGCTGCGGCAGAGCAACATGGCGCCCGGGCTGCGGGACTGGGACCTGTGGGGCCCGCTGGTGTTCTGCCTGTTGCTGAGCCTGCTGCTGAGCTTCAACGCGCGGGCGGACCAGCGCGACCTGGTGTTCTCGGGGGTGTTCGCGATGGTGTGGGTGGGCGAGGCGGCGGTGACGCTGCAGATCCGGCTGCTGGGCGGGTCGCTGGCGTTTGCGCAGAGCGTGTGCATCATCGGCTACACGCTGTTCCCGCTCGTCATCGCCGCGCTGCTGTCCGCCCTGCGCCTGCCCACCGTCGCCCGCGTCCCCGTCTACCTCGTGCTCGTCGGCTGGGCCCTCGCCGCCGGCGTCAGCATCCTCGGCGGCAGCGGCGTCGTCAAGAACCGCGTCGGCCTCGCCGTCTACCCCCTCTTCGTCTTCTACCTCGGCCTCGGCTGCCTCTGCTTCATCAGCTAAGGCGGGTGCAGGCGAGAGAGAAGAAACAGAGACAAGTAAAAAAAAAAAGGGAAAGAGGCGGGAGCGCTCAGTTCTTGCAGTGTGACTCTTACCTCTTTTCCTCTTCTTTTTTGACGCAATTAGATTATTTGATTCACGGGACACAAACACGCTCTGGGACAGAGCAAGATAGTCTCGCCATACGGGGAGCAAAGTCTGTATTTTTAGGAATGTACAAGCAAAACACGGAACGGTCAGTCAAGAGCGCAGAGCCGCTTTCTAACTACCTAGTCTATCTAATATTACGCTTTTATGGTGTTCTGCTGTGAACAAGAGAGAAAATGCCACGGGCTACCTTGGGCAATCTAGCTGCCTTCAATGTGAGTGAGCACCGCCGCCGCCCAGTTGCGCGAGCGCGAGCCTTGCCACGGCTTCGACGATCGGGCCAACTTTCAGAAGCAGTTTTGTGTGACGACGGCCCCAGGGACCAATGACAGCCGGCCAGACGTCACCGACAGCCAAATTGGCCAGCGCATCGCAATCCTTTTCCCGACCTGCAGCTCTGCATTGATGACAAGGTTCGCTTGTCTTCTGCCCTTGTGTGGCATAACCGAAATAGAATGGGCCAGCAGGCCCCGTACTCTTCCTTTTTGCTTCCGTGGCCCTTCTTCTCTCTGACTTCGCTTCTCGTATCTTAATCTCCTCTCCCCCCACTTCCAGCAGCTCGGTTTCATAAACAAGTAATTTCCTGTCATTGCACAAATCACCACTAGAATTCCCTCCCTCTGCTGTCAGCATGTAATATAGAGAAGGCTTAATCTTTTTCTGGTCTACTTTTTCAGCTCGCATGGTGCACTACACTACGGAGTACACTGCTCCAGCAGCCACCCCGTACGAGTACGATAGATAGACATCCAGGTATATGTATGTAATGTGTGTACGTGCAGAGCCATGGTACCGATGAGTTTCAGCGCCTATTACAGTGCACATACTGCTGGGCGCTGGTTAGTGTGTATAGTCCTTGTTTCGTTTGTTCTTACGACACAAAGAGAAGGTGAAAATGCGCCAGATGCCCCACTATAAGCAGCCCCTGCAACAGGTCGAATCCGCGCTAGCGATCCGTCAAACAGGCGGATAACAGCAGCAGAAGAAGCCAAGCCCAAAGCCTCCGTGCCCCAAAGCCCCTCCTCTTCTCCTCCGCCATCAGCCCTTTCCCACTGTTTACTACGAGTAGTACTTAGTTATTACTACTACTGCGACTGCCGCGTCTTTTACTACTTCCCGCTACTGTTTACTGCTGCTACTGCTACCACTACTGCCACTATTGCTGCTACTGCTTGCCGCTACGTCGTAACTGTTGATAACTCTTTAACTCCATTTCTTTCATCCCCCCCCCCCCCCCCCCCCCCCCCCAAAAAGAAAAAGAACAGCCATAGCATAGCCATCCATCCCATAACCTCCCCATACATACCTCCCATACCTCTCATTTCCCATTCTTCCTCTGCCCTCTCCCTTCCCGTCTGTTTCCCTCTTCTCATATATCGTCGAGCCGCTTCTCTACTCAATCCTAGATTCCTTTGCTGCAGCCCTGCACGGCTTCTTCTCCAGCCCGGCAACCTTTCCCCTCTCCTCTCGTCCCCCAATCCCTTGCTTCGACTTTTCTGGGACCGCAGCCCACTTCTCCCGCCTCTTTTTCTTTGTGCGCTTGGCCCTCTCGGCTTAATTTATACCATACATTCTGCATTGCATACAGTGTACGCATACTACAAAGACAGAGCCTCGAGAAAAAGCGAAAAAATTAAAAATTTATATCCACCATACTTTGCTAGCCGGCCCACCTCCTCGGCAACGGACGCAGGGAGACTGCACCAAAAATCAACAAAAATACAAAGGAGAGCAAGACAATCTGGCGGCATCGGCCTGAGGAAGTGATAGGAAGACGAAAACCCACAGGAATAGCAAGGGGGAGAGAGAACGACTACTTTTTTTTTCTGCTCGCTTCGGATCGGGAACTCGGCCAAAGGCGATGGCAGGCACAGACACGGCCTCGGCGGCCGCCTCCGGCAGCGAGAGCCCCAAGGAAGACGCGGCTACCAAGTCCGCACGGGAGGAGCTGAAGCACACAGTGATCTCGGAGAAGCTGCAGCACCAGCGGCGGGCTGACCTCGACGACGGACAGGACACAGACAAGCAGCAGCAGCAGCGACAAAGAGGGGCCACGCCGGACAGCACGACGCGGCTGGGGCCGCCACACTACGACGCCCTCAAGGACCAAGTCTCGTCGCCCAAGAAGAAGCGCGCCTACGAAGAGGTCGATGACGGCGACGACGACAGCAGCGCCAATTTCAACCACACCACCAAGGCCCAAGACGGGGCCAAGAAGAACAAGGACGACCAGAGCGACGGCGGCGCCGACACGGCCCCCGCGTCGTCAGGCGGCAGCCCAGGCGGTGGCGGCAGCGGGGGTGGCAGCCGCTCAGAGCCCGAGAAGAAGCGGTTACGAGACAAGCTCGCAGAAGAGGCCGCAGGCGACGCAAAGACGGGAGATGTAGGTTTTTCTTTTTTCTTTTTCCTTTTTCTTCTTTTTCCCCTCTTCAGTATCATCGACACAGACTTGAATTCGTTTTTGTTCGGGCTTATCGCTTCTTGGCATGCATGACTGACCTCACGACCTGGGCAAAGACCTCCACAGTGACAGCAGCTTCAAAAGACGACAAGACCGCTGGCGCACCCTCCTCCTCCTCCGCCTCCACCTCTGCTTTTGCATCGTCCGGCTTTGCCAAGCTGACGAGCTCCGCCTCGCCCTTTGGTGCCCTCGGCGGCGCTGGCGCTTCCGGCACACCTTCCTTATTCGGATCGTCCACATCCTCTGCCTCGCCCTTTGGTGCCCTAGGCGCTACCACAGCAGCCACAACAAAGCCCGCCTCGCCATTATCGGGCGCAGCATTAGCCTCACCGCCAAAGTTGACCTTTGGTGGGGGTGCCGCTTCCCCGTTTGCTAGCCTGCAGGCGTCCTCCGCCTCGAAGAGCGTCTTTGGGAGCGCGTTCGGCGGCGGCGCCACAGGGACCAGCGGCTTTGGCGGCATCGGCAGCAGCGGCGGCAGCAGCTTCGGCAGCGTGGGTGGCGGCTTCGGCAGCGTTGGCACCGGTACCACAGGGAGCCTCTTTGGCGGCCCCCTCTCGGGACCCGGCCTCACCAGTTTTGCCAAGCCCGGTGCGACCTTTAAGAGCGACAAGCCGGCGAGGCCGTTTGGTGCTCCGGAGAGCGAGGAGGAGGAGAGCAACGACGAAGACTCGGGCGCCGACGAGGACGAGAACGGCGACGACGACGGCGGCAGCGGCGCCGGTGAAGAGGGAGCTGGCGACGCAAAAGAGGCCGAGGGGGGCGAGGAGCGCACCAAAGACGAGAAGAAGAAGCGGCTGCAGCGAGGTACGATTGCCAATTGTTTTTCCTTTGTCCTTTTTGCCTTTTTTTTTTTTTTTTCTAACATCCATACCTAGTGGCGGTTGACGACGGTGAGGCCGGCGAGGCGACGCTGCTGCAGGTACGCGCGCGCATGTACTACCTGGACAAGGACCAGGGCGGCTGGAAGGAGCGCGGCGCCGGCACCCTCAAGGTCAACGTGCCCGAGCACTGCGTCGAGTACGACCGCGACGGCGGCGTCATCCCGGCGTCCTTTGACGCGTCGACGCTGGGCGGCGACGAGGACGACGGCGCCGACGAGGACGACGAGGACGAGGACAAGAGCGAGGGTGATGGCGAGGGGGCCAAGAGCGAGGCCGACTCCGCCGCCGCGTCGGCACCGCGCGCCGGCACCGGCCTCGCCGCCCTGCCCAAGCGCAACGTCGTGCGCCTCATCATGCGCCAGGACTCGACCCACCGCGTCATCCTCAACACCGTCGTCCTCGCCGCCACCGACTTCACCGAGCGCCAGACGCTCAAAGCCGCCGCCGTCCTCTTCACCGCCTTTGAGGGCGAGGACGCCAAGCCCGTTGGCGTGCAGATCAAGGTATGGATTTTTTTTTGGTTTTTTTTTGTGAATAGGCGCTCTATTGTTATGCTTTCTTTATTCTTTCCCGGCAAAAGGCTGACGCACGAGAACAGATGAGTGTCGCCAACGCAAAGTCCTTCCTCACTATGATGGACGGCATACAGCGAGAGCTCCGGGGCGACTGAGTGAGCCGCCCCTGCGCCGGCTGTGGGGAGAGATGAAACAAGGAAAATGTCACTTCTGCAGGAGGGATGCGTTCCGCTTCCACGAGAGACGTAGAAGCGGTGTCTAGGCCTGTTTCTACTAGTCCACACGATGGAAAATGGCGGACAACCAGCGAGAAGCTTTTTGTCCAAGGCTAGCACGGGAATACCCGGTGGAAGATGAAAGAGCAAAGCGAGTGCGATTTGAGGCACGCCCGGCCTCGATCGGCTCATGCTCGCCGTACGAGAAGTGGATGACAAGGAGGGTAAACTCAGGAGCATATAAGCATTTCAAAGGAACGACAGGAAGGACGGACGGAGCGATGGTTTGGGTGGTGTCTGTTCAGGCGAAAACAAAATAAAATGGAGCAGGAGAAGGGATGTTTTTTCCAAAGGGTAGAGGAGTTTTTTTTTTTAACTTTTACTTTTATTTTCTTGATGTGTTTTGCCGAATTTGTATATATGCCTTATCCTCCAGTCTCCTCTCTTGAGCTGCGCAAGGTAAAAAGGCTCTCACAGGCGATGCGTGGCAGGGCTCTGGCAGGTAATCCCTCCAGACATCCCACCCTCAAGGCTGTGTCTCATCTTGCTATATCTGATTTCCTTTGTTTTGTTATTCTTTTGCTCTAATATTAAAGTTGAATCTTGAAAATCTGCGCATAAGTAGTTTTTGACTTCCTAAGTGACAAGAGATATCTCGTGTTCGCCTATGTCCTCGAATTAATGCAGCAGTGCGCCTATCTCCTTTTCCCATGCGATGTCGTTTTTCCAAAGATGCCTCGTGCCGATTATGCTTGTCGGAAGTTCCGTATTTGTAGATCGTTCTGCCGCTTGCTGAGGATAGCGTCGTCGGCCCCATCCGCAGTCTTCGCATCAGCAGCTGCGGCCATCACAAGCGGAAGGCTTCTAGCTGCTGCTTTTGTCATTCTCGAGCAAATCACTCTTTTACGTGCGCCTCTTCGATAGACGCGCGCCTCTCCTCCTCCATCTCGACCACGCGCACCATGAGAGTCGGCACGAGACAGTTGAGGTCGCTCAAGTCCGCCGTGCGCAGCTCACGGAATTCTACAGCGATTGCGGCGCAACGGGTGTCGCCGAGCGCCTCAAGCGGCTGCAGGAGCTCGCAGCCGTAGCGGTAGGAGTTGTCACCGATAGCGTCGATGGAAATCTGTCGGCGCTAGATGTCAGCAACCTGCGCAAGGTACGCGACCAGCTGAGGCGCCCGGACCTGGACCGGCGGCCCACACAGCTTCTTCCACATAGCGTTGAGCTGCTTGTCGTAGTTGTCTCCCAACAAGATGAAGGGGGATACTCTTGAGGATGCCACGCGCTCTCACCACCGAGCCGACCGGTTGCGATCGTGTGCCGGCATTCGACACGCAACAGCACAGGTAGGGCGACAGAGACGCGAGCATGGCTCGCCGCAGCCGGGCCTCGTCCCGGTTGTAGTCTCTCCAGCGCTGGTAGCGGGTCGAAAAGTGCCGGTCGCCATCCGCTGGCTCCGCGGGGGGCTGCTGCACCTGGCTGTCGCCGACGGTCGGGTTCACGTATTCCTACAGCGACAGCTCCTGCGACAGCAGCACCACGGCGTCGATCTAGTCGTCCCACTGCCAGCGGCTCTCTAGCCGAGGGAGAAGTCCGTCGGCAGCTCCCGGAAACCGCGCCTCGTTGGTCCAAGGAACGGACATGGCTAGGTGTTCTTTTCCTTCTTTTCTTTCTTTCTTTCTTTCTTTCTTATGTTTTATTTCATTTTTTTCTTCTTCGCCACGTTTCAGTTTTGCCAAATGCTGGAATTCAGCAAGTCCTCTGCCTGCTCCATATGCCAGTTGACAGTTCGTAGAATTGCCTACACAAGTACAAGGAAAGATGCACTGTTAGATACACAGAGAAAAATCAATGTCTCTTGCTGTCTCAAGAAAAAAAAAGAATCCTCCGCAGATAGATTTGCATAGCTCGCAGCTACAATTCCTTTGCGCCTACTGTGCCAATTCAGCCTCACAGCCTCACGGCTCTGTCCGGGCTGACAGATTGGCCAGTTGAAGAAAAAAAAAGCACTTTTGTTAACCTCTTTGTGCACTATAGAGTAACGGCCTAGCAAATTCATTGTTTGATAAAAAGGTAATATACGTTATAGATATATTAATATATGTAACGAGTGCTCTGTATAGGACTTATACAAATTAACGTACATATAAAAAATAGAAAAAATAGCTGTTCCTTTGCTCCAACATAAAGCTGTACCTTGAAATCTGCGCGGTGCCGTGCTGGTGTACAAATGATTTTTGACTAAGTGGCAAGACATGTCTCATGTTCGCTTGTACCCTCGAATGAATGCAACAGGACTTCTTCCTGCTTTCTTCATGCTACTACTGCTGCCATTTCCGCCACTGCTGCCGTCACGGCCAGCATCGGCAGGCAGATCTGGCGGCACAGCGGCGCTGTCTTTCACCTGCGACTCTTCGGTGGATGCGTCCTTGGCTCTCTCCGCTTCCGCTATGTCGTCAGCGCGCCTCTTGAGTGTCTCCAGGAGCCGGTCAAGGTCTCTCCCGGTTACCTCGGGCAGCTCGCGAAAGCGTGCGGCAATGGCGGCGCACGGGCCGTCGTCGATCGCCTTCAGCGGCTGTAGGAGCTCGGTGCCGAAGCGCCGGGCGCTGTCACCGGAGGCGCCCTCGCCGCATAGCTTGTGCAGCAGGACGGCGACCTGCGTCAGGTACGCGCCCAGGTGCGGCGCGCGCACCTGGGACATCGGCCCGCACAGCGCCTTCCACTGGTCCTCCAGCTCCGCGCGGTAGAGCGCGTTGTCGGGGATTACGGCAAGGCGCGCCATCTGGAGGAGGCCGCTCACGCCGTGCGCCATGGCGACCATCCCTAGATGCTCGTAGAGGAAGGGCGAGAGAGACGCGAGCACGGCGCGCCGCAGCCGGGCCTCGTCGCGGTTGTAGTCCCTCCAGCGCTGGTAGCGGGCTGAAAAGTGCGGGTCGTCGTCCGCGGGCTCCGCGGGCGGCCGCCGCCGCTCGGCGTCGTTGGCGCGCGGGTCCACGTACTCCCACAGCGACAGCTCCTGCGCAAGCAGCGCCACGGCGTCGAACCAGTCGTGAAACTGTTGGTGGTTCTCCAGCCGGGGGAGGAGCCCGCTGGCCGCCCTCCAATCCTGCGTCTTGTCCATCTTTGGAAAGGGCGCGGCGGGATTCTGTCTCTGTCTCTTTTCTATATTTTTCTTTGATTTTTCTTTGCCGTATTCAGGTTCGCCAAAAGCTAGAACCGATCTCTTTTCAAGTTAGTTTCATATGTTACTCTGTCCTGTGTGTTGGGTTGTCTAGCCGCGGTAGCAGGCTGTTTACTTGTGTCTCGACTTTCGTCTGCACGCTGGAGGCTGTAGTAGTTGGCGTAGTCGACCATCAGGAAGCAGAATTTTGCTTCAAGCAGGACGACAGATGTGCAGTCTGATGTACACAATATAGAGAAATCTTTCATTGCTGCCTGCAAAACAAATTCCATTCCGCAGCAGGAGATACAACTATTCTGTGCTTTTGCTAAGCTACGGCAGCAGGCAGCATCATAGCCTCACGGCTCTATTTGAGCCTATCAGACTCGCCAGCGAAATACGAAAAACTTTGTTCGTGTTAGTGAAACGGCCTGACAAAATTTATTGTTCAAAAAAAAAAAAGTTGATATACGTTATAGATATATTAATACATATGATGAGAGTTCTGTATGGCACTTACACGGATTGATGTAGACAAAAAAAAAAAAAAGAAAAGAAGTTTCAAAAAAAAAAGAAGACGGATGTCAAGGTCCTACCCGGATTCGAACCAGGGTTCTCAGGAAGTTGTAGACAAATCAAAACCTGATGTCCTAACCGCTAGACTATAGGACCCGTTTTGTTGGCGAGATTCGAACCAATTATCGGGTTTACATAGGGAGCGAAACTGCCAAAGAATGATAACTATTTATACATGGTTGTCGTCCGCAAGATCCTCCAGGTACTTCGACATCGCACTGCTGGATCGATCCAGCAGAGGTTGTGGATGGCTGATTGACACCATGGCTTAATACTTGGGCAACATTAAGACCTGTTTGTATGGCTTCGTGGTATGAAGGCACTTTGCCTGAACTGATAGCCTGGCAGTCCCTTAAACAACTTGGCTTCTCGTCCTCAAATTTGCATATTTGTAATAGAACAAAGCTGATGTCTCATGGCCGGAGATTTTTCTGCGCCGCATTTCAATCGTGACATAACTCAGTGCCAGTGCCAGTGGCGCTACCCGTTATGTCAAAGACAGAACCTATGTACTCTCTCACATTTCTTCTCCAAGCAGTAATTGGTATTACCATTGTATGTCCGTTCCGTATACTAATAACCCGTAGACACTTTGTCTCTGTACTACCCATGGTGGAACTTTATCTAGAGCTAATTGAATGCCAAGCGGCTCTCGACCAAGATTGTAGTGATCCACTTCACAACAAGACGGAATGAGGCAATGAAAGTCGTTCATTATCCGTCGCTTTAAATCTCTGAATAATCTCGAAACCCGGCCATACAAACGGTCTTGTAGTCTAGTGGTTAGGACATCAGGTTCTGATCTTCCGATTAGGATCCTCCTGAGAGCCCCGGTTCAATTCCGGGCAGGACCTTCATTTCTAGATTTTTTATTTTTTTTCTCCTAAAAACATCCTGCCGTCACGCTTTTAAATCTCAAACAAGCGAGCGATTCTTCAACAAACGGTCCTGTAGTCTAGCGGTTAGGACATCAGGTTCTGATTCTTCATCATGACCTCCTGAGAACCCCGGTTCGATTCCGGGCGGGACCTTCGTTTTCTTTTTTTGGTTTTTTGGTTTTTCCTTTATCTAGTCATCGCGAGCTTAAATCTGCAACAATGGTCCAATCCATCATTCAAAGCGGTCCTGTAGTCTAGCGGTTAGGACATCAGGTTCTGATTATTCAATTAGGATCTTCCTGAGAACCCCGGTTCGATTCCGGGCGGGACCTAGATTTTTGCTTTTGGCGTCACTTTGTTTTCTTTTTTTGCCCTCCAATTCTCTCTCTTTGAAATGGAAAAGAAAGCACTGTCTTCCTTTTTATTTATAATTTTTTTTCTTGTGAATATATGTACTCTGTATGCTTTTTTACTATATATAGTTATTAAGCAAGTGCACGTTGTCTCAGCTATTTCGTTAAAAGTAGAGGGTCGCCCCAGCTGCAAGGGGATTGGCCTCTCTTGTGTTGACGCGATACAGCACTTCCAATGATTCCTTTAGTAGGCTACTCATTTCCAATTTGTTATATACTAGCTTAGCACAGGTCGTCTCAGTATGAAAGGGAATAGATTGTATTTTAACGTGGCTTGGCGTATGGAACCCATGCAGTAACTTGTCTAGCTGGTCACGGATTTGTGCCAGTTGCAGATAAAAAAGTTGTCTCTCCAAACATATAATTCAGTCCCAACGCTGATGTGTGATGCCAATTGATCATCTGGCCACTGTTGTTAGGTTTTAGAATCTCTACAGAGGCAGAAACAATGAGGCATATATTTAAATTACTTTCTACCGATTTAAAAAAAGTTTAATATAAGCTCTTAAGGATTTGCCCACTCTATACAAACACCTCTTGTCTGTCAGAAGCCTGGGGCTGAAGAAAGCCATTAGAACTTCACGTGACATCGCGACAAATAGACGCTGGTCTTTTTCGCGTGGCGAGACAGTCCCCGCGTCGACCTTGAATTGAAATTCGCTTTTGACATGAGAATAGAGCTACCAACCAGCATCTCATTCTCTGAAGAAGAAGAATAGTTTAGAAGCAAATGGACACTTGTTCTTTACTTTACTCTTGCACAGTATGGCCGATGCGGTGATAGCGGCCTATGTTAATGGTAGTAGAGACGGACGAATTGAGTCCTCGGCTGGCGAGGCGACGGCCAAGAGCACAAAAGTGCTAAAGGCACCCAAACGAAAACGGGCTGAAACTGTAGATATAACAGACAGTCGAGAATCATCCGTCGCGTCAGAGAGGTCAGAAGCAAGCAGCAGCGCTGCGACGGATGTCGAGCAGAACGCTGCCTCCTCGCCAAAGCCAAGAGGGAGTGGGCGGGGCAAGAAGAAGAAGATCATCAAGAAGGAAGACCAGGGAGATAGCACCGACGGTGAGGGGGCCACCACAACGCCGCCCGGTGCGCTCACGCCGGTGACGCAGCGGAGTCCCGAGGCGTGGCCGGCCTGGTTCCAGGCGCTGGAGAAGACGCACCGAGCGCTCAATCTGGTGTTCACCATCTGCTGCACGCGCAAGCACCTGCTGACGACGTTTGCGACGATCAAGACGGCCGTCGAGGCCAACACGGGCGGCAGCCCGCTGCACGAGGCCGACGTGGCCGCCGTGGCGGCGCTGCTAGCGTTCCGCTTCGGCCACTTTGGTGGCGGCACCGCGGAAGCCACGCAGGCGGCGGGCACAATCCGCTTCGCCTACGTCGATGAGAAATCACTGCTACTGGACGTTCAGGGCGCCGAGCGCGACGAGACGTTCAAGACAACGGGTGGCGCAGGCGCCAGCAACCGCGTGCGCCGACGCATCACTGCCCAGGGCCCCGCAGTCGACGCCTCTGTGGGCGGCATCACGGGGCGAGAGACGCTCGGTGGCGGGAGGGGCGAGAGCAATGATGAATCGGGCAATAGCGGCCGCGAGGTGCTCTACTTTGAGTTCCTCGACGAGGGCCTCAAGCGCGAGGTGCTGCACCCCAAGACGGGCGAGCCCACCAAGTCGACGCGCATGCTGCGCGAAGAGAAGCTGCGCATTCCCGTATACGGGCAGAAGCAGATGGCGCAGCTCATCGGCCGGCGCAACAAGCGGTTTGCCGAGGCCATCAACGCCTACCTGGACCGGTGCGAGGCCGACCCCGATAGTCCCCTCGACCCCGTGGAGACTCTGCAAAAGGAGGCGGAGGCGTTCATTCCCGTCCCCTCAGCTGCTGCAGAGGAAGGCAGTGGTGGCGGCGGAGCAGGAGGAGGTGTGGCAAGCGGGGACGGCGCGCAGGCGACTGCGGACAATGGGATTCCCGCGACGCTGCCGGAAGAGCGGAAGAGCATCGTGGAGATCGTGGACGAGCTCAAGGCCAGCCCGTGGTACTCGGGGCAGATCGTGCCGGACGGGCACCGGGTGTTCGAGGAGCAGGAGGCGGTGTACGGCGAGCTGGCGTTTCTGATGAGCCAGGACCTGGTCAACGCGCTGTACAACGCCAAGGGCATCACGCAGTTCTACTCCCACCAGGCGGAGGCGATCAACGCGCTGCACGCGGGCGAGCACGTGGTGGTGGCGACGTCGACGAGCTCGGGCAAGTCGCTCATCTTCCAGCTGCCGGTGGCGCACGCGCTGGAGCAGGACCCGCAGGCGCGGGCGCTGTACATCTTCCCGACCAAGGCGCTGGCGCAGGACCAGAAGCGCAGCCTGCGGGACCTGCTGGCGTACATGCCGGGGCTGATGGACGTGCTGGTGGAGACGTACGACGGCGACACGCCGTGGAGCGAGCGCGACGCCATCCGCGAGCACGCGCGCGTCGTCTTCACCAACCCGGACATGCTGCACGCGGCGATCCTGCCGCAGGAGGCGCGGTGGCGCGGCTTCTTCCAAAAGCTGCAGTACGTGGTCGTGGACGAGCTGCACTACTACAACGGCCTGCTGGGCGCGCACATGGCCTTTGTCATGCGGCGGCTGCGGCGCGTGTGCGCGGCCGTCGGCAACCGCGCGGTGCGGTTCGTGTCGTGCTCGGCGACGGTGGCGAACCCGCGCGAGCACTTTGAGGCGCTCTTCGGCGTGATGGACTGGGAGCGGGAGCAGGCGCGGGCGCGGGCGCGCGAGGCGGGCGAAGCGGACGGTGAAGCGGACGGCGCCGCCGCCGACTGGTCGCCCGTGCGCCTGGTCGACCTGGACGGCTCGCCGTCCGGGCGCAAGGAGTTTCTGTGCTGGAACACGCCGTTCCGCGTGCCGGGCGACCAGGCCAGCGGGCGGGGCAGCGCGCTGTACGAGTGCGCGCGGCTGTTCTGCGAGCTGGTGCTGCGGGGCGTGCGGGTGATTGCGTTTTGCCGCGTGCGCGAGCAGTGCGAGAAGCTGGTCAGCGCGGTGCAGCGCGAGCTGCAGGAGGCGCGCGGGCGGCCCGAGGTGGCCGCGCGCGTCATGGGCTACCGCGGCGGCTACACGGCGGCGGACCGGCGGCGCATCGAGGCCGACATGTTCGCGGGGCGGCTGGTGGGCATCGTGGCGACGACGGCGCTGGAGCTGGGCGTCGACATTGGCGCGCTCGACTGCGTGCTGACGTGGGGCTTCCCCTACACGATTGCCAACCTGCGGCAGCAGAGCGGGCGCGCGGGCCGGCGGCGCGGCCGCGACGCGCTGTCGATCCTGGTGGGCGACGGCTTCGCCGTCGACCAGTTCTACATGCAGAACCCGGACCAGCTGTTCGACCAGCCGCACGGCGCGCTGCAGGTCGACCTGACCAACCTGCTGGTGCGCGAGGGCCACGTGCAGTGCGCGGCCTACGAGCTGCCCATCCGGCCGCGCGACGACGAGCAGTACTTTGGCGCGGGGCTGGCCGCCCTGTGCGCCGAGCGCCTGGTGCCCGACGACCTGGGCTTCTACCACTGCCACGACCTG
The DNA here is from genome assembly GCA_002917075.1 of Hawksworthiomyces lignivorus. Taxonomy (NCBI): domain Eukaryota; kingdom Fungi; phylum Ascomycota; class Sordariomycetes; order Ophiostomatales; family Ophiostomataceae; genus Hawksworthiomyces; species Hawksworthiomyces lignivorus. Next base: position 826,717 of record NTMA01000006.1, read on the forward strand.
TTCCGCCCGCAGCCGTGGCGGCGGGTCGCCATCCGCGACACCGAGGACGAGCACTTTGCCATTGTCAACGCCGGCCGCAGCCCGCCCGTCGTGCTCGAGGAGCTGGACGCGTCCCGCGCCACCTTTACGCTCTACGACGGCGCCATCTTTCTGCACCAGGGCACCACGTACCTGGTGAAGGAGTTCAGCCCGGAGAAGCGCATGGCGCGCGTCGAGCGCGTGCGCGTCGACTGGACCACGGAGCAGCGCGACTACACGGACATTGACCCCGTGGAGACGGAGGCGATCCGGCGCATCGGCGTCGGCAGCAGCAACGGTAACAACAACGACGACGACGGCGACAGCGACGGCGACCGCGGCGAGCACGTCGCCCGCGCCTACCTGGGCCGCATCCGCATCTCGCAGCACGTCTTTGGCTACTTCAAGGTCGACCGCCACGACCGCATCCTCGACGCCGTGCAGGTCGACAACCCACCGGTCGTGCGCTACAGCAAGGGCACGTGGCTGGACGTGCCGGCGGCCGGGCTGGCCGTGCTGGCGCGCCGCCGGCTGCACATGGCGGCGGCCATCCACGCGGCCGAGCACGCGGTGCTCAGCCTGCTGCCCAGCGTGGTCGTCAGCCTGCCCGGCGACGTGCGCACCGAGTGCAAGAGCAGCCTCAAGGAGTTCCAGAGCCGCCCCGTCACGCAGCGCACGCGCCCCGCCCGCCTCACGTTCTACGACGCCAAGGGCGGCGCCGGCGGCACCGGCCTCTCCACCAAGGCCTTTGACTTTGCCGACGAGCTGCTGCGCCAGGCCCTCGCCCGCGTCGAGAGCTGCGCCTGCGGCTTCGCCGCCGACCCCGCCCGCGGCTGCCTCGAGTGCGTCGCCTCGCCCTCGTGCCTCGAGGCCAACGCCGTCATGAGCAAGGCCGGCGCCGTCGTCGTCCTGCGCAGCCTGCTGGGCCTCCCCGTCGACGAGGACAGCCTGCCCATGGGACCCGAGGAGGGCATCCCCGAGGGGCCCGAGACCGTCGTGCTCGCCCAGCCCGTGCCCGGCGTGCGCGAGCCGCCGTCGTCGCCCGCCAAGACCAGGATCAAGACGGAGGCAGAGGCAGGAGGCGCATAGAGAGAAGGAACACGCACATATATTATCTACAGAGGGAGCCGACCTGCACTATAACCCCAGAGAGAGGCCTACATTCTCGTCACAGCTGTCATCCTGGAAGCAAAGCGCCTCCTGAGACAGATTCATCACATTACTCACAAACAAAGAAGCAAACACAGCTTTTTCTGTGAAGCAAACAGAACAATTAATGACATACCGTATACCATAGAAGAGACTCGCTCTGCAAAGTGGCAGAGAACAAGCACAAAATGAGGAATGAACAGTAATCATAACCTGTCCAGTGTGACACGACAAATCAATAAATGCATGGCATGCATCTTGTGCCGTTAGATGCTGCAAGACTTTGTTTTTGCCGCAGCTCTCAGGTATCATCTGCGTATAAGCTTAAGCTGCTGCTGAGGGCCGCCGCCCACTTAGGCCGAGCTTCATCTAGCCGAGGTATCTCACGACTCCACCTGTATACATCATTTCCACGGCCGAATCTGCTGTTCAACTGCAGGCCTTAGCCGCATCCCCACACTCCCCAGACGTTGTCCAGCCCCAGTTCTTCTTCACTGGCACACTGAATATCAGTAGAGCAATACGGTGAATCAGTAGTGCCATTGACTTGCAGCGTTCTTCTAGCCCTCACAGCGCTGCAGTGAGCCGATCTGTGCACTTTTGGCGGTCCCCCTTCTCCTCTCATCCTGCCTCTCTTTTTGAAGCCTTCCTTTTGCCGAGTTGTATAATTCTGGTTTCTTTTTTCTTCTTCTTCTTCTTCTTCTCTTTTCCATCTTCTTTTCTTGTATTATCTCTGCATTTCTTTTGTTGCATTCCTCATCTGTGCAACCGCTAAAGCTACCAAGCAACACGTGCCTCCGTGTCAGCCTCGGCTCTTTACGTCATCCAGTAAGCGTTACTCGCGAGCTTCACTTTCGTCGATCGATATCGTCTTCAAACTTCGCCTAGACCTCAATTCCATCTCTTGGGTCGTCTCCTCATACCTTTCCCTCTATCTCGCCCAATATGGCTACCACCGCCGACCCGGAAGTCATCCGCCTCTCCTACGAGGGCCGCGTAGCCACCATCACTATTGACAACCCTAAGAAGCTCAATGCCCTCTCTCTGCTGCAATATTATGACCTCGCCTGCAAGATGCGTGAGGTCGCCAAGCGCGATGACATTTACATTACCTTCCTGACGGGTAACGGCCGGTTCTTCTCTGCGTAAGTTCACCCTTTTTTTTGGTCTTTTGGACCCCGTTGTGCTCGAGAGGGAGCATCGATGTTACATAGATCATAATGGTCTTACTAACTTAAATTGCTAAAGCGGTGCTGATGTTACGCTCGCCCAGGGCGCCCCCCAGGGCACCGGGAGAGAGGTTCACTTCCACTGGCTCCGCTCGTTTGTGGCGTTCAACCTGAACATTGCCCGCGCCTTCTACACGCACCCCAAGATCCTGGTCGTGGGCCTGAACGGCCCCGCCGTGGGCCTGTCGGCGGCGCTGGTCGGCTTTGCCGACTTTGTCTACTGCACGCCGTCGACGTTCATCCTGACGCCCTTCAGCTCGCTGGGCCTGGTTGCCGAGGGCGGCGCCTCCATGGGCCTGGTGCAGCGCCTGGGCCGCGCCAAGGCCAACGAGGCCCTGCTGATGAGCAAGCGCATTAGTAGCGACGAGCTGCTGTCGACGGGCTTCGCCAACGCCGTCTTTGGCGGCGAGGACGCCGCCTCCGACAAGGCCTTCCAGGCGCGCGTGCGCCGCGAGATCGACGAACGCCTGGGCGACCACCTGGTCGGCGATTCGCTGCTGGGCATCAAGCGCCTGGTGCGCCGCCCGGACGACGAGGCCCTCGATGTGCAGAACGTGCAGGAGGTGTTCGCCGGCCTGGACCGCTTCATGTCCGGCGTGCCGCAGGAGGAGTTCCGCAAGCTGGCCTCGGGCGAGAAGCGGCACAAGCTGTAAAGTTTTTTTTTAAAAAAAGAAGAGAACAGAAAACAAAGTCCATGTTTGTTGTCTTTGGAGGATACATAGTCTATTTTTGTTTTCTCAAGGCCTGTACTAATCCCTCTTTCCGCGCTCAAATGTACATATTTTATGATTCCTCTATTGTCTCTAGCCCTTCCTCTGCTACTGTGCCAGAAGCCCGAATAAAAGGCTTGTTTTCTTCCAGTACTCTTGTGCCCCTTCGGCGATGCGGTCCCGCGGCGCCTTAGTAGGGTTACCGCTGGTAGCTTGGCTCTCCAGCCCGGACCGTTCGTAGACGGCTTTCTCTAGTGCAGCTAGAGGCCACTCGGCCGCATCATTCTTTTTGCCTCCTGCCACAGCTGCATCTGCGTCAAGAGGAGCGATGCCGCACCGGAGCCAGGCAATGTCAAAGAGCCACTGCAGCAGCAGATCGCGCCTCTGTTCGTCGGAGAGCTCGGCAGACTCCGAGTCTTGCGTCGGCTTGTCGGCGTGGCCGTTCTCGCTATTTGTCTTGTCCTCTTCTTCTTCGTCTTCGTTGGCACCGTCTTTGTCTGTCTCTTGTTTCTCCTCGCCGGCCGCTTCGGAACTTTCTTTCTTTTTCGCGGATGATTTCTTTTTCGACTTCTTCGACTTGCTCGCTTCTTTCGGCTCCTCTGGCTCCTTGCTCGTGCTGGCTCGAAGATGCGGTGCCGTCTGTAGTATAGTGGTCCACTGCTCGGCCAGCTGGACTGACACCTGCTGCTTCAGCTCGGCCACGGCGGTGGGGCTCCAGAGGTCCATGCCGGCGGCGCCCATGGCGGACGACAGGTCGCGCAGGAACTTGAACACGCCAGGCGACGGCGACGACGGCAGGGCCAGCTGCTGTTTCGCGGCTCCCTCGTCGGACTCCCAGAGCAGCCGGCCAGCGACGGTCTTGCGCGCCAGGGCGGCCGAGACAAACTGCTCGAGGGGCGGCGCCACGACGATGGCGGCAATGGCGGCATGCAGCTCTGGGATGATGCCGAGGCCGAGGCGGTCGATGGCCGCGGAGGCGTCGGAAGCCGGCTCCAGAGCGGCGGCCGTGGGCCGGCGGCTGCGGACAGCGCGCAGCACGCGCAAGAGGTACATGGCGACGTGGCCCTTTGCGGAGGAGGGGGCGTCGGCGGCGGCGCGGGTCCAGGCGGCGGCGATCTGGGTGTCGAGGTCGGCGAAGGCGGCGGCGAGGGCGGCGACGAGGGCGGCGCGCAGGGCCTGGGGGTCGTCGCGGCTGAGCAGGCGGTGGCGGGCGGCGATGGTGTCCTCGTCGTCGATGACGTCGTCGGCGTCCGGGTCGTCGTCCCAGCGCTGGCGGCGCATGGCGTCGACGACGGCGGCGGCCTCGTCGACGATGTGGCGCCAGGTGGCGTAGGCGGCGGCGGCGCGGCCGACGGCGTCGCCGCGGCCATGCAGGCGGGCGGCGACGCCGCGCAGAAAGGGCACGGCGCCGTCGGCCAGGTCGGTGTCGAGGTCGTTGTTGTCAGGTGCTGCGGCGGCGGCGGCAGCCCACAGGCTCGCGCTGGAGGAGGAGGCGGCGGCGGCGGCGGCGGCGGCGGCCTGCGCGGGCCACGCCGCCAGCGTGGCCGCGACCTCGGCGC
>NTMA01000060.1:0-253994 GCA_002917075.1 Hawksworthiomyces lignivorus
GGGGGGGGGGGGGGGGGTGAAAGGGAGTGGACGCACCAAGAATCATAACAACTCCCTTGAGCAGCTCCTTGCGGTCCCAGCCACAGATCTCGCCGGTTCTACTAAACCAGCCAAATGTCTTGTCGCCGCCGGCGCCGGCCGCCGGCCGCGAGTCCTGCAGCACGCCTCCCAGCAGGCTGTTTAGCAGCTCCTCGACTTTGCCGCGCAAGCCCTCAGCGCCCAGCCGCTTTGCATACATAAACAGGTACAGCCGGAACTCGTCGCGGGCGCCTAGCTGTAGCGCGCCGGCGATGCGGTTCTCCAGGTGGGCAATGCTCACGCTGGCCTCAAAGTCCTCGAACCCATCGCGGGCCAGCAGCGTCTTGACCAGCCGCTGCAGCGTGTAGGCGCGGCCCTTGAGCAGGAACTCGTTGGTCGTATGGCGCTCCAGGAAGGGGATGATGCCGGCCGAGACGGTGGCCGCCGTGCTGCCGACTCCGTCCACGCCGTCCTTGCCGCTGCCGTTGGTGCTGCTCGCAGCGCCGTTCGCGGACACGTCTGCCGCCGTGACGGGGCCCACGGCGGTCGTCTGCAGGGCGCTGATGGAGCTGTCGTTGCTGTTCCAGTACTGGCTGCCGACAGCCCACCACGACTCAGAGAGGCGCTGCCATGTGTAGAGATTAGGCGCGTAGTAGTAGCCGTCGCCATTGCTCAGCGTCACGACAATGTGGCCGTTTGAGTTGAGGTGGGCGGACGTGACGCCGGGGCCAGGGGTCGCCGTGTGCTGATTGAGCGAGTGGATGGCGATCTCCAAGATGGGCGCTAGGGAGACGGGCGGGTGTGGCGACTGCATCGTCTGCACGTTCCACACGTAGGCCAGCCCCACCGCCGTGATGCAGAGCAGCCAGTGCTCGCGGCACTCGAAGATGACGGGCTGCGACTCCAGGACCATGGTGTTGACCAGCCGCCGGCCGGCCGGGGTCCAGATGTAGAGGCAGCTGTCTTCGCATGCCGCGGCCCAGAAGTGCTTGTTGCCCGTAACCAGCAGCACCGCCTTGGGCACAAAGTCCTGCCACAGCACGTTGCCGCGCTTTGTCACAATAATGTGCGTCGGGTCGCGGAACTGGGTCGCGTTTTTGGCTTCGAAAATAATGTTCTCAGATATGCGCGAGGCCTCGTCCAGCGTCCTGTTCCCCTGCAGCACGCCCTTCTCGAGTGGCCGCAGGATGTGTGTCCGCACTTTGGGGACGCCGAGCCGCACTTGGGAGATGGAGATGGACGGGTTGAGGACGGCTGGCCGAATGAACTCGGGTGTCGGCACCGCACCCTGGGCGGGCGGCTGTAGCGTGGCTGCTTCTGTCCCCTCGACGCCGTTGATCAAGATGGGCGTCGGTCCTGCGGGAGTGGCACCCGCCGCTCCGGTCGCCCCTGTCGACCGTTTCGCTGTTGAATCTGCGACCTCCTCCTCGCCCTCCACAGCCACGGCCTTTCGCTTCGTGCCCAGTAGCATCGACGCGATGCCTCCGTTTGGAAGGCCCTCTACGGGGCGGGAGAGGTCAAGGATGGTCTGTGGTGTTTCGTTTTGGCTGGCCTTGTTGGAGCTCGTCGTGCCGACGAGTTGTGATTGTGGCAAGGACGACTGCCCGGTCCCCGACGACGAGACGAGAAGAGGTGCCACCCTCTTCTTGCCGTCTTTTGTGATCGTGACGCGGGATTTCAGGGTCGCTATCCGCTCTGCCCGCTTCTCCGCCGTCTCCTCCTCTGCTGTCGGCGGCGCTGGCGTAGATGCCGATGACGCTTTGTCTTTCTCCTCTTTGCCGCCCTTTTCATCTTTGCCGTCCTTTGACTTGTCCTCTTTCCCATCGCTGTCCTTCTTCCCGTCTGTTCCGTTCGCTTCGGCCGCCTTGCCGCCGGCACCCTTTGGCGTCCCGTTCGCTGCCGGCTGCGGGGTGCTGGCACCGCTGGCGTCCTTCTTGCCGGCGGACTGCGCGTCGCCCATGAGCGCGCCCATGCGCGACTCGGCGCCGCGCAGCTCGCCGGCCTTGCTATGCGTCTCGAGGTGGAGGCCGTCGACGTCTTCGGCGATGCCCATGCCCTTGCGCGAGGCGCCAAACTTCTGCAGCGCCTTGTCGTTCTCCTCGGCCTTGGCCACCCAGCCCAGCTCGCCCTCCTCGAACTTGGCCACGACGATGCTGCCGTCCAGGCTCGAGGCGAACACGGCCTGGCCGTCGGGGGTCCAGGCCAGGTCCGAGATGGACTTGGACGCCAGGTCCTGCAGGATCACCAGCGGCCGCGACGTGTTCGTGTTCCAGATGCTCAGCGTCTTGTCCTGCCCGGCAGAGGCGATGACGGTGACGAGGCTCTCCGTCTCGCGGCCGCTGCTGTTGCCGTTGCCGTTGGTCGTGCCGTTGGTCTCGCCGGCGGGCTTCGGCTTCTTGGTGTAGAAGAGGCGTGGCGAGAACATGCAGACCTCGGTGGGGCCCTCGTGGCCGATCAGGTTGATCTCGCTATCCCAGTGGGTGCGCTCGATGATGGCCACGGAGCTAACGGGACCGTTGACGGCGTTGGGGGCGGCGATGTGGTTGCCGTCGGGCGACCAGGAGCAGCGGCGGAAGTAGGTGGTCAGCGGCGAGCTCTTGAAGGGAGCGCTGATGGTGGTCTCGAGTACAAAGTTGTTGACCAGGTCGTGCTGGGTCGCGTTGGGCGGCGGCGGGGTGAACTTGAAGATCTTGATGGTGCGGTCGTCGCTGGCCGTGGCGAAGAACTTGTTCGCCGGATCAAAGGTGACACCCTTGACGTGGCTCTGGTGTACCGACAGGGTCTTGAGCTTCTCAAAGGTGTGGCCGGACCACACGACGACCTTGGAGTCCAGCCCCACGGACACCAGGATGGACGAGTCATAGGACCAGGCCAGGTCCTGCACGTCGTTCTCGTGGCCGATCAGGCGCTTGTACGTCTTCCAGTTCTCGACGGGCGGGGGCTCATTCGTGCCAAAGGACGCCGCGTGCGAGGGGGGGCTCGAGTCGAGGTGGTAGATGCAGATGATCTTATCGTCGGCACCGGAGGCGAGGTACCGGCCGTTGGGAGAGAAACGAACGGAGTGGATGGTGCCGAGGTGGTGGCTCATGTGGCAGAGCTGGCGGGGCTTTGTATAGAACCTGTCGTCGGAACGAAAGATAGACTCCGTGGACCAGACGCGGACGTGGCCATCTGCCGGCGATCGTCAGCGGAACAGGGCATTGGCACGAGGAAGTCGAAGAAGAAGAAGAAAATGCAGAAGAATAAGAAGAAGCTCACCTCCACCAGCCGTTGCCAATCTCTTGCCGTCGGGCGAGACGTGGCAGCTGTATACTTCGAAATCTTTTTGCTCCCCTACATCATATGGACAGCAACGAAAAGCATTAGTACATGTGCCATCTCAGGAGATTGCATAATTGAGTGTCCCATTGTCCAGAAAGCTGACTATGGCCTCGACGTGTTCTCCAGTCTACAATCGCAGCTTTGGATCCTTCCAGGTTTGGGGGGGGGGGGTTCCTTTCAAGCAAACTCGCAAGATTCAACATACCGCTATGGCTCAGCCATGATGGCTTGATTATATGCATCTTGGCGGGAAAACACGGCCGTGTTGACCATGTCTTTTCCCTAGATGTGCCGGATTGTGCTCTGTCGAGAGGACGACTACAAGCAGTTTGGGCTTGTTCAGCGATAGGAGATGGTAAAGTGGTGAGAGAGACTGGCTTTTTTAAGAAAGTCGCTTTTTTTTGGTCTGGCCAAGTCGCGACGGCAGGCGCGTGCTGATGACGGCAATGCGAAAGTGGCTCGCGCTAGCTGAAATGACAGCGAAAGGAGGCCTAAGGCTTAAAGGCTTACAGGCCTACAGGATTACAGGCTTCAAATAGCAGGTAGAAGGCAATGATTGGTCGCCAGGCACACAGACGCTAGTCTTGGGGGTTCGTTTTAGAGCCAAACACGGGAAACAGCCTCGACAGCGTATCAACTGCTTGCTTCAGCGTCCACTGCAAGGCTGTGCGTCACAGGGTCTTCGCCAGGTGCGCACAGCGGGACTGAACTTGACAGGACCAACAATGCAGATGAATTCGCAGCAAGCAGCTAGCTAGCTAACACGAAGAGTAAGCATACAAACAGATAAGCAGACAAGCAAAAGAAACAGTTCACTTTGCTCAACAGGACATATATAAGATACATAGAGTCGTACAACATCATAGCGGAAAACCCGAGTTCAATCATCTTTTAACCTCCATGAGGAAACCCATTCGTCTGTCTCTCATTGATATTCTTAGTTTCAAACAGAAAATTAAAAAAGCAAAAACATTACGACTAGAGCGGAAGCCCCCTTGAGATAAAAGCATAAAGGAAATAACTAAATAAATATGTAATAGCAGTGCGAAGAGAGGACACGCCGTGATAACAACGGTTAACAGGTGCCCCGCTTTTACCCAACGGCCTCAAGCAGCGACCGGTGGCTCAGCCTTTTTGGCACCTGTCTTCGGTTTGGCGTCCTGTACGAGAGTCAGAATCCTGATGCACTTCTGATGAAGGAAACTAGAGAAAGAAAGAAAAAGGGAAAAAGAGAGAGAGAGAGAGAGAAGCTAGAGTGAGCTGTGGTGTGAACGACTTACCTTGGGCTTTGCTGATACCTTCTTGACCACCTTCTTGACGCTTGCCTTGGCCTACAAGGTTTGTCAGCGCAAATTCAGAAACGATGAGAAAATTGGGCTGCTATATAACTCTACCTTTGCAACGACGCCGGCTTCCTTCTTCGGGGCCTTCTTCGTCTTGGTCACGCCAGTCGGCTTTGAAGCGGCTGCTGCCTTGGGCGCAGATTTGGCCTTGGGCTTGGTGCTCTTCTTGCGCGTGATCGTAGGTGCTGTATCGATCGTTTGAAAAACGCGCGGTGCGGAGTGGCCTGTCGAAGAACGTGTTCCTTCGCGCGCCATTGCTATGATCCAGAGACGGTGGTAAAAAAAAAAAAAAATTTTTTTAAAAAAAAAAAAAAAAAAAGAGAAGAGGCTACGTGTATTGGCAATGAACCGACTGCTCGCTTTTGAGGTCACGGCTGAAGGCGCTCGTAGACCGCGACCCAAAACAAGGAGAAACACAAAGCGCAAATGGGCTGTAAAAAAGAGAGTCGCACAGCAGACAGCGAATAGAGGCAGAAGAGATGCGATAGGGGCAAATTACAGCAGTGCACAAAAGCGCAAAAAGCGAAAAGGATGAAGAGGAAAAGGTTAGGGATTCTAGACAGACTGCTAGAAGTTCTGCAAAGGAGTGGAGTAAAGGAGAGAGAGATGGAAAGGAAGAGAGAGAAGAGAAGAGAAGAGAAGAGACAGAATTCACAAACGAAATCGACAGTCCAAACACTGGCGGTAAGACAGGTTGCAAGGAGATGGGAGAATCACAAACCCAAGCGGAAAGTGAATGCTGCCGGAACTGCTACATACCACATCTCAGAGAGCTAGATAATACAATATTGGACAGGGCACACGAGTATAGGAGGGCACAGGAAAGACCAGACTGGGCTGCAACGGTGAGCATAACCAGGCGGTCACTCTCTCTCCCAATGGCAGAAAAAAAAAACGGACGAAGATCTTACTTTGCCGGTAGATAAAGGAAAGAGGGCCAGGCCAACAAAAGTTACATGATAGCAAGCCTAGTTGGACATCTGAGATACCATCGTAGCGGCGGCGGTTATGGTGGTGATGGGCAGGCCTACTTGCGCAATTTCTGGCGGTGGGCGCTCTACAACTGAAATCGGTGTAAATCCCGCTGTTCTTACCACAGTATTCCCGTTGGTAGATACGTGTTGCCGTGCTCCATACGGGAGCTGGGGCTCTTTTGGGGAGATATAAGACGCCCTTTGTGCTGGTTCGTGGACGCATGTCTGTAATATGGCAGCTCCCTACAGGCGAAGGAGCAGGATCGAACCATTGGTGAGTGTTGATCTGTCGGGGCAGAGCCTGCTGTTCCCCAATCAACCTGGGCCAGCAACATCAAACGATGCCTCTGTGTGTGAAGAAAGCACACAATTACCTAGCCTTCATTATAATAGTACTGGTCTATCCTTCAAGCCCGCCATGGTGGACAACGAGTTCACTGGAAATATTATTCGAGTTAAGCACCCCTCAGGGGTTGGGGTAGCGGGAAGCACGATGAACACAGAAGCGAGAAACCTGCTAAATATGTACCATAAATATCCGCATCCTTCTACAGTAGCAATTGATCCTGCCATGGTCGGTTTTCTCGCCCCCACTGGGAAGGTGTCAGTGAGCGAGCCCTAAATAATCAATTACAGGCTACCCAATTAAAGAGCTCGATGCAAAGTAAACAAAAGTAATTGGTGAAAGTTTCACTTCTGGCCTCACCTCACGCATTTCCCTTGCAGCCTTACAGCCGTTGCTATAGCGTAATACAAAATGCGAAGCACAACAACACCAGGCGAATAGGCTGTGTATAGATGTCTGATCTGAAGCATATGCTCAGCTCGACAACGATACCAAGCGCAATGGCATCACGCAAGCTGTCTCGCAGCAAGCCTCCTAAGACAGCCAAAGGCAAAGGCACGACTGCCTCGAGGCCAGGTACATTCTCCGTAAATTCCTTGCGCGCATCTTTCGCGGCTCTTCTAATAAGATATCGTGATAGACCGATCGCGGTTAGTAAACAGTCATAGTGCAGGAGGGTTGGCGAGCATTGCACCGGGCCCATCCAAGCGTCGACGTCCCGTAGAAGGCGAGTCGACAGCTACGCAAAGCTCGAAAAAAGCAAAAGTTGCTGAATCTGCCCGCCAAGACCATCTTGCATCCCCGCTCTCGCCACCCGTTATCAATCATATACCTACCGAAATCCTCAATGTTTTTGTGTTTGGCAGCGGCGACGACGGCGAACTGGGCCTGGGACCCTCCAAACAGTTGTCCCTCAAGCCCACTCGCAATCCCTACCTGGACCCCACAATACCCACTACCCTACACGTCGTGCAGCTCGACTGCGGTGGCATGCACACAATTGCTCTGACGGACAAGAACCAGATAATAACTTGGGGGGTGAACGACAACGGCGCTCTCGGAAGAGACACCGAATGGGATGACAACTTGCGCGACGTTGACGCAGACGACTCGGACGAAGACGCCGAGCTTAATCCTTTAGAGTCAACGCCGACAGCTGTGCCGGCGTCTCACTTCCCACTCGGGACGCAGTTTGTGCAGGTGGCGGCCGGTGACAGCTGCAGTCTAGCACTCACAGATACCGGCCTGGTCTACGGCTGGGGGACATTCAAGGTGTGTGCTCTCCAGCATCCTCACACTGGAATCGCAATCCGCCATGGGATGTGTGTACAAGATATGCTCTTCAGAAGCTGACCTTCAAAAGGCTCCCGACGGGGGCGAGACATTCGGCCACGACGTCGACGGAGCAGTCATCAAGAAGCAGATCGTGCCTACTCTCGTCCGTGGTCTGACCAGGATCACCCAGATCGCCTGCGGCGCCAACCACGCCCTCGCCCTGGACGCGGTCGGCGTCGTCTGGTCGTGGGGCCGCGGCGACCAGAACCAGCTAGGCCGCCGTCTTCGCCTGGATAACGACGGCGGCGGTGACACGGGTCGTCGCTCTGCGCGCTATGTCAGCGCCGCGGGCTCCCCGCTCGACCCGCACCCGATTGGCATCCGCAACGTCCGGTACGTCGCCGCCGGCGAGTATCACAGTTTTGCCGTCGACCGCCGCGACAACGTCTGGGGGTGGGGACTCAACAGCTTCGGCGAGGCCGGCTACGCCCGGACAGCGGGCCAGGACGGCGCCGCGGCGATTCTGCCACACCCGGTCAAGATCCACGACCTCCACGGAAAAGGCGTCGTCGGCCTCGCCGGCGGCGCTCACCACTCTGCCGCAGTGACGGCAGACGGGCGCTGCTTCGTGTGGGGGCGGCTCGACGGCGGCCAGCTGGGCATCGCGTTCGACGCCGAGCAGCTGGCGGATGCCACGCTGGTGCGGCGCGACGGCCGCGACCGGCCCCGCATCTGCCTGCGGCCCACCTTGGTGAGGGCGCTTGAGAGCAAGAGCGATGGCGACGACGACGGCGACGGCGCGAGCAGCGGCGTGCGCTTCGTCGCCTGTGGTACCGACCACACCATCTTTATCACACGCAGCGGGACTGCCTACGGGACGGGTTTCAATTCCCAGGGCCAGCTAGGCTTGGGCAACGACGATGATGACGTGCTCACAGCACAGCGCATTCACACCAAGGCGCTGGAAGGTCGGGTGCTCACCTGGGCCGGCGCGGGCGGGCAATTCTCTGTGGTTGCCGGACCTGCTAAGGCGCTAAAGGCTAGCTGACCGACCGGCGGGGCATGCCGGTTAAGATCACCGGCGTGCATATTCTCATATATTCTGCTGTTTGGAAGATGGACTCCATTGGTATATAAAGCTTTCAGGGCCTTTCGGCATAGATTTTACGTCTTGGAGCCATCGCCGCAATACTACGTTGTACAGCCGCTTGCAAAACAGACAACGGTCCTGCTAAAGGAGCCGGTTTAGCCATGAACACAGGAAGCAGAAACCCACTCTTGCAGGATGATGCAAGTTAGAGGCGTCGAACTTCCGTGTATAGAGAGCATATATTCCGTCCTCTTGGCGGCAGTTATTTGTCGTTGGTTTTTTTTCCCTCGCGGCGTCGACCCACATCTTATCTCGGACCGCAGCGTAATAAGAATAAGCATATGCCATGGCTAAGATGGGGTGCAGATTCGCCGGTTGCATTGTTTATCGGGTTATGTCCGTACGATAGAGTTAGACAGGTCACAAGCCTAGGAAGGAGCTGAAGGATGCAAGTCTACGGGAGCTATCCCGTATGTCCCGTTAGGACGCAAACGGGGTTAGTTACGACGTAGATGTTAATGTCTCCCGCAGTCTCTATCGTTGTAATTTAGCCTTTTGCTCTTCTAAATTTATTGGGCTGTGCTCTGGCGAGTCTAGGCTCGAAGACGCCGCCCATCCTTTCTGGGTTGGTTCAGGGAGACCCTAGTAAATAACAGGCCAAGCTTCGTGCAAGCACGAGCGAATCACTGCCAATCCAAATAAAAGACGTGAAGGTGCTTGCTTCTCGTTGGTCACAACAGTCACAATAGTCGCAGTCGTCACAGCGTATGTGTATGAGGCTGTCGCACAGGATGCGAGATCAAAGCCGATAGTTCGCGAACAGCCTCTGTCGAAAAAAATAAGCTCAAGAAGTATTCAACAGAGGGGTGACAAGAAAAAGATACAAGGCAGTAACTGGGACGAGAAGGAGGAAAAGCCAAAGCCAAGGCCAACATCTCGTATTCTGGAAGAAATGCGCAGCAAAACCCGCAATAAAAATACTTTGTACGCTGATCTCCACACTCGGCAAATTTGCGGCGATGAAAAGATAGCACACTATTCGCCCACCATTCGTCCACCCTTCGCCCACTAATCGCCGCCTATTCGCCGCGCCACAGCTAATTTTTGGTGACGCAATCTATTTCTCCTTTCTTGGTACACGTGCATTTCTCTAAGGCAGACAGTAAATTCCCGTAACATTGCAAAATTCAAAAAAGGAAATTGCCATGGTATGTAGGCAAAATTAAGGAGACCAAACAGAGAGCCTGGGACCTGGCAGCTAATTGAGAGGAAAAAAAAAAAGATGAAAGAAAAAGAAAGAAAAGAAAAAGAAAAAGAAAAAAAGAAAAAGGAAAACACTGTAACTCCAGCGGCTCTCTTCCCCTGCTCCGAAATGTCAAAGAAAACCGTTCGCATCTATACTCCGTGCTCCGTATAGCCTCAATTCCTTGCTCCTTCATGTCTTACTGCCGTATACATCTCACTTCCCCCTGTAAGAAAAGCAACGCGACACGGCTAGCGTCATCAGCTGCAAATCACTCCATGAATGCCAAGGTCTACACGTACCTGTTCCCACGCATACACGTACTCCGTAGGCATCAACGAATTACCCCTGCAAGATTGCTAGCTCGACCGTTGGTGAGGAGCCCAGCCGCAGTTTTCATTGTCTCAGTTTCCTGATACGGGGCTTGGCTTCCCGAAAACTGGCAGAATTCTTTCTTGTCGTTTTCCCCTTTTGTTGCGTTTTGACCAGTTTTTGGTGCTTTGCTTGGTTCTTCGTGGCTTGGTGCTCAGTTTCTTCATATTACTCCTTTTGTCCATCCTTTTTTCTTTTCTTTTCTCCTTTTCTATCTCGTCTTCTTCCGGCTCTGCGTCCACAAGTTTTCCTTCTGTCTTCCACCTTCGGGCATCCTTCTCTTGTACGTGCATGTCACACCGCGTGTGCAGCTCTCTCTTGCACAACCCACATGCCAATGTCAATGCTATAATTCAGCCTTTACCATGAGCTCCTCGTCCGACGACGAGCGTGCTGCCTTCTTGGTGCGCCGGCCGCCAACGCCTCCCTCGCCTCCGCCGTTCCTCCTCGACGACGACGACGTCGACTCAGTCGCCGCCCTCGAGGACGGCCTGCATCCTAGCAATGTTCTCCTCTCCAAGGCCGAGTATCAGCAGCAGCAGCTCGATCGACGAAGACGTTTCAGCGCACGTCATCTGATCTTCAAACTATGTTCCAGCCGTCGCACAACCCGCCGCACCTTTGTCTTCTTCATTAAGCACCTGTTTCTCCTGCTCCTGGCCGTGTTTATCTTTACGCCCATCATTGCGCCTTCTTATACCTCTCCTCCTGCGCACTACAACGAACTCGCCGCACGCTGCGACGTCCCGGCAGAGCCCATTGGCAAGAACGTATCCAGCGTCAGGGGCTGTGCCAATCCCAATGGGGAGAAGGTTTTCATCACCGTGAGCTTGTACGACAAGGATGGCCACCTGGCCGGCGGCAATTGGGGAAAGGCCATCCTTGAGCTCATCCGCCTGCTCGGTCATGACAACGTCTTTCTCAGCATCTACGAAAACGACAGCGGCCCTGCTGGAGAAGCCGCGCTCAAGCGCCTGACGCGTGCACTGCCCTGCCGCCACAAGATCGTCTATGAGGACCATGTGCCTCTCGACATTTTCCCTACCATCACGCTCCCAGACGGCAGCGTCCGAACAAAGCGCCTTGCATATCTCTCCGAGATGCGGAACCGCGCCCTGCGTCCGCTAGACACCCTGGACGGTGTGGACGCGACAAAATTCGACAAGATCTTGTTCCTCAACGACATCGCCTTCCGACCGCTCGACGCAGCCCAGCTGCTCTTCAGCACCAACGTGGGCGAAGACGGCCGCACGCACTACCTTTCTGCCTGCGCTCTCGACTGGAAGATGCCCTACAAGATCTACGACGTATACGCCCAGCGAGACGCCGACGGCTTCTCGAACGGCCTGCCCATCTACCCCATCTTCAGCGGCGCTGGAAACGGGTATTCCAGGTCAGACATGCAGGCGCAGAAAGATGCTGTGCGCGTGCAGTCGTGCTGGGGCGGCATGGTCGCCATGCAGGCGACGTACGTGCAGAACCTAGACGAGAAGCTCCCGCGCCCCGACTTCCAGGACATTGGCAGCCATGTCATCGATCCAGCCCGTCCCACTGCCGTCGCCGCCCCCGTGCGCTTCCGGTACGAGCCCGAAGTCTTTGTCGACGCCTGCGAGTGCTGCCTCTTCCTGGCCGACGTGTCGCAGGCCGCCCGCGCCGCAGGCGCACCGGCGTCTGAGATGGGCGTGTTTGTCAATCCCTATGTCCGCGTCGCCTACGACTGGAGCGCGCTGCGCTGGGTGCACATCATTCAGCGGTGGGAGCGGCTGTTCGCGGTGCCGCAGGGGATCATAACGAAGCTCGCTGGCCTGCCGACGCACAACCCCCACCGCGCGGTCAAGGAGGGCGATCCGTTTGTCGAGGAGGTCTGGGACAACGCCACCAATTCGTGGGTGCTCGAGGAGCGCACCGGCCGCAACGGAATGTTCTGCGCCGTCCGCGAGATGCAGCTGATCCAGCGCGAGCCGCGACAGGGCGACCAGAACTGGGCAAACACCAACATCCCGCCCGGCCAGACGTTGGATTTTCCGACCTAGGAGTGCCGGAACAATACCCCGACTGGATTTGCTGGCATGCGCGAGCCAAGTATTACTGACTCCTGGCCTCAGCTTTTTATTTTTATTTTTTCCAAAGCTGGCTAGCCCCGCTGCTACCCCCAAAGCTTTTATAAGACTCACCGCACGCATTGGAAAAATAAACATTCTGCGGATTCTCCCGCGCAGCCACAATCGATGCGTTCGCCAGCCTTCCGCACAATGACGAGCACACGGCGACAAGACGTGCTACAAAGCTACAAGTCAAGAGCGAGCCCAAGGCATCGAGACAGCAGTGCGAAAAGTCGTCCATAAACCATGAACATACCATCGGCGTGCAAGCGACAGGTTTACATATATTTTTCTAATACATATATATTTGACTAATTGCAGCTCACTAGGGAAATGGAATGGGAGTCCGGAGTATTTTTTTTTATATATAAGATACCACCAGCAGCTACTTGACACTTTCATATTTTTTGGGTACCTTATTGCATATAGTTTCCATACATAGATTTATTTAAGTTTTTTTTTTTAATATAATTTTGTGCTATCGTCGGGATGCAATGCCGAGATGGTGTGCTCATTATATTTTACTTTTCTTGCGGCAGATAGAGACTGACAATGTAATTCTGCTGTACTTCGTAGATGCCCTACGTATATACGTAAGGCAGGCGTGCAGAAAAATTAAGGGGAGCGCCCTGGGCTAGTGCGTCATTTGCAGTTCAAGATTTGCGATTTTGGAGGGTCTGAGTCAACGGCAGCGCCCTTTGCAAGACACACCGATGAATTATTCTGCAGCCTAACATGCCCTCCCTTTGTGTTTTATCGTTGATAGCATCTTGAAAGAATCTTGGATCTGCAGGCCGTGTGGAACTGCCAATCTCGGCAAGCTATTTTCTAAATGCCAGGAACTTATGTACAATATTGTGAACTACGCGGCCCCCTAATGAGTCACCCTAATGAAATATGCGGACCTAAAAACCGGGGGAGGTACCAGCGGCAATCAAGCATGTAAACATTCCGGACCATACAGCACTGTATATTATTCAAAAAGAAAAAAAGGCACATTTCTTTTGGACTTTGCCACTTGAGAAGCTGTCGCTACCGCACTCGCAAACTATATTCAAACAATGGCTTCCTCGTCGACCACGCCGACACTGAGCTGGCGGCTCTCTGTGCCGCCACCAGCTGCAGATGGTAGCAGCGCCTCCGCAGACGCCACCTCACAGCAGGAGCACTACCTCTGCTCGACGGACCCGGCGCTCATCCAGCTGGACGCCCTCAACCAGGCCATGGAGTCCAGCCTGCTCTGGTGGGCCACGGGCCTGGAGCCCTCTCTCCTGACCACCATGGTCAACAGCAGCATCTGCCTGGCCGTGTACACGCTGGCGGGCGGCGACGGCGACAAGGGCGGCGACGGCGCGGTCAAGGAAATGGTCGGCTTCGCCCGCCTCATCACGGACCGCGTCACCTTTGCCTACCTGACTGACGTCTATGTGCTCCCGCCCTACCAGCGGCGGGGCCTGGGCGCGTGGATGATGCGGTGCCTGCGCGAGATGGTCGCCGGAGAGCCGGGCAACCCCGACCGCCCCGGGTGGCCGTCGCTGCGCAGCCTGTGGCTCATCGCCAGCGGGCCCGCCGCCGCCCGCATGTACGCCGCCACCCTCGGCGTCGAGGAGGCTGCGCGGTACCGGCCCACGCCCGGCGTCCCAGACAGCGGCAGGCTGCTGCTGGAGATGCCGGGCCCCGCCAACGGCCTCAAGCGCCACTAAAGACCGGCGCAGACAGCAGCCAGCACTGAAAAACCAATCGGGAGTCAGCATAGCAGCAGCGCAGGATTTGTGCCCCATATAGAACTAGAGAGGATAGAGTCAATGTAAAAAAGCCTTTGTTGCCCATTTGTTAATGAATTCTCGTTTCCTCGTGTTCCTATTCTTTTTTTTTTCTGTCTTCTTTTTTTTTTGCTTCTTATGCTGTGGTCGTCTTGCCATAGGCGCCGCCAGCCGCTTTGCGCATCTCGAGGGCCCGCTTGTAGGGCGGCGCCGTAGGCGGCTGCACGGGATCAAGCGAGACGTAGTCGTCGGGCAGCTTGTAGGAGGCGTCCGAGTCAAACGCCGACAGGTCGCCGCACGCCACGAACGGGGCGATCCAGCGCGACTCGTCCAGGCCCTGCGCGGCGGGCGCCCGCTGGTCTTCGTAGCCGATCTCGACGATGCTGCCGTCGTCGGTGGAAGAGGCGGCGCGCGACGCGCGCCAGCAGCCCGTGGCCGGGTCCTGCCACGTGTCGCCGGCCGCGCCGGGCAGCATCTCCCTCGTCCTCTCCGCCGCCGCGCGCTGCGGCGGGCGGTAGCCGACGCCGAGGGGCCGCTCGAGGCTCGCCTGAAAGGCAGCGGGGGGGCGGAAGTCGAGGCAGACGATAAAGGCCTCGACGCTGCTGGCGCGCGAGGAGCGCGGCTTGGCGACGACGACACGCGCAAAGAACAGCTTGAGCTGGGCGTACAGCAGGTCGACGCTGCGGCCGCGGAAGATCTTGGCCACGAACTTGCCGCCCGGCTTGAGCACGCACAGCGCCAGGTTGAGCGCCGCAAACAGCAGCTGCGACTGCACGTACATGTCCAGGTCGTGCAGCCCCGTCACGTCCGGCGCCCCGTCGCTCAGCACCAGGTCCACCGGGTGGCTGGCCGCCGCCGCCCCGCTGCCCACCGCCGCCGCGTCGTACTCCGGGTCCAGCGCCTTCAGAAGCAGCGGCACCGTCGCCGGATGCGTAATGTCCGCCCGCAGCGTGACGATGCCCGGCAGCGGGCTGATGGGCTGCAGGTCGATGGCCACAATCTTGACGTCACCCGGGGGGCCGGCGCGCTTCGGTGAGGTGGCAGCAGCGGCAGCACTGGTGACAGAGCTGCCATCATTGCGGTCCTCTGCTGCCACGACACCCAGCATCCGCTGGCGCAGCAGAGCCTCTCTGTCTTGCCACGCCGCCCGGCCAAACGTCTCGCCTTTGATCAGCACGCGGGACAAGACCTGCGACCAGCTGCCCGGCGCCGCACACAGGTCTACCACGCGGCTGACACCCGAGAACAGGTCAAACTCTGGCATCCCAGTCAGCATACCGTATAGTCTTCTAGCTTTGCATGTTGGACAGGTGGGTTCTTCTTCATACCCTCATCGAGCTGAAGCAGCTTGAATGCACTTCTTGCTCGCCAGCCCTGTTCTTTCGCCAGCCGGTAGTAGGCATCGCGCTTATCTTTAGAAGACTTTCCCATCTTGGAATAACGTAGCACCCTTCAATAAATGAAATCGTCTTCAATATTCTGCCAACTGTGAGGTGCAATTTCTGGCGCCTCAAATTTTCAACGCTTTTTTTTCCCCAATTTGATCTAAGTGCACGTGACTCCCATCGTTCTCAGCTCTCATGGGTCTCAACAGACTTTGATGATGGTATAGGAATTCAACTTGAAGAAATCAGAGGCAAATCAGAAGTTTATAGAAAGTTTTTTATTTATTCTTCTCCGTATATTAGGGCTCTGTCGGTGGTCAACTACTGTCGACAGCAGGAAAAAGATCATCGTTGAAGTGGGAGCTCCAATACGATAAGATAAGGATAGGCCCCACTGATTGCCGCTGGCTAAAAAAAAAAGTTTCGGCGTTCACTAACAGTAGAAATTTGGGAGGATATTTTTGCTAATAGCTGCATCCAGAAGCAAAACTCTCGACGGCACAACACAATTGCTGTGACGAATCGTAAGATTCACATTCTCCCAAAATGGCACGACAGGAAGATGCGAAGAGCGGCAGCAACAATAACAAAAAGCGCAAGTTTACCAAACATGCTCACGGCCAGCCCCAAAAGCGCAGGAAGGGCAACGCCGTCTCGAATGGCCGCAAGCCAGCACCGGGGCCGCGGCGTGTGGTGGCCGCGGATGAGCTGAAGTGGAAACCTGTCGCCATTCCTGAGATGTTTGACGATGCCGAAGGCTTCTTTGGGCTCGAGGAAATTGATGGTGTCGAAATTGTCCGGAACGGCGACTCCATTCAGTTTGTAAGCTTCAGGTCCTTTTGGGAATCGTCCTATGCAATGGTATTTATTTGCTGACTCTTTTCGGAATCCAGGTGACAACGGCCCCATTATCTGAAGGCACTGAAGAATTCGAGGGTTTTGACGACGCGACGGGCATTTCCAGCTCGTCACCAGCAACAGACGTGTCCGAGAAGGACGTGAACGGAACCAAACCAGAAAAAAAGGCGAAGAAGGCGAAGGAGGCAAAAGCAGCTGCCGAAACGAAAGAGCAGACGAAATCAAACAACAAAGCCGAAAATAAGGAGGATGACAAGAAGAAGGGGAAGGACGGGAAGAAGGAGAAGAAGACAACCGCAGCAGATGCCGCACTGAGCAACAGCGCTGGGTTTTCCATGCTGGCAGAGATCGGCAGCGATGTTGAAGACGAAGACGGTGCCGACGTCTCGGCGTGGGTGCCCCTCAACCTTTCACCGCCGCTATTGTCGTGTCTGGCGAGGCTCAAGTTTTCCAAGCCAACATCAATTCAGTCTGCCACAATCCCTGAGATTCTCGCTGGGCACGACGTCATTGGCAAGGCCTCGACGGGCTCTGGCAAGACGCTGGCGTTCTCGATTCCCATTGTTCAAACTTGGCTCTCCCGAAACAGCGGCGTCGACCCTGCAAAAAATAGCGACGCAAAGAAGACGCCGCTTGCGCTGATTCTATCCCCCACCCGCGAACTGGCCCACCAGATCACCAACCACATCAAGGACCTGTGCGGCGCTCTGCCGTCTGGTCCTTATGTTTGCTCAGTCACAGGTGGTCTGTCGGTATTCAAGCAGCAGCGGCAGCTGGAAAAAGCGGATATCGTTGTCGGTACGCCAGGCCGGCTGTGGGAGGTGCTGAGCTCTAGCAAACCGCTGCTAGAGGCTTTCAGGTCAATATCATACCTCGTCGTCGACGAAGCTGATCGTCTGCTATCTGAGGGACACTTCAAGGAAGCTGAAGAAATTTTGCTTGCACTTGACCGACTGGAGCTCGAGGAGGACGAAGATGACGACGATGAATCTGGATCTAAGCAGAAACCCAGGCAGACGCTGGTCTTCTCAGCAACGTTTAACAAGGGCCTCCAACAGAAGCTGGCAGGAAAGGGCCGTTATGACCTAATGGACCAGGCGCAGTCCATGGAGCACCTTCTAAAACGACTGAATTTCCGCGAAGAAGTCCCAAAGTTCTTGGATGTTAATCCTGTGTCTCAGATGGCTGAGCGCCTGCGCGAGGGTCTCGTTGAGTGCGGAGCCATGGAAAAGGTAATGTTTTGCAACTACGCCGGTTTGATCCTCATTTTATTCCTACTACGGTACACTAACAAATAACAGGATCTTTACCTCTACGCGCTCCTTTTGCTGCAACCTACGAGACGGACCCTTGTTTTCACCAACTCTATCAGTTCTGTGCGCCGTCTTACGCCGATGTTGCAGAATCTGAACCTGTCAGCACTGCCGTTGCACTCGCAGATGCCGCAAAAAGCGCGGCTGCGATCTGTCGAACGCTTCACAGCTGCGCAGAATGACCGAGGCGCTGTCCTCATCGCAACGGACGTGGCTGCCCGCGGTCTCGATATCCCTGGAATCGACGTTGTGATCCACTACCACGTCCCGCGCGCGGCCGACAATTACGTTCATCGCTCCGGCCGCACGGCGCGCGCAGAAAACGCGGGCTTGAGCATTCTGCTCTGTGCTCCGGAAGAAGTCACGCCGACGCGGCGTCTCGTGGCCAAAATCCACGCGGCGGCATCGAACAAAGGCGCGGCAGCAGAGAAGAACCACGACAATAACAGCACCAGCTTCTTCATCCGCACCATCGACCTGGACCGCCGGCTGGTGTCGCGTCTCAAGGATCGCCTTGTGCTGGCCAAACAGCTGGCGGACTCTGCGCTGGCCAAGGAGAAGGGCAACAAAGACGCCAACTGGCTCCGCGAAGCAGCCGAAGAATTGGGGGTAGAGTACGACTCTGAAGATGGCGGCCTGGAAGCCGCCGGCTCTTGGAGCGGCCGCGGCAGCGGCCGCCGGAACAAGGAAAAGCAAGCGCGGGAGCTAAGCAAGGCTGAAACTGGTGCGCTGCGTGCTCTGCTCAAGCAGCTGTTGGCGAAACGCATCAATGCGGGCGTCAGCGAGCGGTATCTTACCGCCGGTGGCGTCGACGTGGAAGAGCTGCTCCGCGGGTCAACGAGCGACTTCTTAGGAAAGGTGGACGGTTTGGGATTGGACGACCTATAGACGTTATTTATTTCGGGTACCTAAGAGGCGCTCTTTCGCAGCCGCATGGCTTCGAGGCAGACGCAGGTCATATGTATTAGGAGTTAATGACAAACTAAGGAGATTAAACACATACTGTTCCTTTCTCCTAAATGGGATTGCATTCTGTGTCTTGACGGTAAGCTGGTATTTGTTCAAATATCTACATATTCATTGTCTGATCAACACTCAGACTAGCAAATTTCTACAGCCTACTTTGCATCTTAACGTCGCGGGAGTTATTTGAAATGCTTCCATTGCCTTATTTCTTTTGTGAAATGCAGGCGCCAAGCTCCTTGCGAGTTTTGTGTGCTTTTTGTAAAAAGTTAAAGAGGCTAAGGATATCTTATGTTGCTTGTTGTCGATGATATTTGAGAACCGAAGTTTGACTGCCGAGCGGCACTCGGCTCTCACGCCTCCCTATAATTGTGTCAACGAGCTCGCTCTTGATTTCTGGAACTTAGACCACTAGCGTGCCGCCGTGGTGATGCTAATATTTTATAGTTTCTAGAACTACTGTCCAATGTATGGTGATTTAGTTTTGGATGAATGGGTGTTGTTAGGGAAAAGCGACTTTATCTCGCAAAGACATACCGAGTTCCGGGCGATGACGGATGAATTTACAGTTTGACCATCTTTTATGTCAGGAATTGGGCCTACGTATGACGAGGTCCTTTTCTAACAATAAGTACACTTCTCTGGAAAAAAAAAAAAAAAAAAAAAAAAAGAATGGCAAAAGAAATCGGAGTCCGAGAAGTAGAGCTAATCGCTCGACGAGCTTCGATTGCTCGGCAGGACAGACACCGATGCTGTTTACTTTTTGAAAGCGAGACTCCGATTGCGTACCTATGTAACACCGCGTTCTCGCATTTATGCTTTACTCTTAAAAGGCCAGGAGACAAGAATTTTCAATTCTTATCACACTTGGTTATTTTCAGAAGATAGGCGGTGCACGTTGCTCTCTTCTTCTTGTTCTGCTGAATGACCTGGTAGTCACAAAGCGCTCAGGTTGCGTTAGTAATTTTCTTATTTTGTTACAATATCTTATAACTGTATTTTTTTTTACTATGGCTATTGATAGCATCGATGGGATGGACGGAGTTGACAAGCTCAATGGGACTGCCATGAATGGAGCAAATGGTACGAACGGTGTAAGCGACACAGTGAATGATATCCCAGCGAGTCAATCATCCTTCGGGTCTCTTAATGATGGCCTGGACTATGACGTTCTTATCATTGGTGCTGGTTTGAGCGGAATCTATTCCATGCACCGGATGGCAAGGATTGGCGTCCGGGCCAAGATTCTCGAGGCCGGTTCGAGTGAAGGTGGTACTTGGTTCTGGTGAGTCGGCACAGGCGCATCTTGGCCTGTTATGAGGCATTCCACATTAACCTCTTCTAGGAACCGGTATCCTGGCGCGCGGTTTGACTCAGAGAGCTACTCCTACATCTTTTCTTTCTCCCAGGATATCCTAAATGAGTGGGACTGGACCGAGCATTTCTCGCCACAAGCAGAGACGCTCAAATATATCGAATTTATGGCGAGGAAATTAGACGTCCGCAAATATATGCAGTTCGACACTCGAGTCAAGAAGGCGCACTATCGGCAGGACAGCAACTCGTGGTGCCTGACGGATGACCAGGGTCGGACATATACGTCCCGCTACTTGATCACTGCGATGGGCCTCCTCAACGAGCCGACATTACCCAATATTCCCGGTGTCCAAGACTTCAAGAGGGAAGCGTGGCATACGGCTCGTTGGCCCCAAGGAGGCGAGAACAAGCTGGCTGGCAAGCGTGTAGGAATCATCGGCACTGGCGCCACGGCTATCCAGACTATCCAGACCATCGCACCCTCCGTGGGCCATCTGACCGTGTTCCAGCGGACGCCCAACTGGACGGCTCCCCTGCGCAATGCCAAGATCAGCAAAGAGGAGATGGAAGAAATCCGCCGGCAGTACCCAGACATTTTCCAGCGCTGTCTAGAGTCGTATGGGTGTTTCATACACGTAGGCGACAGCAGCAGCACCATCGACACGCCGGCCGAAGACCGTGAGCGCCGCTGGGAAGAGCTGTATGCGCAACGTGGATTTTCCAAGGTGCTGGCCGTCTCCACTGACATCTACACAAACGCTGAAGCCAACGCCATCTACTCCGCCTTCCATGAGAAGAAAATCCGCGCCCGCGTCAAGGACCCCAAGGTTGCAGACCTGCTGATCCCGACGAACCACGGTTTTGGCACGCGCCGTGTGCCGCTTGAGAGCGGGTACTACGAAGTGTTCAACCAGGACAACGTCAAGCTGGTGGACATTCGCAGCAACCCGATCGAGCGCATCACGGAGACCGGAGTCCTGACGGAGGATCAGACCCACTATGAGCTGGATGTGCTCGTGTACGCCACCGGTTTCGACGCGGTCACGGGTTCGTTCAGCGCCGTCGACTTCCAGGGCATCGGCGGGACTAAGCTGAGTGATTTTTGGGGCGAGGGCATCCAGACATTCCTAGGCCTGACGGTCAAGGGGTTTCCCAACATGTTCATGATCATGGGGCCTCATCAGATGTTTGGAAACATTCCCCGCAGCATTGAGTATGCGGTGGACTGGACGGCAGACTTTATCGAATACGCAGTCGAGAACAAGATAACGTACTGCGAGGCAACGGAAGCCGGTATGCAAATGTGGACAGACCATGTGCGCGAGAGCGGCAAAGGCCTCCTGGCCAACGAAGTCGATTCTTGGATGACAGGCGTCAACAAGAACGTAGCCCACAAGCAGACACGGTCACTGACGCGGTACAATGGGTCGGCGCCTGACTACCGAAAGACTTGTGATGACGTAAAGGCTCGTAACTACTCCGACTTTGTGCTTAGATAGAGCTACTTTCAGTTGATTTCGATATCTGCTAGACTCAAATGGAGAATACTCAATGTGTCAACTGTATTCATCGCTCTGCTTCTAAGCTTCGTAAATGCGTGCAGCTTTGTCTAATTACAAGCCTAGAGGATCATGAAGACTCTTCAGAATACACCTTGACATCGAACTTGCCTGTTGCCGCCGGCTGTGACAGCGCCCACAATATTCCCTGCTCCATCACGCTGTCCCACGCCTTTGATAGTGACAGACTGTCGCCAAATCGCCGAAAGCCGTGCGGTACACCCTTGAACAAGCTGATGTTGGTTGGCACACTTTTGTGCTGTTAGTAACACATACACGCCCAGCGCACTCTCATTCGGGACAATATGCAGACTCACCCTTCTTCCGCTAGCAGTTTGGCGTAAAGCAGGCCCTCATCTCGCAGGGGGTCAAGCCCGCAGATGCCAAAAACGGCTGGCGGCAGACCCCGGACCTGCTCCGGCTTAGCATTTCCGGGACTGATTTTCGTGTCGTTGGGATCCGTGTGCGGTGCCTTTAGCAGGTCCGAAAAAAATCGAATAGTTGTGACTGGCAGCAGAGGAGCAGATTCATTTTCCTTGTACGACGATACGGAAGGATCTTTCAGTTTGGCGAGCTGTGGCTCATAGCAGTCGACGTGGGCGACACAGGGGATCATGAGAATCTGGCCTGCAATAGGGGGCAGCTTCGAGGGAGTGAGATGATCGATGCGGCCGAGGTGCTGCTCAAGCGCGAGAGAGGACGCCAGGTGAGCACCGGCCGATATGCCGCCTACGATTACACGAGCGGGGTCAATGCCCAAATTTGAGGCGTTGCCGTGAATCCACACGAATGCATCTTGTACATCGTCAAACAGCGTTGGATACGTATACTCGGGTGTGTGCCGGTAGTTGACATTGAGCACGATTATGTTCGTTTGAAGAGCCAAGGCGGCACAAAGAGAGTCTTCAGACGCAAGCGTGCCAAACAAATAGCCTCCGCCATGCATGTACATGTAGATGGCGGATTTGGCGTCCTGTACCAGCGTCAGCGGTCGGTATGTGCGGGCTTCGATCGTTGAGCCATCCCTCGTTGGGATAGCATAGTCGGTCAGCTGGACCTTATCGGCCAGAGGTTTCATATTTTCAGCAGAAGCCTGCTCGCGCCCAGCATTTATTACTGTTCGCCGCTCAACGACTGAAAGTCCTTCCGGCTGAGCCGGAAGCGAGGCTTCGACGGCCAGCCACTCCTTGCTGGGCCCTCCATAGGATGAGAAATCGCACATGGCAGATTGTTTATGAATCCTGTAGTGGTATGCGTGCCTAGTTTAGAAAAAGGTAATAAATGTAGGAGGGATATAACGCTCACGAAGAGCTCCAATCTAGCTTTTTATAAGCTGCGTTGGGTTGCAGCAACGAAGAGATACGTAAACCTCGGCTCGATTGAGAGAAGGCGAATGAGACGAGTTAACAATATGCTCCATACTTCGCAGTGTCCCCGCAAAGCGCGGCTTCGAATCGATGTAGAAAAGGAGCTAGAATTCTGTAAGCGGCTTGCTTATTTTAAAAAGGACCAAAGTTGGGGTCCTATTCGCCGAGTAGTCTCTAGAGTCGCAGTGTCCGACAGCATTACCTGGGAACCAATGCAAAGTTTGGGGGGACCAGTGTTTGCGATTCCTGCTTCCATCACGCAATTTGTGCCGTTTTTCTGTGTTTATATCATATGGCAAATATAATCTCGGCAGAACCCCCTTCCCGGTCACTTCGGGGACGTGTCGCTATTGTGACGGGTGCTGGCTGTTTTGGTGATGGCATTGGCAATGGCCGGGCCATTTCCATCCTCCTAGCCGACGATGGCTGTGACGTCGTATGCGTTGACATGAATTTTGAATGGGCAGAAAAGACAGCCGAACTGGTCAACAGCAAGCCGGGTCGCGGCACAGCCATAGCTTTAAAGGGCGATGTGACTGCCGAGAAAGACTGCGAAGCTGCGGTTGACTTTGCCGTGGGCAGATTTGGCCATCTGGACATCCTGGTCAACAATGTAGGTGTGGCGGGCGCGCCGGGCACGGCTGTGGAGGTTGATCTGGAGAAGTGGACGTCCAGCCTCGACATCAACGTGTCAAGCATGGTGCGCATGGCCAAGTACGCCGTGCCAGCCATGGAGCGCAACAACGTCGCCGATGGAGAAATGCGTGGTGTCATCATCAATATGGGCAGCGTCGCTGGCCTTCGCGGTGGCACGCCGCATTTACTGTATCCTACCAGCAAAGGCGCCGTGGTGAATATGACGCGGGCCATGGCGGCCCACCATGCACCGTCAGGCATCCGAGTCAATTGTGTCTGCCCGGGGGTGGGTCTAGTGATTGAGAAAAATGTCTCATTCCATTCTTTGCACGTCTCTTGGCTAATATAAGACAGATGCTCTACACGCCCATGATGTATGCCGGCGGCATGACTGACGAAGCCCGGGCGGCGCGCAAAGCTCGCAGCTTGCTGGGGACTGAAGGAACGGCCTGGGACTGTGCATGCGCTGTGGTGTTTTTGGCGAGTGACCATGCCCGCTGGATTACAGGGGCCGTCATTCCCGTGGACGCCGGGGTGACAGCGGCAGTAGGTATCGGAATGCCTAAGAATGCAAGTGTTAATGGCTGAATCAAAATGAATCGTTATACATTTCTTTTTTTTTCTTTTTTTTTTTTTAAAAAAAAAAGTTGAACAATAGCAGTAACAGTAACGAGGTTGCTTTTCTATTATCATCGATCCTCTAGAACTCCTATACCGTAGCATTATCCTAATCCTCAATTTGACTCGCTATGCGTGCTCCGTAAACCATAAAAGACTGAAAATGGACCAGTAATGATCAAAGTATCATACTCGAGATACTACAACGACTTGTTCGTACATCAAAAAAAAAACCTGATAAGCCCGCACGTAGCTATCGTTATATAGCATGAGGTTGGTGATGGTCTGTGCCATCCAGCTCTGAGAAAGTCTGCGCCACAGGACCCGAGTGGAATGACATGCCCGCTGCCGGGTTTGGTCGGTTTTGCGGTTCAATCGGCATTGAATCGGCTTGATATATGGGCTGTTGTTGCTGAGGAGCATATGAGATAGCCTGGCCATATACTGGTTGCCCATATAATTCGGCCTGCTGTGGTCGTTGCAATGCTGGGTTGGGTGCTTGTTGGCCCTGGAGCTCGGCATAATTTTGAGACGGATAGGTATTGTTGGCGGCGTACATCTGGCCCTGCAGCTCGGCCTGCGGTGGTAACGGAGGCTGCGGGTAGCCTGGAGGCGGTGCGACATAATTTTGGTGGACCGAAACAGGGGAGACACTTGGCAAGGGAGGCGACTGAGAGTTGTAGTTGTATTTTCCAGCCGTCAAACTAGGACTCGGCGGTGGCAGCGGCGGCTTTATGCCCGATCCAGGGCCATAGGCGGCATCTCCGGCAGTTCCTTGTCCCGTACCAACGATGGGCGTACCGGCCAGCTCCGACTTGCCACCAAAGTCGTCTGGCGGAGACAGATTGTCCAACTGTTGGAAATTATTTGCTGGCGGCCGATTCCTGTTTTGTCGGACATGACGGAAGACGAAGAAGGCGGCGACACCAAGGGCGCCCAAGCCAACAACAACGCCAACGACGGCGCCGACGATGATGGCCGTGTTAGACGTAGCTCTCAAGCCATCGCCGCCACTGGAGGTACCGTTGCTGCTACCGCCGTTGGAGTTGCTGCTTCCGCTCCCGCCTTTGCCAGCGGATGTGGTGCCTGAAGTATGTGTGGGTTTTGACCCTCCACCCGTGCCAGATCCCAAGCCAAACGGTAAAGTTTGGGACACTATTTTGCTTGTGTTAGCGTATTCATATGCCAACGTGATTCAAACGCGGCTCTATCTTACCAGATGCTGTAATACCGGTAATGACCGCCTCCTTTCTTGCGGCGCTGCAATAGAGATCGAAAACCTTGAGAAACGTCAGCTTGCTTGCGTAAACGCTAGGACGATAGGCATCAATCTTACACCTAGAGCAGACGAAATATCAGCTGCGTCATTGCTCGAGCAGTCCCACTGAATATTGGACGTAATATAGCTCGAAACCATGCTGGACATGCTTTCTTTAATGCAAGCGCAAGATGCAAGCTGTTGAGGTCCGCCAGGGCAGAGATCATATGTATTCTGTTTTATTAGAATGGAAGAACAGATCGTGGCTACAGAGAAGGAAAGACGAATACTTGGGGGAGTTCGTACAGTGAAAACAGCGCTAGACAAAGCGTCTTTGGCACATCGGACTAGCGAGCTGTATTGGGGCATATCGGTAATATAGTATGTCACTGTCACGAGTTAGACTATGTTATGCCATGGGTGAGAATAGAATTTTTGGGTGCTGCCGTACTGTCACCCGGTGGATTAGATGCCGTGGGAAACGCAGAAGTCCCCGAGTTGAGATTACAGTAGGCCGCAAAGAATGCCTGAGCAGATGTGATGTCGGCCTTGTGCGATGAACATTCCTCACCGACCGCCACGTTGATAGTCTGGCTGACCATGAGCGAGTTCTGATTCTTCTGGCACACACAGGTGGCTAGGTCCGTTGCATCGGGAGGGCACAATGATTCAGTCTGCAGGGATGTAAATAGAAATCCAGACTACCAGCAAATCGACAAGACAACCAACAAATGGTACATACCATGTCCATGACAGCATACGCCACCTGGCTTGAAGCGCAAGGCGCCAGATATGACATTTCCGGAATGTCAGTGATATATTGGCTCACCGGGATAGTTGGGGTCGGAAATGCAATAGCAGCGTTCTGATTGCAGTAGGCGCTGAAGACTGTCGAAGCGGAAGCTTGGTCGGAACTGGCAGTTGACCCGCAATTGACGCTGACATCAGACGAGATGGCGGCGGAGAGGGATGCAAAGTAGTTGTTCTTTGTGCAGACACATGACTGGAGATCGGTGACAGCTTCGGGGCAGTTCTCATATGTCATGGACATAATATCATAGCTGAGGGCATTTTGAGCACACGGGGCCTATTTCGTCCCTTCGTCAGTACTGTATCATGCCGTGTTATTTGTTTATTGAAGCCTACCAAAAGAGTGTAAATGGCAAGGTCGGTGACGTATACGACGTCGTTCGATGCATGAGCCAGAGATCCAAGCAATGAAAGCCACAAGAGGGCTCGCGGACTACTTAGCAACATGATGACAAGACGACTGCAAAGCACAACGGATATTCACAGTAAATGAGCGCGTGAAAATCAAAAGGAAAGGCAGAATAGTGAATATACTTAAAGAGGGAAATTGCACTGTAGACAATAGGGAATAAAAAGAGTGACGGAGTCCAACTAGACAAGTATGGTTATGATATGAAGGCACCAGTATTGCTATCCATCATTTCATGAAGTAGAAGAATTGGAGAGAAAAATAGAAAGAAACCAGAAAGAAAGAAAGAAAGTAAGAGAAAGTAAAAACGCGGCGCCCTTTTCCAGAGACTCGGAGAAAACGCACACTAGTAGCAAGGTACATGGAGAGGGCAGACCCAGGAGGCATAAAGGGAAGGGTGGAAGGAAATGACATCGGCACAGAGGCTAGTTGCTACCAGGCCATGAACTTAGACGGACATTTTTTTTTCTTCACGTTTTCATGGGTAAGGGGCTAATTTCAAGGCTCTCTCTCAGCTAATACGATATGATACGATGTATATTTTGAGTAAACGGCGCGTCGTTGTGCAGGACAGCCATAAGGAAGCGAAGCAGATACAAGAGGCCATGGTAGGGCAGAACCCACATCAACTGAACGGCGTCAAAATACCCCTGCCAGCTGAACTTTAAGTGCCAAACATGATAGGACGGAAAGCAGACTAGGATCACATTCCGCACTCCAAACTGCGAGTTCTTGTAACATCTGCAGGGGAAAAGAAAAAGGGACCAGAGAATATTGAACTCTGCCAAGGAGCCAAACTAGTCAACAAGGAGCGCAAGTATAAGGCAGACCCCTCCGTGGCTTGAATTGGCAACCTACGCGATCCTGAGATGCAGGGGAAAACCCGCCATGACCAGTCTGGGAGACTTGGATCTGGGGAAGATAACTCGGAAAGGGGAATACAACAACAATCTCG
This sequence comes from Hawksworthiomyces lignivorus, assembly GCA_002917075.1. Classification (NCBI taxonomy): domain Eukaryota; kingdom Fungi; phylum Ascomycota; class Sordariomycetes; order Ophiostomatales; family Ophiostomataceae; genus Hawksworthiomyces; species Hawksworthiomyces lignivorus. The sequence goes on from NTMA01000060.1 coordinate 27,296, forward strand.
TGGGGGTTGTTGACAGCGGCAAGTTAGTCTCCAAAATTTCTACATATCATTTACTCCGTACCAGAGTTAGACATTCACCAAGATGCCGCTATCCCCAAAATTCCTGGTAGCAAAATGGTTTATGAACAAGAAATCACGCAGAAGTATTGCCGCCCAAACCTTCGCATGGCAAATTTTCTCTTTATTCACGTTTTTATGTTGCGCGTTCCCCACTGAATTAAGTTTAGTGTAAGCCAGGGCGTTTAAGAACCCCCCCTTTTTTTTTCTCTTTGCCTTATCGCTTCGTTCCCAGAGCTCAGCTACACCTGCGAAGCCTACAGGCACACCACATACATACGAGTTTGCCGTGCTAAGCGTGTTTTGCATTTTACAGATCGTGTTAATGGTATCCTCGATTAGAAAAGGGCAAGAAAAAGACTTTTTTTTTTCATTTATATATCTAAAGCTCAACAACTGATGGCCCACTATTAGTAGATTCACTATTGTCCTTCCCTATATTATATTTCATTAAATAATCCCATTGCTTCTGAGTGTACTCGTTCTCTGTGGCAGTGTTTAAAAAAAAATTCTTTTGGCGTGAAGGCCAAGCCATCCAGCCAAGACCCGGTTTGCTTTGGGAAATGAAGCCAGGGGGGGGTGGCTTGCTCTCATCGGTACCTGCAGGCAAAGGTTGCATACCGTCGGAGAAAAACAGCATTATTATTGGATAGATATACAAACCAAAAAGCAGAAACTATTAGCGTAGGCAGATGTCTGTGTTGAATAAGCACCTGTGGGCTCTCCCCCTAAAACAAGGAATGAGATGAGAAGATACAGTACGGAGTTATTTGCATGAAGAATCTATTCCAGCAAGCCAAACGATACTATACGCATATGAATATATTGAGTAGTCTTGTAATTGCATATATCGGCAATGCCTGCCTTTTTCTTGTTAGGAGCAGTCTGCAACGTTCGGCTATGATCCTGAAGACTTTCTAGTCAATTTTCAATACAGTTCGTTCCAAGTCTTCGACGGTGCCTGTCTGTCGAGGAAAACGAAAAAAAAAAAAAGGTTTGCGGCACAACCTCTCACTGACTTACGAAACAAGGCAGTGCACAGACGATAGGGACAAGCAGAGTGCAGGCAGACCATGGCAGCGTGGTCGTAGGACAGGCAGCTCCAGACAGAATAATTCGGCAGGCAGGCACTTCGTCAACTGCACCTATAGAAATGACTGTACGCCCAAATTTGTGGGCAAAAAGGCTGCTCCGTTTTGTGTAGGCTTCTACCGTTGTGTTCGTCTCCGGCATTGTGGCGATAGCAATTTGATCACTCCTTCTTTGCATGCACCAACGAGATGAGTTCCAAGTTGTGTTGAGAAAGATGCATAGGCAGTTGTCACATCTTTCAAGAGATGCAAGGCTGAACTCAATGTAGACGAAGAGGCAACACGCTTTACATGCAACTCTGTATACACAGATTCGTGATTGCCTGGTAATTCTCTTAATTAAATATGTAGTTACGAAAAGGGCAAGCCACCACCGTGCAGCACTGCCAGATGAGTTGAAAATGCTTTAAAGCGGGGGATTGCTCCGGAGAGGATGTGTCGAGCACATAGGCCTCTATACAAATGGTACAGAGGGGTTGATAACTTTTTTTATGGTACATATCGTCACTGATGCAGACAAAGGTCGGTAAATGGTAGGAGACATGGCTTGGATGAGTATGTTTTGGCGGACGCACCTACATAGCGATCTACGACGTAAGCTCAAGGAAAGCTCTAGACGCAGAGCTCCTCTATTCCCACGGAGTATACAGTAGTCAGCAATAAGTTTGAATCCAAACCAAATTATAGCTACCTATTTCCCAATAAAACCTAATCATGATTTGGGTTGGATTCAAACTTATGGCGACTCACTGAGCCACTGCAGAGAGTCTCGGAGTCTACAAGCTGATCTGCCACATGCCCCACTCTTCGTAAGGAATTGATTAGTCATACTAAAGATTTAATTAAATAAGCCATATATTTAATTATCGGAAGTAGTCACGTGAAAATAGAATCTCAAGTCTTCCCAGTCTTGCAGTGAATGACTTTTCTCTGTCATATGTTTGTGCTTAAAAAGGGCTTGTTCTTAATGAGATCGTACGCGACTGTCTTATTTATGTAGACTTACTGATTCCCTCTCAATACGTTTACTTACTACTATTTCTACCATTTCTAGCGTCGAGTCAACCAAACCACAGAGCGTATTATACGCAGTAGAGAGACTTACACTAATATCGACGACCCACTCTTATGAGTTCGCGCTCTCATTGGTGGGAGCCTAGCAGTGGTCGTCCCGTGCGCCGACCAACGACCTAAAGCTACCTACCAAAAACACAGACCAAAGAAAATACAAACAAATCGGCCTCAACATTTGAGGAGGGAGACGAGAATCCAAACCTTGATCGCTACCACAGCTCAACGTGCACGAGCGAGGGAGAGTAGTATTCTTTTCCTTCTCTCCAAGCTGCGAGCTGTTTCTTTCTTTTTCTTTTTCCCTTGTGCAGCCTGCGCGCGACGCCTGCTTATTCGCGACGCATCTTTGTTGTCTTCATGGAAGGCGCTTAGAGCGAATTTGCTTTCGTCGTTCGCTTTCTCCCCTTTGTCTCCCTTTCATCTCCCCTTTTCGCATCCGCCTTTCTCTTCTTGGGAAACTTTATTTGATATCCCACTTCTATTCACCTTCTCACCATGGCGGCGGCGGCCGTGGACGTGGGCTACTTGTCCGCGCACCTCGGCGTGCCTGAAACAACCGTCTCCTCCGCCGTGACCGAGCCGACCATCGATCTCGTCAAAGCCATCCTCGATGCGGTAACTGCAAAGGCGCACGAGTTCGACAAGCTCGCAGCCGAAAAGCTGAATGTCGAGATCGAGCTCGAAAGCGTTGCTCGCAGCTCTGAAGCCCGGATCGACTCGTTCAAGACTGCTGCCGAAGCAGCCCGCAAAGAAGTGGAGGAAAGTCGACGCAAGCTGCAAGAGGAAGGTGAGTAGGCTGCTTCCTATGCCGATAAGGAAATTTTATTGCTTTAGGTTTTCTATTTTATCGGATCTCTTAAAGGTGACGCATGTCGTACTGATGATATTTCTGACGTTTAGAAAATGCTCGACGCCTGATCGAGAACGAACTACAAACCCTCAAATCGTCCGGCTCCAACACGCAAGCGGAAATTGAACGCCTCGCGAGTCGAAATGCATCTCTGGAGGCCTCGAACCGCGACACTCTTGCCATTCTCGAATCGAAAACATCAGCAAACGCAGAGCTGGCGGAAGAACTGCAGGCCCAGCACCAGAAGAACTTGAAACTGAACCAAGAAATCACCGCCCTCCAGCAGTCCATCCAGAATGCCCAGGCGACCGCGAGCAGCGCCAAGTTCCGCGAGCAGTCGCTGCAGCAGGAGCTCGAATTTGCGCGGAAGAACAACGAATGGTTCGATAACGAGCTGAAGACGAAGAGCGAGGAATCGCTCAAGTTCCGCAAAGAGAAGGGCGCGCGCATCGCCGAGCTCCAACGCCAAAACGAAGAAGCCCAGTCCAACGTCGACGCCCTCACGCGCACCGAGAAGCAGCTGCGCGCCCGCCTCGAGGACGCCCAGCGCAAGGCCGACGAGGCTCTCGCCAAGGTCCAGCAGCTCCAGGAGGCTGCTGCCCGCAACGAAGAGAGCTTCCGTGCCGAACTTGAATCGTCGAACCGCCTTGTGGAGCTCAAGGAGCAGCAAACCGAGACACACCGCAACCGGCTCCGCGAAGTTGAGCTGCGTCTGGAGCAGGTCAAGGATGAGTCGGCGGACGAAGTGCGCCGGGTGCGCCAAGAGATGGAGCAGATCAAGGAAGACCTGCAGCAGTCCGAACAGAGGGCCCAGGACCTGGAGGCCGAGTTAGACCGAGTCCAGGCCATGCTGGCGACCCCTGTCGCCATGCCTGCGGCACAGCCCGGTTCCGCGCCGCAGACGCCCCGAGCTAATGGCAACTCGCTCCTGCGGGCGGCATCTCCGTTCGGCACACCAGGCTCCATATTGCGCGGCAAATCTAGTATCACAGCGGCCCAAGCGATGGAAGAGCTCTACAAGACCAAGGGCGAACTTGCGCGCGAGAGAAGACGCAATCAGGAGCTAGCGCAAGAGCTAGACGAAATCATGAGCGCCCTGGAGGCGAAGAGTCCTGAGATTGCAGACCTCCAGGAAGAAGCTGAGCGTCTGCGGAGCGAAAATGTCCAAATTTCCCGTCTCTGCGAAGAGAGCTTCAGCGAACGCGATGCTGCGAAGAAATTGGCGAAGAAGGCCGAAAGTGCCAACATCACTGCGCAGGCCGAGATCGACATACTTCGCACCCAGCTTCGCGACCTCAGCACGCAGATTCAACTCCTCGTGTTCAATCTGCAGGCCCGTGAGAAGGGTCTCGACGAATTAACCGAAGAAGAAGCGCAGCAATTTGAGCGGCTGCAAAGAGGTCAGGTCGCTGAAGGTGCGCTAGACGATATGTCGGATACTCACCAGTTTATCTCGGAGCGGTTTGTCGCCTTCAAGGATATCCAGGAGATGCAAGAGAAAAACGCCGAGCTGCTTCGAGTAACGCGCGAGCTGGCTACCAAGCTGGAGAATGACGAAGCGTCCGAAGCCAAGCGCCAGGTAGAACAGGACCAGGCCGAGTTGAAGAATCTGCGGGATACCGTCTCTCGCTTGCAAGACGAATCTAAGTCGGTGACGATTCGGATGAAGAGTTACATGACAGAACGCGATATGTTCCGCCGCATGCTTCAGCAAAAAGCCACTCACGCTGAGATCAGCTCTGTGATGGGCGACCTAGCCCGCCAGTCAGCAGACGGAAGCCAGCGAGAAGTGCTTGCCAGCATCGAACAAAACTCGACGGCCGACGAATCTGACCTGACCATCGCCCTTCGCGAGCTGCAGAACAATTTCGACGCGTACCGGAACGAGCAGGGCGTGGACCGCCAGACGATGCGGACCCAGGTCGAAAAACTTTCCAGCGAGAGAAGCTCGTTACAGGCAGAAATTGCTCGCCTCAACAGCCATCTCACGCTTGCTACTGAGCGGTACGAGATTCTGCAGTCTAACTATGCGGCCCTGGAGACCGACAACAAAGCGCTTCAAGAGAAAAACCAGACTTTATCAGAATCCTATGCCAAGCAGGACATTCGTACTCAGCAGGTGGCAATGGATCTAGTTGAGGTCCGCAGTCTTCTTGAGAGTATGCGGAACGAAAACGCCAACCTGAAAGCGGAGAAGACGCTCTGGAAGGGAATTCAGGACCGCCTCGTCCAAGACAACGAAAGTCTGAGCCAAGACAAGAGCCGCCTGAGTAGCTTGCTGGCCTCGCAGCAGAGCCTGCTAAACGAACGAGAACTATCCGAGTCCGAGACGAAGCGGCGGCTGCAGAACCAGGTCGACAACCTCGAGGCCGAGCTCACCACGACAAAGAGAAAGCTCTCCGAGGAAATCGAAGACGCCAAGAAGCTTCAACTCCGCAAGGAGTACGATGCTCAGCAATCCCAGAAACGCATCGACGACCTTATGGCAAGCATTACCCAGAGCAAGGAAGAGCTTGTTGCTCTGAAGACGAGTCGCGACCATCTCCAAGCCCGTGTGAAGGAGCTTACCATTGAGCTCCGAAATGCCGAGGAGCGAACTCAGAGACTGCAGCCGCGGCCCACGCCAAGAGCACCACCACAGCAACAACAGGACGAGGCCGATGCTGAGGAAGACGCGGCCGCTCGCCTGCAAGAGCTAGAGGGAGAGGTTTCCGACCTCAAGAGGGACCTTGATCTGGCCCGCTCTGAGCTTGACAACACGAAGGCCGAGTCTGGGTCCTATAAAGAGCTTGCCCAGGCGATAGAGGAAGATCTCAACAACCTCAATGAAGCCCAAGAGCAGTACAGGAACGAAATGGACACGGCCTTGGAGGCAAAGGATGCTCGCATCAAGGAACTGGAGCAACGTGTCGAAGATCTTTCGGCAGAGCTGGCCAACTCCAATAACGAACTCACTACCTTGCGAGACTCGCAAGCCGACCTGGGCCGCAAGTTTGAGGACGAGAAGCGCATCTTGGAGTCTGAGATTTCACGACTCAAAGATGGGGAAGAGCGCTATAAGGAAGAGAAGAAGTATCACCAATCTGATCTCCGCGCGCAGGCCGATATTGCCGCCAAGGCGCAGAAAGACTACGAACAAGAATTGGTCAAGCATGCCGAGGCTGCGAAGCAACTCCAGGTTCTCCGCGCCGAGCACAACCACCTACGAACTGAAGCAGCATCGTGGAGGGCCGAAGCAGATTCGGCCAAGGTCGCACTCAGCCAGAGCGAGGCTTCCTGGGAAGAGCGCCGACAGCAATTCGAACAGGAGCTTTCCGAAATCAAATCAAGACGCGACGACACCAACGCGCAGAACAAGCTGCTTGGCCAGCAGCTCGAGAGCGTGACGACACAAATTGCCAGCCTCCAGCAGAGTCGCGTATCTCTGGGCGCCAGCGGAGACGAGTCTGCTACTCCTTCCGCCTTCGCCGATACCGCTACTGAAGGGCTGCGCGAGCTCAACAACTATCTCAGACGCGAAAAGGAAATCCTGGAAGTTCAATACAACCTCAAGCTCCAAGAGAATCAGCGACTGCAGCAGAAGCTGGACTATGCTCAGTCGCAGCTTGACGAAGCTCGCTTGAAACTTGAGCAGGAGCGCCGCTCCCAGGCCGACGTCAGCCGATCGTCACAGACACACAAGGAGCTAATGGAGAAGCTGAACGAGCTCAACCTTATCCGGGAGAGCAACGTTACCCTGCGCAACGACAACCAAAATGCACAGGTGCAGCTTGCTCAAAAGGACAACAAGATTCAGGAGCTCCGAGTACAGATCCAGCCTCTGGAACAGCGGGTCGCGGAGCTGGAGAACCAGAAGCTGTTTATGGACGAAGAGATCAAGCAGATCACAGAAGATCGCGACCGCTGGCAGAAGCGCACTGAAAGTATTCTCACCAAGTACGGCCGTGTTGATCCTACCGAGATGGATCAGCTCAAGCAGAGTATTACTAGTCTTGAGGTGGAACGCACGACACTCCAGGAGACCGAATCTTCGCTTCGCCAGAAGATCCAAGAGCTAGAGGCGTCCCTCGAGGCAGACCGCAGCCAGTGGCGTGAGAGCCGGCAGAAGCTGATCGACCAGGCCAAGGAAAAGGCCAGACAACAAGGTGCTCAGATTCGGGACGTCACGGCGCAGAAGAATGAACTGCAAGACCAGGCCACAGCGGCTGCAAACCGGCTGGTGACCGTGGAGAGGGAACTGGAGACAACCAAAGCAGCCAAATCAGCTCTCGAAAGCCGCGTTGCTGTACTTGAGCAGCAAGTCCAGTCATCTGCTCTGGCCGTTACCACCGCCGTTCCTCCTGCTGTTCCCTTCGCTCCGATGGAGGTTGATCAGCAACAGCCTGTCTCGGGCAACGCAGAAGACACAGCATTGCTACAAAAGGAAGTTGATCAACTTCGCAGCGAGCTCGAGACCATCCGGGCAGAAAAGGCCGCTGTTGATCAGGAGCTGTCTAATCTGCGCACTCAGCTCGAGACGGCCGTCAGTGAGAGAGACCAAGCGTTGGCTCTAGTCCAGGCACAGACTACCTCAGGCCTGCAGGAAGAGGCGGCAAGCTCTGTGGGTGGAGCCGTCGCTGTGGTTAATGGACTGTCCCATGCTGCAGGAACTGGCGATGGCTCGGCTGAGGGGGCGCCCGCGCTCTCTGACGCTGAGAGGCAAGCTCTCGAACAAAGAGCGGCAGCTGCCGAGGCCAGAGCGGCTGAATTTGAGCAGAAGGCCAAGGAAGTGGAGGAAAATATCCAGGCAATTCTGAAAGAACGGTCAGACAAGATGAAAGATTCGCTCAACAGGAGGCTCAAAGAGTCGAGGGAGAAAGCTGAACAGGAGCTCCAAGAAGCCAAGGAGAAGTTTCAGTCTGAGCTCGAGCTCCGCTTTGAACAAGAGAAAAAGATCTGGGCGGCCGAGCAGGGCTTCAAGACAGAGACTACCGGTGCCGAGCAGAATGGGCCCGGGTCAGCTAATGCTGCTAATGCCCCTATGCCTTCGACACCTGCAAAGGTGGATGCGGGCCAAGCACCACCGACACCGACAACAGCTAGCACACCTCTGGATCTTTCGAAGCTGGGCGATGCAGAGACGCGTGAGTTGCTCTCTAACAACGCGACAGTACGAAACATTGTGACGGCAAACATCAAGAAGAAGATAGAATCAGAGACGAAGAAGATCCGGGAAGAGGTTGAGCAAGCAATGAAGAGCGAGTACGACGCTAAGATAACATCTGCCCGTGAGACCGGTCAGATGATGGCCGAGAAGAAGTCGTCCATCCGGATTAATATGGCGGAGAACAAACTAAAGGCGGCCAACGCGAAGCTCGATGTCGTATCAACTGCTGCTCGGGACACGCCGCAAAGACCAGTAGTGGAGGTCTGGAACATCGCCAAAGATGCGCGACCACCACCAGCGAACGCGGCCCCGGCACAAACACCAGCCACTGCCGCGAGTGGGACACTAGCCCAAGCTCCAACAACTGCAGCTCCTACCGGCGTTTCCGCAGTGCCAGGTACAGGTAAGATATTTTGTATTCATAGTCTATTGCAGCTGCCGATATTTTTCACATGGATTGTTACTAATACGGTGTCTTCAACAGTGCAACCTGGCCTACTTTCTCAACAGCAACCTTTAAGCGGAATAGTAAACAAACCAGCTCCGGTACCATCTCTGCCAGCTTCCAGCAATTCCAGCCTTCCAGCCAAGCCGTTGACGTCGGGACAGGCACCTATGTCTGCAGCTGGGCCAGGAGGTCTGCTCAACAATCCATTTAACACGAAATCTGGAGCAACGCCGTCTTCATTGCCGAACCCCTTTGCAAAGGGCTTGCCACAACAGCAGCAGCAACAGCAGCAACAAATCCCCGCCCCTGCACCTGCTGTTGCCCAACAACAACCGCATGCAGCACAACAAGCCCAGCAGCAACAGCAAGCCAACCAAGGCCAGCGTAGTGGCATTCCCGTTGCAGGTGGTGGTCGCGGCGGAGCGCACAATACCCGAGGCGGCGGCGGCGGCGGCGGCGGCGGCGCAGGTCGGGGTGGTGTTTACCAGGCACCACGCGGTCGAGGCCGTGGTGGCGTTAACCAAAACCAGGGCCGCGGTGGTGGAGCTGCCGGCAACTTAAACCCTTCTGCAGATTCGTTTAATCCGGGCAACAAGAGACAGCGGAATGAAGGAGAAGGTGGCGGGAATACTGCAGGCGGTGCGAAGCGAATGCGTGGTGGTGGAGGTGCCGGCAGCGGAGGCGGCGGCGGTCAAGCTGGCGCTCAAGGCCACTAATGGGGAATTTGCTCTGCAATTTTGTATGTGATTGTTTAAATAACTTGGGTGGAATCAAAAATCACACGGGAAGATGGGGGTAGCAGGTATATGAGAAGTCGTGGAGGACATGTCTTCTTTGTTGGTTTTGAAATACTTTCCGTGATTTTTTGTTTAACATAACAAAATAGGGGGAGGCGGTTTCAAAGGTCTAACTCTTGTACTATACTCATCCAACTATTGCTTGATTCGTTTTGCAAACAATTTACGCTTTCTTTTGTCAACTCGGTTATAAAATACTTTCTGATGGGTAAACTAAAAAACTTGTTCATTTTTGTCATTAGAACAGTTTTGTGTATTTCACGTAAACAAACTATAACAATGCAGTTTAAATTATATCAAAGATATTCAGTATCTACGAAGGCGGGAGAAAATCTGTTAAATTTTAAAAACAGAATGCGCAAAGAGAAATGTGAAGACTGTATATTCGTTTCATCCATATAATTCATAACAAATAAAGAGGGTATTATTCCAACACAAAGATTATAAGTCCAAGTCGCTATTATCCCATACCAAAGTGCCAACCAAAATATTTCCCTTTTTTTTCATACGAATAAACCAGTTCGTCCCAAACATAATAATACCCGTCGAAGATCGTAGCTCGTTAAAAAGGCCGCTCCAGAAATCCCAGCCAAAGAAAAGTGGGCAGTAGTGATCTTACTACATCGCCATCCCCATTATGCCGGCCAGCCACGCGCCCGCTACCACGGCCACGAACATGAGCTGGTTTATAGGCAGTTCCAACCGCCTTGAACTGCTAGTCCCCACTGAAAACCCGGTAACAGCCGCCGTATTGCCAGCTGTCCCGGTGCCCGAAGCAAATATGGATGAACAGCCCGCCGAGTCCGTCGGCAAACCGCCGCAAGCTTGGCTCTGCAGGCTGCTACACACGCTGGCAGCGGATGCTGCAGCCAGCGTAGTCGCCGCGCGTTCGGCGACAACAGCTCTGGCAGCCGCGGTAGCTGCACCTCCGCCTTTCGTGAACGTGGTCGATCCTGAAATGACTATCGTGACACCATGCTCGCCTCCGCCGCCGCCGCCGCCACCTCCACCACCATCCCCGCCGCCACCGCCGTCTCCACTACTACTGCCGCCGTCGCCGTCACCATCGCCGCTACCAGAGCCACCTCCTGAGCGACCGCCTGAGCCTGAGCCTCCGCCTGAGCCACTTCCCGAACTACTGCCTTCCAGATCGGCCGTGCACAGCGAAAATGTATCGCTGCATTGCTGCAAGACAGCATCGCAGGCTGCGGCATTGGCCAAGGCGGTGGTGACAACTACGCCCGTTGGCAAGATGTAGGGAAAGGAGTAGTATGAATTCTGAACATAGGACGCAGAGGTCGTAGTCGCCACGTGGGTCGTCGGTGCTGTGCCCGTACAGACGTCACTGAACCGAGTTAGCCTCAAGACAATCTACAATTCACAAACTTTAATAGAACACACACGTAAACACATAGGCACACACACACACAAAATGCAAAAATAGACCTACCCTGCAGGACAACATGCCGGCTGATTATTGGAATCAACTGCGCAGACTTGACTGAAAGGACAGCAGGTGCCATTAAACTGGGAGCCTTGGCTGGCACAGCTGTAGTAATTAACTGGACAGTTGTTGGACGCTTTGGAGGACCCGTACAAGCTGCGCAGACGAAGCAGCTCATCAAGAGGAGAAAGCAGAGGATGTCTGTCGGCTGGCTGAAAGGGTATTGCAGCCAAAGTGCTTGTGGCAGCAACCGTGGACGTCACTGCCGCCGTTACTGTCGACAAGAATGCTGTCAAGAACGAAATGCGCAGCCATGTGGTGACGCTCGCCGTCAACGGCACTGTCAGTTGGGAGGAATGTGTTCGCCTCTTAGTTTGCATTCTGGAATTTGCGAGTGCAGTGAAGCTAGCGATAGCTATAGTCTAAGACGATAAGGATAAGGTATTCTCTAGTTTCTAGGTGAAGCCATTACAAATTTACCTGATCCTGCTTGAGAAGCAGCTGTAAACATAAGGCTGAGAGCCAATCCGTTGCCGGGTTGATGAAAATAAGTGGAGCATACTGGCAGAGAGAGAAGGTGCCGACAGCCCTATGACGTGGGCGATTTTCAACGAACCTTTCCCCTTCTTTAGTGGATGCATATTACTCGCGCTTCACCTTATACTGGGACTTTCGCTGCCACTAGTCTACGTGCACGTATGCGTATTCCGCCTCCTCTCTCCCCGCAGCATAAGCTTTCTTAAACGCCTCTCTTGCTTTCTCTCTCCCTTTCGGATATCCCCTCGGCCTCACTCGTTTGTTTCTTTTCTTGTGCTCTCGGCTCTAGGTTTCCATGCTAGCCTGCTTGTCTCCAGAAATAACAACCGGAAGTTGGAGCTTCCGTGCACAGCCGATTGGCAGCCTCCACCAGCCATGCTTCTTTTTTTGGCGTGGCTTGCAGTGGCCACTGGCGGTGCAGTAGTGCTTGGCCGGATTTGGGGCGAATCCCCGAGGTCCGTCGAAATACGTCGTAAAACACACGCAGGAGAACGCCATAGAGAGGAAAAGAGGAAAAAAGAGAAAGCAAGGCACTTTGTGCGTTAGCTAAATTGAGTGCTATGGCAGTCCATTCTTGAATTTGGAATTGTCGGCAGTCTAGTGCCTCTGGTGTCTCGCAAGACGCGGAGAGTGTGGTACGAGTACGCGTACAAAAGGATACCACTTCTTGGTCCTCGCCCGAGGTGCCAGCGCACGGAACATCTCGTTGCCCGAAGCCTTGCGCCATAGATGGCGCGTCACTTTGTTCTTTTGCACTAGGACCGGATGGACCGGACGAAAGCCGCGCCGACGGCCGATTATTCTAATCTGGCGATGCTGGGAAGATAACGACAATACCAACGGTGACCTGCGACCCTGACCTGAAGGCGTGGTATAGATGGATTTTACAGGGGATTATCGAACAAACCCGTATCCGTCATTTTTGCACTTCCGCGGAGAGTATAGAGCGCTGAAGGAGCCCCATTCTATCGCCGATTCAACCCTTGTCGACAGATCGCTTAGGACTACGAAGTACGCAGTGTGCGTGTATGTAGTATAACTATAGTGAAAAACGGGTTTCGCGGAAGACTAAATCCTACCCTCGTCGCCAGTTTCCTCTCTTCTGCTTCAGTTGCTGTCTCCGTGCACTGCGAATGCAACAACGGAGCTCTCGGAGAGCTTCCTGCCCTGGCCGTACCAGGGGCAGTGCTGCTAGTAGTAGTCGTAGAACCGTTTTGCGAGCTTCGCTTGTTCTCTCGGAAGAACCGTTGCTTTTTCATCGCCGACTACCCATCTACCAAGTGCCCGAAATGCTGCGTCCGGGGAAGTTGAGCAAAATGAACTAGAAACAGCGTACGACTGCCCCCATCGCCGTTCAATTTCGCTGAGACCCTGGCATGAAACTCACCCTTCCCTCTTGTGTGCAAACACGTTTTTCAGTGCCATACGCAGGACGTAGTAGATCTCATTAGCGCGGAAATAAAACAACCCGCGTGCTTCTAGCTGCAAAGATGCTTCCAAATAGGCCTGTCGCTAAGGGAAAAAAGATCCCCACGCGACACCCTGTGATCTAGCCCCCTTCCAAGCAGAGGCGGACAGGAAGCGGACTCTTGCGGTACGACTTGCGGTACGTTGATAGCCTTCCTCCTTTGGTACCGGTCAAACGTTCAATACGACACTATGTAGGAACTATCCTTGGCAGACGATGGTCTATTTCAAAAAAAAAAAAAAAAAAAAAAAAAAAAACCACCTTCTCATGGGCATTTCTTGGTTCAAAATCATAAGATATTTTTGCTGTGTTTTGGGACTCTACTTTAGTGTCCTGCTATGTCCTTGTCCTTCCTCATTTCTTCTAGAGGCAAGCCGCTCAATTTCCTCCTCTTTTCTCGAGGCGCACGTGGTCAAGACTTTGATTTTTCCACTTTGCTCCTCCTCGGGACCTTGAATCAGTCCGCCTCCTCCTCTCCTCTCCCTACCTTAACGGACACCATTTTTACGGTATGCCGCTTTGGGACTAACGGCCGTTGAAGAACATTAAAAAAAACCGAACGTTTTTTACTCTGTTTTTTTTTTTGCGCGTTGTGGGGTTACACGTCTGTGAGCAAGTTGAACAAAAAGACAAATACGGACCGCTAAGAAAATGGATAGTATTATTACTCCGTATTAAGATTACGGAGACCGAATTTGCTCCAGGCGATCCTCGCCTGGAGCGGCCGCTCTGCTCTAAGCGAACTGCACTTTCTTCCGCTCATTCGCGAATGGCCTAAGTTAGTTTATGGGGCTCAGAAATGAAGAGAGAGAAAGCGAGAGAAAAAAAAGTCAAAGTTAAGGAAGAGAGGAAATGAGATTCAATGCAAACTACAGCGGGTTGAGCAGCAAATAATTTTCCGTTATTCAAAGGTCTTATTTTCAAACCAAAATGGGTAGGTGCTATTACTGAGAATCGCAGACATCGTCCGTCGTTCAATGTACGACAGGACGGAGGCGCATGAATGGTTGAATGCTGGTGCTCTCCATTCGTACATACAGTTTTCGTCCGGGTGCGTCACGTATTCTACAGACGATGACCAAGACACGTACACACCCCCTCCATCAAGGCTGATACTCTTTCCTCTTCCCCTCCTTTCTGTCTCGCTGTCCCCATTTTCTTCAGCCCTACGGAGTTTGAGTACGGAGTAGGGGGACCATTAAAGCAAAAGCATAAAGAAAGGAATGGTGGGCAATTCCCAAAAACTTGGCAGGAAGAGCAACCAATGCAATACTTCGGCACATCGCACATTGCGCATCACGCAACGTTCCCTTCCGACTATTGTTTCTTTTTGCGACTCATACCAGTACACATTGCAGGCCTGAAGGCCTACAATCAGGCCAACCAGCCTGGCGCCTGTATTTGCGTCCACACATTCTTCTCTTTTCAGCCAATCGAAACGCACGGCGAGGATGCCGCACAGGCGGCGTGGCCGAGGCCCGCAGGGCTTGGGGGTGGAAGCGTGTGGACAGTTGCTGCACACTACTGTCGGTTGGGAATGAGGCGAAGGGTGAAAATCATGGAAACACCTGCAGTAGCACCAAGAAGTGCTTTCACACGAAAGGTGCAGAGTCCGCCACTTGATTCGCCAGTATAAGACAGCCCAATAAAAAAACCAACTCAACGGATACAGCTCTGTCGATCGGTGTTCGACAGCGCTCCACAGCAGGGAAATAACTGGTGCCAGACAACCCTTATTTCCCGAAAGAATATTGCTGCAGAATCTGCCAAGGGGCGGTAGGGCCCTGGGCGGCGGAGAGAGATCATAAAATAATTGCTAGCCTCACCGCCAGACAGGAAAGTTGACAAACTTCACGCAGAAAGATAGACAAAGCCAATTTAGGCGGCCCTTCCAAGCAAGAGGCCAGAATAGCCCCCAAATAAAGTGCCCCCCCCCCCCCCCCAAAAAAAAAAAAAAACACGATCAACTTGTCGCTGCTTGGATTACAAACGAAATAAAGTGAAATTGTGAAAAAAAAAAAGGGGGGTGATAGCGACAACCGGTCAGTGTTGGGCCGCAAAAGCTCCGCCCCCTTTTCCTAAGACTCTCTTTTTTCAATGCTTGGTATTCCTTCTTTCAAATGAGATGATTCCATTCACCTGTTTCTATTGTTAACTTCTGGATGACAAAGGTTTGTCATGATGGAGAAAGGGGGTGAGAGATAAAAGAGGCCTCAGTAATCAAAGCTCATCTTGCAGCGGTATTTTAAGGTCGTCGTAAACAAAAGCATCGTAAGACGCTGCACAATGAAGAAACCCTACTGCACACAGTTAGACGTGCGCGCGGATCCATGTAGAGCGAGTAGAAGAGCGCTGACAAGTCCTTCTTTTAGCGTAGCGAATGCAACAAGAGGCAAGGACGCACCGACAAAACAGGAGGTTGTTCCGGCGGGAAGGCTTCCACTAATTGCCACGCCTACCCGACAGCCCATGCATGACTTCACCGATGCGCACTTCATCCCCATTTTTTCCAGCCCTATGGCAGATCACGACGAATAATGGAGTAAAATGATAGCCAAATAAACAAATCAGAAGGTTAATGAGCAGCGTGGGATACGAGGGCGTTCGCTTCCGGTGGATCTCTTCTCTGTCCGGCCTCAGTCATCTGTCAGTCCTCAGAGATCCTGCACAAGTCGTTCGTAGAGCCGCAGGTGAAGCGGCCTCCAGTCGCTTTCACATGCTTTTCCGAACGATACAGGAAATGGGCATCTCTCAGAAAAACAGAGGCTAAGAGTCAGGCAGGAGGATGGGAGACCTACTCCCGGGAAGAAAGAAGGGAATAAAGTCTATGTGGCTTTTGACAGGGCCAGAGAAAGCATAGCTGGCTGTTCCCCCAAACCCATGAATTCATGCCGGGCTTCCCAGGCGGTGCTTGCAAACAACGATTGGGCCAAAACCGCTAATGATGAGCAATTTCCTAAAGGAGAATTTTTGCCCAAACTAGTGAAAACGGTAGGACGTCAGCTGACTCCGTCTCAAGAAACAGCAAACGTTTCACCGTTTGACTCGTCCCATGTTTGCCTGTCATATTCCCAGCAACTGTTTGTACTTCGTACTCGTACAGGAAGGGATTAAAAGGGATCGGCGTTGAGCCACCCTTGTAGAAAAGTGCATTGGCTGTCTTGTCTGCCTTTTCCTGATTCGTTTCCCTACCCTATGAGCGAGAAGGGGAAGCAAGGAAGGGCCGAAAAGGAACGGTAGGACGAGACGGAAGAGAATAGGACAGAAAACGAGCAGCTTTCCAAAGGCGGGAGGATGGTTGGGAGAGAGGTAGCATACCGGTGCAGCCAAGGCGCCACGTATCTTGACTTTCGATCCTTGGTATATTATCACATTTTTATTGGAATGTGTCTGCGTATCCTTGCCACCTTCAGCGTATGTCGCATGCAGAAGACAACCAAGCTGTTTGCGTTTGCTCGGTGTCCATCAATAAAGGGCAACGCTCTTGTCTACACATAGAGACTTACAAGTGCAAGCAAAGATACCGTAATGTGTGAAGCGAGATCGACGGGGGGAGGGGGGTGCGAGATTGCACAAAGACAAAATAAAAAGCATTACCTGCTAATACAATACGAAGCAGAACAAAAAAAGAAGCGAAAGTAGTTCTACTCCGTATACAAAGGCGCGGAAGGAGATATACGGCAATCTATGAATTTGTCAGACCGACAAACATCCTGGATGGTCTGCTGTGAAGGTCATGTTTTGTTTCTTCGAAAGAAAATGCAACGAGAAGATGGAGAAAAATAAAATGTGCTCTTCGCTTTGATCCAAGCCTGCGCGATGTACCCCGTACCAAGGTGGAATTGATCACGTTCCTACACTTTACCTTGTCTCTGCTTCTTTCCACCATTTGCCGGGGAATAAGCTCCCGCACGGTTTCACGCAGCTAATCACTAATACCATCCCCCCTTTTGCCTCACATCTCGAAATAAAACATCCCGCGGAAGGGAAGAATCTAGGGATGGGGATCAATACATCCGCGTCAGTGCTGTCAATGCTTTCTGTTGATGGTAAAACGTATTATCTCGTGGTCATCGAAGAAGACATCCCGTGTGACTGAGATGAGATGCGATGCGTGCATTTCTAGATGTGCTCTTCTATCCACGGGAAAGCAACTTGTGAGATTGTGATAGCCTTAATGCCGCTCGCCGGGTTGCTCGCCGGGCCAGCCGGGCCAGCCTAGGCAGAGACATGGCTCTCCCGCCACTTGAAGCTTTGACTGCCTGATACAACGGTCTCTTCCTCTGATGTCTACGTGTAACACTGTGGGGGAAACTACATGAGAATAGCGGATGCTTCGGTAAAACCGAAGACATCATCGTCTCTGGCTCACAGACCGAGGAAGCGGATAGCTCCACTCGGGAGCGAAGAGCTTGAAGGTTTGCATATGAATCTGAATAGGAAAAAAATCAGCAAGGTTGTATTATCTAATGCTATCTTACTTAAGAAACTTACCAAAAGAGTAGCCCTTAGAGTTTTCTAAGCACATTTTCTTAGTGACCTTGATCGGCATTGGTTTCTACTTCGTACATTTAAAAAAAAAAATCTAAAATCTTCGGGTTCAGCAAACCAAGACATAACCCCTAGCGAAATTTGATGAGAAAAAAAATTTTTTAGGAGGGGAAGGGAAATTAATAAAGAATAGGGGACGATAAGAATTCTGGCACTTAATGAAGAATGTCTTGAAGTATGAAATGCACAAGGATCGGTGTAGGAGGAGTGTACAGAAATGTATCATTGAGCAGTAAATACGCAAAGTGCTCATATGCTGCTTCATGGCAGAGCAGGAAATAGCTTCAGATACCTCCCGGACCCCCATTTCAATTAAATTCTCCAAATATTTTCGTGTTTATTATTACGCGTAGGGGCAAAACAGAAGTCAACTATCTCGCCATACGAAGCCCTGTAAAACTCTACGGAAGACAAATATGAAAAAGTCGCCAGTATTAAGGCGCCGTTGAAAAAACAAAAACGGCCACTCGGGCGGAGGTGGGGGTAATTTTGTCTAGCCAGGGGGCTCAGCACAAGACCCAAACTACTTTCAAGTACTTACGACATTGCCTTTTTTCCGAGGCACAAACAAAACTTTGCTACAAGTATTTGCGCGCCTATGTTTTTGTGCCGCGATTGAGCCCATGCACAAAGAGTAGGGGTCAAAACGAAACAGCGTTCTTGTAGAATTAGAGTACGCGTAAAAGAGTGTGTGCATTTTGCCCCTGTCTCTCTTTGATGTGAGCCGTCATGCCCCGACTTTACTTATTCCCCTTTTGGGTTATCGTAAGGCTGTATCCGATCTAAGACGAAATCGGCAATAATATTCGAGATTCGTAGGACCATGGCGAAAGGGAGGAAGCATCCTTCCTGGGTGCACTGTCCCAGGTATGAGGCATGGTGCTGCAACGCAACCAAAATTTCCCTCCCAGTCAACCCTCCCGCGCTTTTCTGTCAAAATATCTAGGGGGGGAACTAGAAACAAGGGACGAGATCAGAGGGACAAAAAGGGGTGTGCTTTGCTGAAGAAAAATAAATCTATCGTGTTTGAATTTCAAAATCCTCGATTTTTTGGATCTTCGGTAGAAACAGTCAATTGAAGTCACAGTACCTTCACAATCCATTCGGTACAACATGTCGAATGTATCTATTTTGGCCCCCAATTCTTCAACGCCTTCCCGTCTAATTTCTTTCATTTTTCTGACTCTACGCTTGGGACTGGGAAACCTCCAAAACTTCTTGGGCAACACCAAGATTAGCCAGATTGTACCAATTGCTAGTTTCAAAATGCCCTCCTTGAAGACTATGCTTAATCTTAAAATGGAAAGACTTCAGGTCTGCACGTATGGGACAGGTACGTGATTTAGATCTGGGGTCTTTCGTTCTTCTCTGAGCGATCACTAGTAAAATCCCCAACTCTTGGCTTTTTTTCAAAGGGAGGGGCACATTTAGGTTTAACGTGCAGTATTCTTTCTAGATTTCTAGACCTTCTCCCTTTTTGCTACCGGGCCGCATCCCCTAATGTCGCATCCCTTTTCTTTTTTCACCCGAATTTGGGTTTCGTCATCCGACAGTGTGGAAAGGAGGTAGCTCGCTTAAGAACACAGTAATACGTGTCTGGAACTACTTTCTGACCACTGTCACCCCAACTCTGACAGCAGTGATTTCAGCTAATGCACAGTCTTTTTCAGAACGAGGGAAAGGTGAGATACGAACCGTATGTACTCCAGAAACCTAAAAGGGCGACGTTGGGAACTGGGAATAGAGTTATTATAAAATTCCCACGGGTGTGGTCTCTTTTGGGGATGCCTGTTGGGTATTTCTTGGTAAGATCAAAATTTGAGGGCTAGGATGCCAACGGTTTTGCTAACGTCAAGAAGAGGATCTGAGAGTTGATTCGTTAGACTAGGATCCCTCAAATTTTTCAATTGAAAGGGAAACAAAACCGTTCGTTTCAGAGATCAATCCAAACAGTGTTGCATCGTGTATGTGCGTCGCCCTTGGTACACATATTCTCCTGCTCTCTATTGATTTTCTTTGCTTGGCTAACCGATATAATAGTCTCAATGTGACATGAACAAGGTGGGAAACAGGATGATTCTTCTCGAGAAGAGACATGCTTAACCCAACGCGGGAAAAATATGCAGAGTAATGTCGCCGAACATCGAAGCGCGGTAGGTACGGTATCTCGTAAAATTGTGTTACTACTAAGATACCGTGACTTGACCGAGAATCGAGTGTGTCAGCGGATGGCCCAGCTAGAGCATGAATTCACGCACAGATACCAAATATACAAATTTGCTCCATAAGATACTATAAGATACTAATGAAAGTAGCGGCATGCTATGTGCCACGCTTGCGGCCTAATGTCGGCAGCATAATCCAACTTTTTACTGGATTAAGCGTGGTCTATAAGGCTGAGCTTGCTGCCTCGAGATTTTTGGTGAATGGGAGGACCTAATATGACAGGCTGAGGGAGCTGTGGGGAGAATGCCGCAAAGGAAACGCGGTATTTTAGCCAATAGCATGACAGAGGCATCTCATAATACGGGATCTGCCTGCTCTGCTCATTGGCTGCAATTCGTTAATTTTCTACCCATATTCTCCTTCACCTTGGCTAAAAGACACTGGGGCTGGGGAATGGTGTCTGGGTGGACAATCACATTGGTACTCTAACGGCAGGTGGCAAACCGTTTTGACTCGTAAGCATCCATATCATAGTGCTGCCCGGAAAAAGCGCTTACCGTGGAACTTTAAACCCGTGATGAGAGAACACTTGGTCATAGCCTGTCATCTTTTTTTCCTCTTTCGTTTTAATATCTTCTTATGAGAGATCCCTACTTCCGAGCCATCTGGTCTTTCACGCCTACTTGTACATACGTATCAATGTGGTGAGCAGATTTCATTTTTAGGTTGGCAATATTTGGTCCCCCTTCCGACGGGCTGACAGACTAGCCAACGGTGCCAGCTGTTCCCCGGTCGTCTCAGTGTGACGATTTGATGTGCCGGGAAATGGGTGCTATTGGAAGACGCATTGGCCCTGCATTATCGAGCCCTGACCGTAAATGGTTTGAGCTGTTCGATCAATTTGCTTTCCCACGGTCTGCTTGCAGCCGACAAATGACAGGGTATGTGCACAGCAGGCTCATTGTCTCCTGCTCTGGTGGCTCGGGAAGTGCCGTGTTTACGAAAGGAGAGCGCTTGTTTTATTAGGCATTGCGACCACCTTGTCAAATATCTGGTGAATAAAGGACAGGGTGGTTAGGAAATGTACATTTGCACATGTAAAAGTACGTTTTACGGGACAAGGGTGGAAAATGTGTTCCTTTTTTTTTTCCCCTCAGGCTGGTATCTCTTCGGCCGCTTCTTCTATTCTCAAGCGGCAGCTTCCTCCCCAACACCCGTTGTAATATTTACGAAATGAGCCTGTCCTCGTAGAAACGCTCAATCAACAGAATCAGCACGTAGATTTAAGGGATATGCAGTCCCGCTTCGGCATTTTTGGAAGCGTAAAGCTAGTCTTCTGGCGTACGTAGCTTTGTGAGCCACAGTAGCGGGAGAAACCAGTAACAATTAAAACGTGGCAAAGCTTGAGTAGCCGCAGTTGGAGTCTTTTTCACCCCCATAGGGCAGAAGGATTCTCAGACGGATCGCACTATTTTACGCTCTCCGAGACCGAAGAGGGGGCCAAGATGCGAGTTGTTGGCAAGAGTCAATCAAGCTCGAGACAGCAAGGCGACACCGAAAAGGCGGACGATCCCTCACGGGTCTTAGCAAATCAGCAAACGACAACAACCAAAAACTGGTAAGGCAGATGCACAATATTGCAGAAGACATGCTATTCATCTGCAAGATGGCCGGCGGGACAGGAGTCCCTCCGTTGCTGCGCCGCACTGCAGCGCTACAATGAGCCGCAGCTAAATGGAATAGGCTCGGGATGCGAGTATCTATAACGGTTTGCTCGTAAAATTGAAGTCATTATGCTGTGCAGAGTGCTGGGAGGTGTGGCTAGTACTCGTATCTTGGTCGTGTCAAGTGTAGAACTAGGCACGAGCAAGGGGTGAAGCCTCACAGGAGGTCAATTGGGGATTATCAACCGGTGCACTGGCCAGGGGAGAAGCAGCCAATTAGATGGGTGACAGAGTCTTGGTAATGGCCAAAGTTAAAAATAGGCCATTACAAAGCACGTGAATTATGATAGCCGGGACCAAGCGGATGGGTTGAGGTGGTATTGGCTTCCTATTCTGTGAGAACGAATAAAACGGTTTGGGGTCCGGAATTTGGAATGTGGGTTTTGGAGATTGGCACCACAGTTGGCAGGAACCTCCCAACCAGCACCAGAAGACCCACACCATACGCAAAAACCTTCTTTACGGAGTATTACTTGTAATTTGGGGGCATTGGAGAAGGAACGGGGGGCGTGGCGGTTGCGAAGGAAATGGGAGCATTCAATTGCGGGAAGGAAGTCGTCATCCAACGAATAAACGGTCGTTACCATCTAGGAGAAAGAACCCAAGCAGAACACATCTACTTCAGCGCTTTCACCCTTTCCTTCCGTACAGCACAGCAACTTTACAGGCAAAAGTACTTTAGTACTCGTACTCTTACAAATAGAGCAAGAGCTGGGGACTACGAGGGGTAGCTTATGTCCGTGTAGTGTCACATTTTGCAAGCATAGGGCAGGCGCGGATGCAGACGCAGACGCTGCAGACGCCACCTCTGTTTGCTCCTTCTCCTTTTCCCGACAATCTACTCCGTAAGGCACTTTCTTTTCTTCCCCAGCTGCACTGACTGACGGCGCCCCAGACATTTGATTTCAGTTCTCAACGGATGCCACCTTCTTAGTACTGTATTTGTTTTCTCGGGACCGTTTTTTTCTTTTATTTATTATTTTTTAAAATTAATTTTATTATTCAATTTGTTAGGCTTGGGTTTTCCTTTCCCCATGACTGCACACTTCACCTTCTTTTCTACTAGGCAGCTTTGTTTGGTTATCCTTTGCCTCCAACCCTTTTAATTTCTTGTAATAATGCACCCTCTGACAATGAGAATTTGAAATCAAGTGAGCAGGTATTCTTTCCCCAAAGTGGCATTAGCTTCAGTAGCATCCTTCTCGGCGCTGAGTATTAGACGCTCTTTTTTTTTTTTTTTTTTTTTTTTTTTGAACAGACTGGACTTCGGGAAAGTAGACTGGGCTTCGGGAAAGTAGTACGTTCGTTCCGCGACCATTTGATATTTCACAAAGGCAGAAAATCGCGTTCTCTCTGTATTAGTGAAAATTCGTCTTTTCAGCGTCTTGGATTTCCCAACAGTCGCAACTCACATTTGTGTGTTATTCGGCCACCTCTAAAATATGGGGCTTGTCGATCCCAACAGACAGGGAAGAGGGAAAAAAATAAAAGAAAGAAACGAGAAATTGGGATCGTGCATTTTCTGCTGCCATAAGCAATGCACGTGGGCTACTACAGCAAACATGTCTGCTTTTCGGATAACTCGAGTGCCATTGACATTGCATGGACATTAGCATACTCACATACCAGTATACGTGATAGGGGCAGAGTAATTGCTTAAAAGCTAGACCCTTTCAGGAGACAATATGATCTAGGCAGTGTGGAAATGAAAGTGCCCAGCGGCGAATTTGGCTGAAACCCGTACCCGAGAAGCTAATTGCACATGGTTGCTTCGCAAAAAGATACGCTTGGGGAGATTCGGAGGCCGCTCCGGTCATAAGAACTAAAGAATTGCGCTTTTGTTTGTTCATCTGGCAGAAGCTTATAATTGATGGCACTCGTAAAATTTCGGTACCCATGCAAGCCGCCAGTGATTTGTCACAAAGCAGACCACGCAGGGGACAAGGGAGAGGGTAGTGGGGTGGAAAGGTGCGGATGAAGAACATTGTTTCATTCTGGAAGCTTTGGCCAGAGTCTAACACGAAGTAGGGATTACAAGACAGAGACTAGTACAGTGATTTGTTACGAGTGATGAGCGCCTATGTTAGCGTACCGTCTTTAACCTAGATGCCTTCCTTATCGTCAGCTTGGTATTTGGAATAGCTGCAAGCTAATAAGCATAGTACGGTACAAAAAAGCACACGCAACCTGGAAAGGTCTAGAGGTCTAGCTCTCTAGGTTGTATTATCTTATGATGAAGGACAGAGAGTGGCACAGAACCGCCTCCCTCCCAAAAATACACAGAGTAGTCTGTTCCACGATGTAGTTGTACCTCAGGCACCTTGAAGAGCTCCTGCATTAAAACGTAAATAGGTGTATAGAATATGCACACGTACCAAAAGAAGCGCTCTTTAAAGCCAGCTTTACAGTGCACCGGGAAAATTTGGAATCTTGTTCTCAATGTAAGTCCTCTTTGCCTGTGTCATCGGAACTATCGGAGGCAGGGATGCAAGACCCTTTTGCAGTTCAATCTCTAGATGTAGGTTATAAATTCTCAAGTAGTCTGCGAGAAAACGTCGCGAATGAGACGTTTCTGTATAACGTTATGGTGTCTGTTTAATGATCAACCCGGGATTTGGAAACGAGCTAACATTACGACAATAATCGAACCACGATGGAGGCCACAGGGCCAAGCAAGGGCCATATTGCGAAGTTGGCGAGACCAAGCTCGTCCGAATAGCTTCGCCAATTCTGAGGGCCATGCTTCATAGATAGACCCGTAATACCAGGGTCTCAACCGTCTAGATGGCTGTGAAATGCATCTAAAATGATTTTTTTTTGTATGACCAGATAGACTATGACTAAATAGACCACTCTGGTGATTGTGGACGAAGATCGGTAGCCTCCGTCAACTAGTAGTCTGCTTTGTCACTATAGCCATTCGGTTCGGTTGCGTAGATTAACCAACAGGAAGTGAACAACAAACAAAAATAGGATGCTCAAGGATCGTCTTTGCAGGTGACTGCACAGCCCTGCAGAAGCATTTGCTGTACGAGTCCTACGACTAGACATAGAGCCGTTGCTCAAAGCATCACAGCTTGTCGAAGTAGACAAGTGGCTGACCCCTGTCGGTTCCTGCTCGGTTCTTTTTTTTGGGGATCGCATCTCTGTTCGTGCCCATCCCACCCAACTCTTAACGCCGCTTATTCCTAGAAAGGCAGTTTTGCGCAAGAGCCACATCAAAAGGCGGAGAAATTAGAGGAAAGATCGACATCGACGGTCTCTTTGTGGCGATAATTTGAGGAAACCAAACTGCTCCAAGATACGAAGAAACTCTCCACTTTGTCGCCAAACAGTGCTTTTGTGAATGTACATTACATTGCTTGAGAGAACAAAGAAAAAAAAATTAATGTTCTCTTTGCTTGCATCCATTTACCATATCCCCCGAATTCGGAATTCGCTCCATATTACACTGGAAGCTTGTACATCACATCGGAGACCGTAGCTTTGGCTATTCTCTTTGGTTGCACTAGCCGAGTTTGCTGATTTGATGCTGATACTGCCCAGCGGATCGTTGTTTTGGATAGAGCAGACTGCGTCTTATTCCCTGCTTGTAGTGGCCGAGTTCCGATGATAAAACAGAAAATAGGTGTCGGCGAATGTTGGAGATATCGTACTCGTACGAACCTGGTGTTCAGCAAATCTGCAGTCACTTTCTACTTTTGGTTGTAGCTATTTTATCTCACAAAGGTGGAAGGGCCGACTCAAGGAGAAATCATTCTCTTGGATCAGCCAATCCGTGGAATCGTGATTCGTTCCACCGCTCTTAGTCTTCCTTCTAGATTTGCCCTCAACCCAGCTCTTGGTTCTCAATATTGTTTGCTCTAGCCAATCTGCACTGTTGTCTCCCCACCGAACTTTGAAAGAATCTTTGTAATAGAATGCACGATGACTCTAAATTTGGGAACGATAGCATTGTCCTAAGCAACCCAAATTAGACGTTGCAGACGACGGGGCAAGTTGATTTAGCTAGTCGACACTTCAAGTGTGCTTGGGGTTATTTAATAAAAAAAAAAAAAAAAAAAAACAAGCTATTCATTATATTCTCTGAGTATTTGTTTTCTTTCTGTATGTTCAATGGTAAATGACCAGGGGTTTAACAATCGATGGGACTTTAGTGTGCAGTCGAATGATCTGCATCAACGCAGCTTCGCCAAAAAAAGAAACATGACTTATTTTAGGAACCTACGAGGCAAGAAGTACGCAAGAAAGAAGGACAGAAACATTAGACAAATGCAAATGCCAAAATGGCGTCTAAATTCGGAGCCGGCAGTGTTGGCGGCATGTTCACGTAGACGCCACAGGAACAAGGCCTTACATTGTTGTCTGTTCTGCCTTACAAGGAGATCTACTTGCATCTCGTCTCAGCGCCTAGACGAATAGGAGACGAGAAGCCGATACAGCAACCGCGAGCAGGTCGGGACACTAGTACCAGGAACCGGCTATGGCATCACCATCTGGATTCAAATCTGTGTTTCTGTTTCTGTTTTATCTTGAGGGTATAGGAAGGATTCCACTCCCGGTTCTTCCTGCTAATAGATTGGAGTTATTCTTGGACCGCAGGTTGGCAGAGTGCTCCCAGAGAGGCGGAACAGACGGACAAAACGCAACATCAAAACATCTGATATGGCTGCCCTTCTCTGCCCCTCGTACGAACGGCGAGAAATATCTGCCCGAGCATTTTCTTTTTTTACCCACAATCCTTGTCCACCATAGTAGTGTGTTTCTAATTGTGGGCAAACTATCTGTTCTAAATTTGCCCACATTGCATCAGCCACTGCATGCTGCAACCTCCATAGATTGCCCAGCCACCAACCAAACGGCTTTCTCCACCTCCATCATCCTCCAATCGTTTTTAACCAAGCAGCAAAAATCCTCCGTCCTTCGTTTTGCCGCGGTCCTCCGTTTTGCCTCGCTATCGTTCTCGGCTTACCGTTTCTACGGCATTAGCGAGAGCCGCCTCTCTCCCAACGGTTTATTGCTCTGCTCTCCGTCAAACGGCGGATTTCTCCCTGGTCGATTGCCAGGCAGCGCCTCTGAGCCCCAATTCGTACTTTGAACCATTCATTGCTCTCGACGTAAAGTATTGTTGTTTCCCCCCAATTTTGTCCCTGGTCCAGGGCCAAGCTTGACTTCGCATATGCAGCCCCGAGAAAGTCAGGTCGCATATTTGGGAATCCTTCTATTTATTTTTCCTTTTCGTTCGTTTAGCATTCTAAACCGGTGTTAAGTAAACACAGTAGACCGTATTTCTAGGAAACCCATTAACGTTTTCGTATAGGAGATGTATCGCTTTTCTCCCGCCTTTTCATCTATAGCGACGTACTCTCCGTTCCTGCAATCTCGTACAATGTCCACTAACTTTGCAGATTAGCCCACCAAAATAAAAATGATCACCGAAATTTACTGGTCTTCATTTTGGTATACTTCGAGGCAATGACTTTTATGCCGAGGCTGTCTTGCAAGACATTGCTACTTTCCCTGCTACGGTTTACCAAGTCTCTCACTCATATTCTGCTTAATCTACACCACTGTAAACTGGGCTTACAGTATTCTTCAATGTCTTTTTTTTCTTGCGGTGAGCGAGATTGGAGGGAAGCTGTCAGTGTAAACAAGATTGTGACGAGTCAGTTTGTGTCTAGGACCTTGTCTTCCAAGGCTTTGGATACCGTTTTGTTTCCTTTATCAGTATTATTAATGACGTGCTATACAGCACTTCCAGGCCATGTCGAAGAACTGGTACGTTGGTGTGAAGATTGCCATTTACATTTTCTCACAACTTGAGCACTTTGCACCGGAGATGCACAACCAAAAGCTTCAAGCATGAACTAGGGTCCTAAGCGTCTTGTCTAGGAAAACTCAAATACTAGTAGTGGAAACGAAGATTACTTTGTCTTGGCTCTGAAAGAACAGGGGCTTATCTGGGCAAGAAAGTCTAAAGAACTGAACGTTCGCACATCTCAACATGTCCACACATCTGCCCACTTCCTACCCCTAGAGACCAGAAATTTGAAGTGGCCAGTATGGCCGGTAATAGCCCATCCTTGCATGTGGTATTCGCAAGGAGTACAAGGACGATAATGAATTCGACCAGATATTGTACGTAGTCCGTACTCACGGTCGAAAAGGCGGAGGGACTAAGAAAGTAAAGAGAACAGGATGGAGGGGGTGTGCAGTGCAGGGAGGTGGGGGATGGAATTGGAAAGGGGGGGTATAGGGGGGGTGTAAGTTTCCCTAGTAAAGCATACTCCCCATAGGGCAGCATACATACCTTGCGCCTCTCTAGAGACCCTGTCTCTAATGCTACGGGAGCTCTTGCTTTCCACAGCGGGCTTGTATCTGATGTACATACACTTAGTCTCTTGGTGCCTTGCCTTGTCTCTACCTTTCTTTGCACGCTGCCTTTATGACCGAAGGATTTCCATGGAGTAGAAGCCTTGGGAAATATTTAATACCCAGGCATCCCCACCTGTCTCGACCTTCACATCTCGTTGCTCAAACCAAGAGAGCTTCTTTCCTTCAAGCTGTCCTTGACATTTAAATCTGAGGTGCCTCCCATCTTTGTCTTTGTCTTTGTTGTCAACAATCACTTCCGACATCAAGCCACATCCATCCTCATCACCTCAACTTCTTCCCATAACAGACATAAACGTTCACATCTCCAACATCATATCTCGTGTCCTCAATATCTCTGTTTCCTTTTCTTTCCCTAATACGAGTCAGTTCCACTCCAAGGAACCGCCCTCACAGCCATGTACAGCATGTCACAGCAGCACCACCAAATGTACTACGCAGCGCCGATGGCCGCTCCGGTTGTTCCGGCAGCACCTGTGGTAACAGCTCCCACACGGCAATATGCCAACCACAGCAACAGCAGCGCCTTCAGCAGCTCAGCAAACCCAGACGAAGACTGGACGAAGATTTCGGATCTGGCTGAGCGCCGTCGGATACAGAACCGTATTGCTCAGCGGAACTACCGTACGCAAATGATTCTAGCGGGCTGTTGTTGACTTTATATTACCTGTTTTGTGAGACTGACACGCAATCTGCAGGCAAGAAGCTCAAGCGTCGTCTGGAGGATTTGGAGCGCCGTGCTGGTTCGACTGACTTCCCGGCAACTCCGGGCAACAGCAAGTCTGCATCCGGGAGCCGGAGTAACAGCAGCAACGGCAAGCAGAACAAGCCTAAGAAGCAACAGCACACGCTCTCGTCATTATCAGCGGCGGCGGCAGCACAGCAGCAACAACAACAGCAGCAGCAGCAGCAACAAAGACAGGCATCTCCATACCAGCATGCGCACAGCCAGCAGCAGCACCACCACCAGCCGCAATCAGTTCTCATTCCATCTGCAAAGCAAGCCATCACCCAGAGCCAGTTTACGCCACCACTGAATCCGGAGGATGAGCTGCTGTTTGCACCAACCTCCTATGACGACCACCGGGAGCGCTCTCACACGCCGCCGAGCATGTTCTCAGCATATTCGGCCTACCCGCCACCGCCTGAGGATATCCTGGTTGGCGCCTACAGCAGCAGCGGAAGCAGCAGCAGCATGCCTGCCGTAGCGACCGCTGCGACCGCCGCACACCACACTGCATACCGCCAGGATGCCACCGCCTATGGATACAATGAGTGGGCGATCGCCGCAGGCACCGTCCCTGTGACACTTCCGCCCATGAACCACTTCAACGACGCCATTGTCAAGCGGGAAATGTGCAGCAGTGACGAAGCTGCTGCCGCTGCCGCGGCCGTGGCCGTCACCACCATGGCGCCATATATGGGTTTCAGCTTTCTGCCGACCTCGGGCATAGACGCAGCCAACCCCTACGACTCCAATCCTCATGTGAGTTTGCGACGCTCTCCCTAAATTTGGAAAAAAAAAAATCTCTACATCTTCCTATTCTCTCTTATTTCTTTTGTCGTCTTCTCTCTTTTACCTCTTTTCTTTTGTTTCCCTTGCATCAGCGTCTCCAATTAAACGAAACATAAAAAGAAAACGTCCTGACATGGTTGGCTTTGCGGGCAGACCCCTCCACTGTCGAACTCTTATGACCACTCTACCACCTGCTCTGATGCAGGATACGACTACCCTACCACGCCTCTGTCGATGCCTGGCTCTCCAGGCATCGCAGCATGAGACGATAGAGGAAGAGGATTGTCTCCCTCGCAATTTCCACGGGAGAGACGGAAGGGAAACTGGATCTCAATTCCAAATGTTTAGATAAAGACTTCAACACATCACTTGCTGCTACATATACATATACACGCACATCGTTCCCCGCGGGATACAAAAAATGGGCTGGACTCTTCGCTTCTTATTTTGGTCTGGATTTTGACTATTTCATGATTGTTATGGGAGCTACGTTTTCTTTTGCTTTGGTTGTATTTTCTTGGTTTTGAGATATATGGGATGGTTTTCATTGTCATTGACACGGCCGGCAGGGACAGGCATGGGCAAGGAAAGGAAGACAAAGAGGAGCTATGGCGCAGCAAAGATCGAAACGGCTTTTGGCGGCGCTGGTCTATTTTTTATTTGATATTTTACTGCATACTATTTGACTCATCGATTTTATCTTAAACTACATGATGTTTTCATGCCGTTTAGTGCATGTTTCTCTTGAAAAGCTATCGGGCAACACGTAAAAATGCAAAAGCGGCCGCAGGTTTTACTTAGCGGGCTGTCTATACCACATAAATTACGGCCCAGCTATGGAGTACATGCCCTACGAAAGTCCAATATAATACCTGTATACACGAGAGTGCGCCTACGAAGTACCAAGGAGAGGGGGCATCGAAAGAAAATGCAGGCAGATAGAATTAAAGGCTCATAGCGTTCGCTGATAGGACCCAAGAACGCATCCAGCTTTTCTTCTCCGTTTCATTAATTTGCGTGTCCGCCTGTGATTGTGTTATCCCGCCCTACAAGTCAACAAGTGGAATCCTTCTCGTACGTAGCAGACGGGTCCAGTCTCCTGCTTGCTTGGCTCGGTCTCTGCGTCTCTTCCTCCCAGAGCGCCGTTTTAGCAAACAAACCTCCCCCCCCCCCCCCCCCCCCCCCTGCGGGGAGAGTTACTAAAAGGCTTCGCCCGCGATGGTCTTGGCCCGTTGCTACTTTGCCAAACGATAAACAATATTCTTCCTTCGACACATGCAGCAGTATTCTTTGTATATCTTTTTTAACAGTGCGGCAAGCATCGTATTCTGCATTTGGAGTGCTTGCCGTGTTGCTATATCCACTCACCAAACCGCAAAACTTTGGGGGCCAAAATATATATAGCCCGGTACAACAGCTACAGATTAAAATTATCCACAAATATCCCGTGCCTTTGAAGGCCCCCCCCATCCTTCCGAGGCAAAAGTCTGTTTTTAAACTCTTCGAGCTCTTGTATCTGAATCTGTGTTTTTGATGCATGGAACTTGTGCTGCGCTAAAA
This sequence comes from Hawksworthiomyces lignivorus, assembly GCA_002917075.1. NCBI lineage: Eukaryota > Fungi > Ascomycota > Sordariomycetes > Ophiostomatales > Ophiostomataceae > Hawksworthiomyces > Hawksworthiomyces lignivorus. The sequence goes on from NTMA01000060.1 coordinate 58,115, forward strand.
ACGAACTTGAAAAAGGAACATCCGACAAAATCAAGTGGATTCAGGATTTTGTCCGGCAGGGGGGGACAAAAGAGGGTCCTACGTGCTGGGCATGGGCAAGGAACCTCCTTACAGCTTGAGCACAAGTTGCTTCTGGTCGAGAAAGCCGAATGCATGGTAAAATCAGGAAGGTAAGAGAAAGGCGCAGGGTTGACAATGATCTTCCAGAAAAAGCAAATTCTACTCCGAAAGACAGAGTTTCCTCGGCGTAAACAAGCTGTTTGGTCCAAACTTTACTCCGTACTGGGCACCCACCAAGACTCTCCCCTAGCCAATTCAGCGTCTTTTTCAAGGCTCCTGTTTCGCCAACAAAGAACAAGACTCGACTGAAAACAAAAAGACTCGGCAAGACTGGACCCTATACCCCGGAGAGGTCTTTTTTTTTGAGGCTGCTGCCCCGAACATCCTTGATGTCGTGGTTCAATAAGACGCGTACTGTACTTTTCTTGAATCTGGCTGGCTCTCATAAATCCTGGCGGAGATTCACAAGCCGCCCTAGGAAATAGTTTGTCCGACGGCGTAGTAGACGAAAGGCACGAAAGGCACGAAAGGAGAGACACGGCTGGTCTGGGAAGAGCATACGGAATCTCGGGCAGGACGTGGCTTAAACTCCGTCCAAACCGAGATATTTGCTGGTTGGGTTAAGAGGAAAGAAACAAGGGAGACTGCGAATAGACCAGAGAAACTGGACAACAACAGTAAATTTCATTGAGAGATATTATACACACCTTCAGCGCAGCTACTACTACCTGCGGCAGCCGCAAGGGCACATGCAGTTGCATTATGCCACCGTATTGACCGTTTTAGACTCGATCCTTCAGTGGCTTTTGGTCGATCTGCCAAGAATGCAACAATTCTTCCCAGCGCAATTTGTGTGGAACTGTGGAGGGCTTTTTGTGGCCGGAGGAGCTCCGACAGGAAGGATACCAAAGAAAAGGGGATGATGGTATCGACCAGTGCGCACGTAGGGCTAGGCCACAACCGTTGTGTCTTGCGAAAAGAGAAGAAATCTTCCACTTTCCGCATACGTACATGTACAAAAAAGAATCCCCTCTCTTGTTCTGCGCTCTGAACGAGCTCGACGCTGTGACTGCTTTTGGCCTGACCCTTTTTTCTACTTTGGTCGCATTGTAGTCCGGATCTGCCGGCGACGAATAACTTACGAGTACATTTCGCCCTGCTGGAACGATGTGCCCTGTCTCCCCAGCGTCCCGAAGCAAGAAAAGGGCGCGCCTTTCCAGACTGTCTGCTCCCGACTCCGTTTCCACATGGGGGTAGGGTTTTAGAAACTATCTCCGCGCCCGAATCCAACGGAGCACTGAAGTGAAATCTTTTTTTTCTCGACGTGAAGCGCTGTGACGTAACTCTTCTGGTACCCTTGTTCAAAAAAGTTTCCACATGCGCTTCCTTCCACTTATTAGTGCATCGCTACTCTGGGAGCGGAGAACGGGTGTGAACCCGCTACACGCGTTCGCTGCGCCGCCTGTTTGTGTCATGCTGAATGCCGGCGCTGCCGTGAGTGCTTTCACGATTCGAAAGCACGAACACTAGTAGAATACTGATGCGCATGTGCCGCGACTGGTGATTATTATCTTCATTTTCGTCAAAGCCGATCAATGCTAGATTGGGGCTGAATGCCTACGAATGTAGACACACTAGTACGTCCCCCAAGTACCGGTACGCCGTAGTTGAAAAGGGCGGGAAAACATGGTAACATGAAAAGCAAGGCCCTGGCAGTGCACGCCAAAGGTACGTGCGACTCGTACGAGTCCGTTGCAGTGTATGTTAAGTCGGCCCAGAGTCGGTGTGCATTAGCCTGTCCCTATCATGTTGCACTGAGGGTTGTCTGTCCGGACAAAGGACACACACGTACGCTCTTTGCTCCGTACTTCTCTAGCACCTTGAACCTTGCTGTATCGGTTTCGCATGAGTAGCTACACCACGTTGTTCCCTTGGAGAAACAGCACCTCTCAGCAGGCCAAAGACGCGGCACCTTCGTGGCTGTCGCTGGAAAAACATGCGTAGTACAGCATGCCAACCAAGAGATGAGGCAAAACAAACGAATAGAAACTCAGGTTAGGTCGGTTTCTCCGCTGGTTGAGATTCAATAGCCTGCGCTGATCATAAAAGCTTTCTGATCTGTCAAATATCAATCGGACGGGCTCCACTACAAGAGAGCGTAGCGAAGCCTTTGCTCATTCACGACTCGAATAGAAGCGAGAGAGGGAGCGATCAAATAGACAAGCCCAAGCCTGTCCTACGGCTGAAGATTCACATTTCTGGACATGCCTCATGGTTGGACCGTGACGATTGTGCAGATCTGGGCCAAGAACCACACGAAGTGGCTTCGAAATGAGAGACCGCAGAAGCAAAGAATCGGGGAAAAGAAGGAAGTGATTGACACAACGCCCCAGTTGAAAGCCGAACAACACTCAAATCTTCATGTTGGTTGTTGGTGGCTTCAAGCAGAAGCAATATTTCCAATACATACTGACACAAAGACTTGGGGGCACCTTTATCGGAAGCGCCGCAGGGGTACAGTAGGTATGCCAACAAAACATTCCCGCTATTTCGGTTTCCTCGTATGTCAAATAGAGAAAATGCGGAACTCCGTTGAGGAGTACATACAAAAATGTGCAGCGCCAGCGCTGAGATTGTCGGTGCGGCTGGACACGAGACGCACACGGAGTGCCTGCAGCCAAAGGCTAGGAAATACGACCAAAGAGGAAAAGGCTCCGGTTTGATCCAAGCTAGATGCCGAAATGGAGGGGGGGACCTCTGCCTCCGAGCTCTTTTGCTACGGGATCGTTGCCTACTGTACGTGGGTGGTTTGGCGAAGAGTTTGCCCAACAAGGCCAAGGACGACGAGAGAATTTGCGCCGAGCTCGAAATCCGAGCCTCGCGTCTTATTGGGCAGGCTCAGGGTACGCAGCTGTTTGCCAGTTCCATCTCGGTGTGTTCTCCCGTTCACTAAATCCCACGAAATTCTTTGTTTCACACCATCATTCCTTTGCATCCTTGTACAGTGAAATTTACGCTCTCAATAGTACTAGTTTTTGCCATTCTCTTTTCTTGCCGCGTTTTACTAGACGCACACCCTTGACTCTTTTTTCCTCTTGGGTCAAAGGGCTTGCTTTTTTTTGCTTCGCAGTACCGCGATACGGGTATATTTTATTGTGAGTGGCTTCCCAAGCGGCGGCCGGCCTAACTTGTTCTAAATGTCTCAAACGCCGCCATTTGTTGTACGTGCATGCATAGAAGTATTGCCAGTAATGACATGTATTCAGACATTAATTGGCCGAAACTCTGCATGGAGCTACTTGATTCAGCTGCTGCCTAGACATGTTTGTCCATGAAAAGGGAAAAACACAAAGCGAGAATAGAAAATCCAGAGCAGAGAGCAGGTGAATGCCATTGCAATGCGAAAAGATGCCAGCGATGCTGCAGCAGGAGCAAACCCCCAAAGCCCGTGTTTGCTGAGCCAGGTTTTCCTCGTCCTTCTAGACTGCATAGACATTCTCAGACTCTCCAGCACATGCACCTTCTTTTCTGTTTTCTCACTGACCGTAAGCACCTTAAAACAACGTCCGTAGGGCTGAAGTTTACCGATGAAACTTGAGACAATGAGTATGTATTGAAAATCCGGGGCAGTGGCCGTAAGCACTTGTCCAAATTGTCTTCGGGCCCCCCCAAGTCTAAACTGGTACATTGTATTTAGCAAATCGAAAATAGAGCGACACGACTGCTAAATGACAATAGAAGATCAAAAAAAGAAAATAAATAAAATAAAAAATTCCAGGAGCCATTGTTTCGCGTAGAGCATTTCACTTGGCAGTTAAGCAGAGAGCAAGACAAGAGGGAGTAAGCTTACAGAATGGCCAACCGACTTGAACTGAAAGAAAACTACAACAGCTCTTATCGAGGGAAATGGGACTGTTGGACCGAGGCAAAACTGAAGCAGAATATATTACTTTTTTATGATTAAGATAATAGCATGCAAAAGCAATGTCCCTTGCCATGATACCGACGTGTCCCGGTCCACCTAACCCTTGTCTTTGACGATGGTAATGGTAATGAAAAAAAGCGCCTTCTTTCCACTCAATCTTCTTCTTCTTCTGCTTCCATGATCAGACGTTCCTTTTTCTTATATCGCGACATAAAGAAATAGCCATTGGTATCATCAACCAGCTTGTCCAAGCCCTCGCTAATGTGCATCAATAATTTTCTAAAGAAAAAGAGGCACATAAAAGATATACTGATGATGACAGCAAAGGCGGTCCAATAGGTTTTTGCAGTATAATTGTCCGTCAAATGAGGTATCTGCACTGAGAAGTAGCTAGTCATGAATGAGATAGGCAGAAATAAGACGCTGAGTTGGGCCAGCAGCGTGGCACCTCGCGTCAGGCGCTCTGTTGACCTCGAGTCTTTCTGAGCTGTAAGGTTGAAGTACTGGCAGCCGTTAGAAACAGCAAAGTGCAAGGCTTTACACAACCCTTATGGATACTCAAGTTAAAACCCGAACTTACCGTGTCCTGTAAAGACACTTTCTCATCGAGGTAGTCATCGATGGCACCTAGCATGAGCGACTGGAGCTGCACCTGGAGCCGCTTGAATCGTTTACAAGCTCTGTCACACAATTGTACTCTGCTGGGCTGATCTTCAGAGATTTCGGAATCATTGCTGAGAAGCCTGTCAATCAAGGTACTGTAGTTGTCAAAAAGGTGGTGCAGTTGGCGCAGTTCTTTGTTCAGCTTATATAGAGTGCGGATAATGTCGGTCGTGTTATCCATTTTTTTCCAGTCCTGTGTGACACTTTAGTATGGAAGTGAGCAAGAAATAACGAGCACATTATATGGAGTAATCTCACAAGTTTGTCCGAAGTAAAAACTTTGGCTCTCTATTTCATTCCCGACGACGTTAGCACAATACCGTCTTGTTTACTTGCGGCAGCTGCACATGCTCCCTACTCACAATGATATCTAGGGCCCTTTTTGAATGATTCAATATGTCGAATGCAGCAGAGTAGTCCTCGAAAAGATAGTAGAATAGGTTGCTTGAGCCTTCGTCCGGAAGTTCATCAGGTGGAAGGGTACGCTCAGTATGACCGGAGATCATAGGATCACGGACAGATGTCAACTGCATGAATTTGTGTCTGTCTTCTTTTAATCCGCATTTTGACAGCTGGCGGAGAACCTTGAGTGTATTGGATCTCATGCTCTCAAGCTCTTTCTTCTGCCACTCCTCTTGGTTCTCATCTTTCGGAACCTTGTAATAGGCAGCCTCATGGAATGATAAAACGGTATCTAGGTCGTCAACAGGGGTGATACGCTGAAAGTGTAGAGGTAACCTCGGATTTTGAAATACATACGGTCTTTGCATATAGCAAACCAGGACCAGTGCTTTGGCGGCACCAGACTCGGAATCTTTTCAGTTTCTTGCTCTGGACGTCGGTGAAGCCAGTTTGCTCCAATACACATAACTATGAAAACAACAGTTAGGTATGCGAAAAAAAAATAAAGGTAGAAAAAAAAAAGAAAATCAGAGCTCAGGGACCATTGGGCAGAGGTCCTAGTGTTTGTGCCTCAGTGAAACCACTTACAGCGGTCCCCCTGATCAATTGATGTGTAGTTGAGGTTGTTCTGCATCATCTGGAAGGTGGCCAAGTTTTCTTGGGCAAACATGTCGCCGCGGCCGGGGGCGACATTCTCAGAGACGGCATCGGCATGCAATGTGGATGCAGCAGCGGTGACGGAAACACCCACAGCGGTGCCGTTTTCCAGGTCCTTCGGCATCGACTCTGGCTCGCTCTTCTGGAGAGCCCCACGCAATGCGCCGCGAACGTGGCCTTGAGAGTGTGTATAGCTCTCCTTCCGAGCCTTCTTTTGCCTCTCAAGCTCTCTCTTCACTTTGTCCCATGCCCAGATGCTCATGGTCAAGCGTTTGGAGAAGTGATACTCACGGCCGATGGCTTCGACGACGCTTTGTTGCTGGCTAGGGTTCCAAATATTTCTATATAGTTAGTTGGGCCGAGAAAATGTCAGTAGAAAGAATGGGAAAATAGTAACACCCATACATCCATCGGACGGGCACATCATCTTCCTTAAAAAGATTCGGCGTGCTTAAGAGCCGTTGGAAGTCATGCTCCGTCAAGTCGCAGGCTATCTTAGCGTTCTTACTGCCAAAATAGACCACGAAATTCCGTGCTTCTTCATTCAGACTGGTCTGCATGACTCGGTCATAGACATCTTTGTTATCGAAGTCATTAAACCTAGAGCGCAGGTGTTCGAGCGTCGTGCGATTCGGATGCGGGTCTGCTGATCCTGGCGCCGCCCCGGACGAAGCACTAGTCGATGAAGTCGCGGCCGAAGCGCTTGATGGGTCTTGAAAATGGGAGACACTACTCGCCGCCCCGGACGGGGTTACCCCAGGTCTGAGAGAAGCTGGTGATTGTACCATGGCTGCCAACTGGATATCGAGCGAAGAGCTATCAGCCATGCTTCGCCCTGGACCGCGACGCGCCGTACAATTTCAGCAATGCTGGGCTGTATCTTCGTAGTTTGTTGACGACAGTGCACGGACCCCAGCGTAGTCTCCAGCTCTTCTGTGAAGTATTAAATTCAGCAGGATTTGGGACAATACGAATGAGAGGGACGATATTTTATGAAGAACGAAGTGGAAATTTGTAAATCAGGAGCCCGACAAAATATGTACTTATCATCTCTTTCCTATTTCGCCGTTGTGACTTTTGTCAGGCAGAAAAGGAATGCGCGAAGCAGGCATCTTCGACAGCTGACTGGGGATTTTCTCAGTGGTGGCGGCGGTACAGCAGTGGCTGACGAGCTTAGGTAAATCCTTGGCAAGCTGATTTCAACTATACTCACAATAAAGGCGAAAGGGTTGGTTGGCTGGGTCGCTCTGATCTGCGGCTGATCCCAGGCGCGGAAAACAGCTGCATAGCACAGCCTTGTCGCAAAAAGTGCACACATAAAATGCACATCTTATTCGTACTCGTATACGCAAGCAATAATTCGCAAGCGTCTACTCCGTACAGAGTGCGACATACTTGTGAGATATTGCTCTTTGTTGTGGAAAATTTACAACGCCTTCCCTATTGCTGTTCCCTGTCTTTGCAGACTTATATCATACTGATTGACTGCGCGAGCAGCCTCCAATTTTCAGTCCCAACATTTGTACAAATACCAGAGAGGAGCGATGGGAGCTTGGTATTGCCCGGCATAGCATTGTGGCTTAGGCAAAGCCAATCACTCTCTAGGACAGCAACGCGGCGGCTTGTACTAAGACTAAGATCTACCGCCGATCGCGGGATTTTCAAGCCGGTGCCCGAATTAGAAGGCTGAGAAAGCGTCATCAATAGCTCTCTACACACGGGAGGACATAGCCTTACAATGCACCGGCAGCCTACATGAGATGTGATGGTAGCACCAAGCCTACAAAGTATAGCCAGCATAAAGAGCTTAGATTAGCAATAAACGCATGGGAAAAATTGGAACTTGACGGCATTGTTTGAGAGGTTTAGGTGGTGAGGAATATTTGAGAGAAGGGTTAACAAAGCCCTCTTGCATTCAGCTAAGGGGCCTCAGGCGCACCTGTTGAGAATATTGTTAAATTCAATAATATTTTACTGACATATTTCCACCTTCAATCGAGACTCGTAGAGTAGATTTGGCGGACGACGATTAATTTGCGTCCATTTCAATATAAACTTACCTGTAGAGGTTGTATTTGACCTAGGGAAAATAGACAGTGAACCGTGGTATGCTAGTTCCTATTCTTGCTCGCGCTGGGTTTAACTCTTTCCGCCAGCTTCGGCTAACGTTCTTTCGAATTGATGTTTTATTCTTTCTTTCAATGTAAAATATCGCGCTTCTGAAATTTCTCCGCGCGCCCCATTGATATCATAAGAAAAAACCGTGGTTGGCTGAGAGTTAACAAGCTATGATGCTCCCATCTGAAACATGAAACACGGAGAGCAGACACAATACGGAGCGAACGCCTAGAAACAAAGATCTATTATCATTTTTTTCCCTTTCCCTTTCTGTGTCTTTCTACTGTTTGAGGAGGCACTATGTGCGTCTCCTGTGTTTGAGGTGTCAAAACTAGGTAATGTGGTCTTATTCATTTGGGCAAACTGTCGATGGCCGGACGCGATCTTTTTTTTTTCCTCCTTTTTTTATATTTTCTTAAGATCACCCATGACAGAGCGTACTTACTATTGATGTTGCTGCTCACTTTCTCTGGATATTAAGACAGTTTAAATTATCAGTGTCTCTCGGCAAGGTGATGAGGTTCCTGGCGGAAACTGATGAGCCAATCCCACAAACGATTCGCACAATGTTCCCTTCTACGCCCTGTAGAGCGCACAACAGAAATTCGCGAAACAAGTTTGCTTTATCCCGTCGTTTTTATGTTGCTCTAATATTCCGATTTCCTGATCCCGTAAGCGCATTTTCCCTGTCCATAGAAGCGAAGATCCGGAGCCCATTTGAGTGTAAGCAGCTCCTTTTCAGGGGCTTCATGGGATGGAACAGGTTCCTGGTTCCACGGGGTTAGCCATGCGTGCGGCTGACTCTGCGATTCACCATATTCCACGGGGCAATACCGCACAGACAAGAAAAAAAATCTGGGTTTTCCCGATGATGACATAGTTGACCGACAAAGGGGTTACAGGTCAAGAATAGTAAACTGGCCTTACCGTAGGCACTTCCATTGCTGACAAGAGAAGATCAAATGGTCGCCAACCGGGTTTTTTCTTAGGCCGCCGTCTGCGATTATCCGCATGCAGGATAAAATTCATCACTTTCTGCCTTCCGTTTGTCTTGATGCTTTCAATATACTACAAGTTCCCCGCCTCAAGGATGTAATCGGATGGAGTTCAGAAGACACGATTGGACTAACAGAACTTAAACTCTGGTGGGCGTGTTATCAACCTAACACTCGATTTCTGCGGCCTAGGTTTTGGGAAGCTTGAAAATGAGTGCAACACAGAGCGCCATTGGCTATCAAGTGGGCTTCCCGTTTCCGCCCTGAGCTAGTCGTGTTTCATGCATTGGCTTGGCTCTTGAATAGAAAACAGGGAGAGGGGTTTGGGGCGGATGGGGATCGACTGAGAGCAACACGGGTCAACCAACCAAAAGCTGTCGTTCCCCTGGCCGGACGCAGATTCAAGAAAAAAGCAGCAAGGGACACATCCGTCCGCACTCCGTGGGTAGTGGTTTCTGCCCAGCTCCTTTCGCGAAAGCTGAGCTTATGTTTTGTTTCCGTCTGCCCAAAGTGGATGAATGAGGCGATGTTGGGAAGCAGAAGACGGAGGTCATAGGAGGGTTGCTTTGGAAAAATGAGTTGGAATGGAGAGCTTGGTGCCGGTGCCTTTCTCCCCCCCCCCCTCCCTTCATATCTTGCGGCTGTAGCCCAATGTCTTGTTGTTCAGGTAATATGAAGTGGATTCCTTTCGACCATCTCGTTTTTCTCTTATACGACACCCATCATCATTGCATCTGTCTTCTCGTTTGCCAAGCGGTGCTTCTTTTGGCTTCCTCTTCTTTTTACACACTTCATTTTACCGGTTCCCGGAGGCACCTGGCTTCTTCGGGCAGCATTATCATCTTGCATATCTAGGTCTTCTATTAATCTGAGCCTGTTTGCCGCCTTAATATATATTATTTCCCCTTGTATAATTTCCCTCCCCATTCCAGGGTCTCAGAATATAAACGAGTGCGGTCTGCTCGAGGAATTCGGGCTTGTGATTTTTCTACTTCTGGCGTCTTTCTCACCGTTGCGCGACTACGTCAAACACAGACCTGGTTTTTACACAAGGTTAAAAACAAAGTCTAAAAAAGGACACGGGACGAGAGCGCCTTGCAGCCGGCTTCGTTTTCTTTTTCTCTATCGCATACAGCCATGAGGTCTCTGAGCGGCAGCCGACGACAGGCGCTGCTCCTGCTGGCTGCGGCGGCTGCGACCGCCGTCTCCCCCGCAGCGGCGACGTCGTCTTCGTCGTCTTCGCCTGCGCAGGTTGCCTTCACGGGCTGCCTCGGCCTCTGCGTGACCAACAGCGGCTGCAGCGCCAGCAACACCCACTGCGTCTGCGCGGCGTCCGGATCTACGAGCTTCCTCGACCAGGTAGTGGTGTGCGTTGCAAAGTTCTGCTTGCTCGGCAACGGCGGCGGCGGCGGCAGCGGCGGCAACAACGGCGGCGACAACGCCGTCCTCGCCAGCCAGGCCGTGGCCGCCATCGACCGCAGCTTCCTCGAGGTGGTGGAGACCGTCTGCGCGGAGGACGGCCAGCCCGTGCCAACGGGCAAGATCAGCAGCGCGCTGGTGACGGCGAGCAGCGCTGTTGCGCAGATCTTCCCGACGCAGGGCGGCGGCGGCGGCGGCGACAAGACGACGGTGCGCCAGACGACGACAGCTGCCGCGGGCCAGAAGACGACCGTGAAAACCGCGACTGCCACAGCCACCCTGGCCACCTCGGATACCCAGACGCCATCAGAGACTGCTGCGCCGTCGCCCTCTACGGCGGACGCGACCGACACCAATGCCATCACCACGCCGCAGGACACAGCCACCACCACGCGGTCCACGGCCACTACCAAGTCTACCAGCACATCGACCGAAGAGGCGCCCTCGTTCGACACCACGGAAGGGACACCGTTTACGAACGAGAACACCGCCGCGGGCGGCCGCGCGACATGGCAAGTCGTGGCGGCGGCCGTGCTTCCTATGGCCCTGGCCTTCGGGGTCCGACTTCTATGACCAGATCTGTCTGAGAACGCTGTATTTTTATAATCCGACACGCAAAAAATGACATATCGAGGTAATCTTATGAGGGACGGTATTCTGGATAGGAAAATAGGGAGATACGAAATAAGGGAACTGTACTATAACGATGGCAAACGCGACATGCATTTTCTGGCCTTTGTTTCTGCTGTATTGTCTTCGTTTTGAAACATTTGTAACTTTTTATGCCAAACAAAAAAACACGACTTATGCTTTACATAGATAGCCAGTTGAAAAAAAAAAAATCATATTAGTCTATTCGCTCTATTGTAGGCTTATTTGCATAATTGGATCTCTCTGCTTCACCTGCAGTAAACATCTCGCCTGGCTACAGGTTCTACTTGAGCTTGCCTCCCTCTGTATAGGCACGCCGAATGTGCAACCCTGCTCTGTCTAAGTCTCTTTCTCTATATAGCACCAACCTGAGAATGTGTTTTGAATTTGCCGTGGACGTAATGGTGGACCGAAGCGGATGGAGTTTATCACACCAATTTTCCAAGAGTCGAGTACAACTAAAACGAAGCGAGAATGGCGCATTAGCAAAAATCAGCCACATCGCCGCAAGAAAGACAAATAGGGAAATTTCAGTGACAACAGCAAGGGAGCGACACTCAAAAAAAAAACATACCCTGGCATTTTTGGGGCTGATGAAGAGCCCTTCCGCCTCTGCGAGCAGCGTGGGCTCGGTGCCCGGGGGCGGCAGCGTCTCGAGCCGGCCCTTGACCCAGGCCTTGCGGCCCTCGACCTTGGTGGTGGTGGCGCGCAGCACGAGGAAGTTGTCCGCGTACGTCGGCGCCCGGTAGTCGACGTGCAGGTAGGCGGTCACGCCGGTCCCGGAGGGCAGCGCCTTGAAGCAGCAGCGGGCCAGGCTCTCGTCGAGCAGGGTGGCGACGAAGCCGCCGTGCACGATGCCCGGGTGGCCGCACAGGCCCTTGCCTGCGTGCAGGATCATCACCAGCGACTCGCCTTTCTCGTCCGTCCAGGTGAAGGGGGCCACGGCCATCAGGTCTGGGCCGACCAGCGTGCCCGCCGTCAGGTTGTGCTCGCGGATAAAGTCGGGCATCCGGTGGTGGTAGTGGCGCGCGACGAGGCGCGGATCGGCCTCGAGCTCAGCCACGAGGGGATGCGAGTCAATGTAGTTATAGATCTCTCGGACCTTGGGGTCTTCGCCGTACGCGGCTTCTGTAGAGTCTTGCCGCTTCCGCTGCTGGCTCTTTACATCGCTGTTAATCTTCCAAGCGACGAGCACCAGGGCCAGACCGGCGCCAAGTGTGGTATAGAGCCAGCCCCGGAAGACAAAAGAGACGGTACGGCGGATCACAGAGGGTTTCGGCGGTTCTGGGTAAGGCGTGGTTGAGGAGGTGTATGCTGGGCCGAGAAAATTCCCAATTAGCAGGCGGCACGTGGAGTATGCGATGCTGCTGTCCAGATATTCACTCACCTCTGACATTAGAATGGAAGACAGCTGCCGGTCGAGATACTACTTGGCTCTGAATTTGTAAGCGAGCTTGACGGTGTGCCAGAGGGCTGAATTGCTGGGCTTGCAGCCATGGCTGTTGGCTCTGCTGCCGCAGCAGGCGCAACGAGGGTATGGGGCGGATGGGAAGAGCAGCGATGCGTTGAAAAGACATGGCTAGCTCTCTTGAAGGAAGAAAGGAAGAGGAAGAGGATAGAAGGGGACGAAGAGAAAGAGAAGTGATTCAGCTCTTCTTTCTCCAGCGGTAGAACGCAGCTAATAAAAGCTCAAGCTGATAATAGCCCCAGTTCGCTCGAGTCTGCCACGCACAGCAGAGAATGAGAGAGCGTCCTACTTGTTAATTGATGCGTGAGATACGATAAGAAGAGGAGAAATGAAGACAGGGCAGAGATTGAGGGTACGAGACGATATAACGGGAGAATGACTGTGTTTCTTTTGATGCTTCGCATTTTAATTAGGCCGAGGTTCGGCAGGAAAACGGCGGGACAAATGGATGGGAAAGCCGCACACAACTGGACGCGGGAGCTATGTAAGAGAGGAGCCAATAACTACTACTGTATCTTACGTACGGTGCGGTGAGCAGAGTGAAAGGACCTGGACCCTGGACCTGAATTTGTGGCTGTTAACAGCGCCACAGTATGACGTCTATTTGCAGTCTATTTGCAGCGGCTTTAGCAAACAAACTTTATGCGCTGACAGCAAAATCAGCTCTAACCCCTGTTTGGCGTTTTAGAGGAGAAGGGGGGGCACGCTATGCATTGCGTGTGAGTGGTGAGTGGGTAAAGTGGGCGAGAATGTCATGAAGAGAGCGAGCACACCAGCTCTCAGTATGTATATATATAAGAATGAGGAGTAGGTCTTGGCCTTGTCTGATCTTGTTTTGAGAGCGTATTGTTTTTTTTGTTTTTTTTTAAAAGATACAAGAAACACCAAAATTTATCATATAAAATAGCATAGTCGACAAACTACACAACAATGGTAAGAGATGCGCAAGAGCTGAACCTCACAGGAGAGCAACATGATACGACCTAAAGGTGACCGAGCCTAACTTAAATTGCTGTTTTATCACAGGCCACCAAAGAAACTGCTGATCTGAGCCCGCCGCATGCGCCCAAGGAGGAATCTATCAAGGCGTTCAACGAAATCGAGCACGAGCTCAAGAAGCAGCTCGTGCATCTGCGCCACCAACACGACAGTAAGTCTAGCTGTTCTGTCTTAGCTGTTCTTGGACTGCTTTACCTGCTTGACCCTCAATTTAGTACGTAAACAATACTTGTTGCTAACAGCTGCAGAACATGAGCCCCTGAGTTTTGAGGCAGCGGTAAGGTCACAGATGAGCCCCAGTGCTGGTTCACCCCAGTCTTGCCTGTGCCCAATTTGTGCTGACGGTCACACCATCTTCTCCAGCGAAACCTCAGCGACCACGAGCTGACTGCCTTTTCGGCGCGCGACTTCGTCCTCGTCCGCGTGGCTTCCACCGCCTACGGCCTCATCCTCTTCGGCAAGCTGCGCATCCCCGCGCTGCCGACCGATGCAAACGCGGGCGGGCCCTCGGCGGCGTTTGTACACTTCCGGGCATTCTCAGAGGGGCCCGACCAGGAGGCGCTGTTCCACAGCTTCCACACGGCTGACATCGAGGACGCTGAGGGGCACAAGACGTTCCGCAGCCTCTTCACAGAGGAGGATCCCCTTGAGTGGTTCGACGTGTAGAAGGGACAGCAGGAATTGTTTAAACAAACCTCGAAGCAGCTGAGAAACGAAAATGCAACAGTGGAATATTTCGTCGAATATGCAATGTTCCTGTTTTCCTTTTATGTTTACGTCTAATGTGAAGACTGAAAAAACCAAATATGAAATGAATTGTGTCCTGGCTAATACTCTTCGTCCTCCTCTGCCGCCAACATCTCTGCGTAGTCGTCCGCCGATGCAAAAGTCGGCAGGGCCTTGAGCTCTTTTCTGCGCAAGCGCCCGCCCTTCTTGAGTCCATCAAGCGCCACGAGGCCATCGTCCTTCGCCTTTCCACCCGCTTCGCCATCCTCGTCCTCATCATCGCTGAAGTCGGCAAAGTCCACGCCGCCGCTCTCGTCGTCCATGCCCATGTCCTCGTCACCATCGATCTCGTCGGCATCGTCGTCCTCGTCGCTGTCAGACAGATTGAGCAGCGACTCCAGGCCGGACATATCGTCGTCGTCCATGTCCATATCGACATCTTCATCGTCAGCAGCGATCTCGGGCCGCGAACCCTTGAGTGCCTGCCAGATCTCATCTTCTTCAGCGTCTTCCGCATCAGATCCGTCTTCGTCTGCAGCAGCCGCTACAGAGTCCTTCTCCATCTTTGCGGCCCGCTTGGCAGCCCGGCTAGTTTGGGCTGGCTTGCCGATCTGTGTAAAGTACGTGTGGAAGAAGACGTCTTCCACGGCCACATCTTCCGCCTTCCGGCCCCAGAATGACGCAGAGTTGATTGCCATTTGCTGGCTGCTGGTCGATTTGCCAGGAACCACAATCTGCGCAGCGCCTGTAGAAGGCGCAGCCGTGGCGACGGGCTGCATGATGGAGCTGCCACGCTGCTTCGTGCCATCGGTTGCCTTGGGATTGCGGTAGACGAACTTGTCCAAGAAATGCATTAGAGTGTGGTTGGCCATGTCCGGCTTAGGCAGCGAAGTTTGCCGAACGAGAAGGTTGGTGGCAAAGGCTGTGACGGACGGATGAAAGTGTTTAAAGTGTGGAACCTGGATGTATGGTTAGCTGCACACTTGTAATCCTAGCATCTGCGAAAGTCTCTCAAAGGGGTAACCTACCAGCTCCCACAGGCAGCTCCTATCCGCATTGCTGTATTCTGGATCTCTCTTCCGCCCATCGTAGACAACACGCGGCTTCTTTGGTGCCTCGCTCTCTTTGGCGTTGTTTGCATCTTCGCCTTCCACAACATCGCGATAGTACTCCTCTTCATCATCTTCGTTCATCTCGGGGTCATTGAGTAGGCCCTTCAGATCAGGAAATGTGGTTTCCAATTCGGCAACCAAGAAGAGGATGCCGCAAACAAACGGAGGCTGATGCAAGGTCGAAATTTGCAGCATGCGCTTCACGAACGCCTTCACGCGGCGAGTATCTAGATCGTTCTTCAGCGAGCGATACAGAAGATTGAGATACATGGCTTGTTTTGACGACGCCACCAGACGAGGGTCCAACAGAGACTCATAGAGCGTCCGGTAGAAGCGGTCGACAGCAAGCTGCTTTGAAACTGCAACCTGCTGCACGAGCATCAGGGCCTGAATGCTTGTGTTGAAGTTAGACGAGTGTGTGATGCGGAACAAAGTGTCGATGTGCTTCTCAAGCCTAGAACGACATACAGATTAGAATACTGAAACATATTTTGGGAAAGAAGACAAATATGTGATCGGGTGCATATACGTACGTTGAGCTGTCAGTTGCAGCGAAGGGAATGGCGCGGTTGACGCCAGTGAGAAGGGAGGACACAAGTTTTTCAGCAACATCCCGCTCGATGCCCGCATTTTTGCTGCTGGCAGTGCTCTTTTTATCGCTGCTTTTGCTATTGTTGTCTCTTCGTCCCCTCCTCGGTCCCTTTCCATTTTTACCATTGGTTGCGTCGGCTTCCTTTGTAATCGAGTCCAGACCTGGAATGTCAACGGCACCTAGTGAACCACTCTTTAACAGGGTGAGGAACAGCTCAAAGTAAATGCGCACAAGCGTATCAGCAATGGCCGGCTCCTTGTTGCTCAGAATGGTCTGGTTGAGCGTGTTGATGCCGTAGTACTTGGCGCGCAGGCTCTGGCCAGGTCGAAGTAGAATCTCCTGCTCGATGGTCTGGATCACAATCGGCTTCATGCCAGGGTGGATGTTAAGAAGCTGCAGGAGCAGGTAGGATGCACGAGACGCGATCTTCCGCTCGCGGTCGCCCAGCTTGTTTACCAGCAGCCGCAACAGGTTGGCTTCTTGCTCTGGTTTGCTGCGCAACAGCCCAAAGACGAAGTCAAGTGCACGCGAGCGCGAGTATTCAATTTCGTCGTTGCACCACACCTCCAGCTGCTGAAGAATTCGGAAGAAGGCGTCTTTCAGCCAGTCCTCGTACCGCCATGCCATGAGGTGTGCCTTGGTGATGGCACCGGGCAGCTTTTGATTTGCCTTCCACGACTGCGCAGAGGCGCCAGCGGCCTGTAGCGCACCGAGCAGGCCGGGCTGGGTTTGGAATGTCCGCAGCCGCCGCTCACTGGGCAGGATGACGCCGTTGCCAAGCAGATCCACGAGAGCACCCAGCGCTGCAATTGCCTGGCCACGGCTGCGCTTGCCAGCCAGGCCAACCAAGTTCTCAAAAGTTTTCATGTTGTGGACGGGTGCCTCCTGGACCTCGAGAGTCAAAGCCGACACCTTATCCGACATGGTACCAGAAGACATGATAGTAGACATGAAACGGTGAGATGAAGAAGAAGAGACTATAGACTTGTACGCCTCAGCATCAGACTCCAAAAGCGTATCAGCATAGTCCTTCAAGCTAGCAACTGTAGAAGAAAGACGGCCGATGTCATCGGAAGAGGGCATCGGAAGGGCAGCGAGATCGACGCTATGCCAGTCGGGGCGGGGCTCGAACATCTGATAAAAAGAAATGTTAAGAGATAGTTCCTCGTAGAAAAGAATTTTGTGGAAGGGCTAGCGATATCCGTTTGACTTAGAGATCGCAACTTACCAACTTGGAAAATTTTGGGTTTTTTGGGAGAAACGGGTCAGCTGGTGGTGGTGCTTTTGGTGCCTCCTTCTCTACCACTTTTGGTTCCTCTACCTCTTGTTCTTCCTCTTCCTCTTCCTCTTCCTCTTCCTCTTCCTCTTCCCCCTCCTCCTCTCCTTCTTCTTCGTCTTCTTTCCCCCCGTCTACTTCTTGCTCCTCCTCTTCTTCCTCGTCTTCTTGTTCTTCTAGCTCAGGTATGTCGTCATCTTCGTCTTCTTCGCGCACCTGGTCAAAGCCGAGACCAGCAGCAAACTTGGCCAGTTCGTTCTTGAAAGCATCATCGAGAGACAAATCGTCAGCAGCCGCCGCCTTTCCAGAAGACGGGCCACCTTCCTCAGCGTCAGAGTCAATGCCGGCCACGAGCTCCAGGTCGGCCTCGTCGCCTCCGAGGGCTTTGATTTCATCGAGTATAGCGGCGTCTTTGCTGGCTCGTGATTGCTTCACAGACCCATTCGTCCGAGGCTTAGAGTCTTGTCTGCCTGGATGCTTTGGTGATGTGGCCACAGCCTGCTTTTTCAGTGCTTTTGGCGCTTTGCGACTGGTTTCGCCATCCTCATCTTCGTCCCCTGCGTCGACGCTCCGTTTCCGTTTCCCAGCGTTCAAATTCTTCGCATTGCGGTGCTCCAAATCCCGGTCAATTTTGGCCGTAAGCTGTGAAAGAGCCGCCTGATTGAAAGCAGGTGCCGAACTATTCATGGCTCCTTGGCTGTGCTTCTGGTGTTTTGGTCGGCTAGGAGCCATTGTGAAAGGACTCGAGTGAAATGAAAAAAGAACTTGTCTATCTCACTAGTGGTGAGAATTCTCGACGAGACGTCCCCCAAAATCGCTAAGCCAGCTTTCAAATGTATGAGACGTTGGTATCGTGGGAAAACCTCTCTCGTTGTACGAAGTAGAACGCTGGGTTCTCTACTCTGCAGAAGTCTTGTGTTTAACTTTTTTCTTTTTTTCTGCTCTGCATTCTTTTACTTTTTTTACTGGACTTTTCAAAATTTTAGTGGAGCAACTGTTAGCGGGACCGAATCAACGACCGGCAGATCTTCCTCGGAGCTTTTTCACCGCCTTCCTATTTCGCGCTCACCATTTTCTTATAGTGAGCTTTAGCTTCTAGCCCGTGAAATCTGACTGTGTAGGACGACTTCGAAACGTCTCATTTGAGCGTGTGCTATTGCATTTGGAGCAGCAATTTACGCACAAAAGTCTTCTTCTTTACGGATTGGAAAGGGCAATGTTGTTTGTTTGATTTGTATTTGTGTACAAAATCTTCAGAATGGCTGTAGCGTGGCGTATGCAGCCAACATTTCAGCAGATATCGAGAACATCAGTTTCACCCACTTGCCGATGCCAATCTCCACGATGGGTAAAACAAGGGGTATGTTGCGGCTCATACATCTTGGAGTTATATTCAAGATGCTAATAAATTCGCCTCACTTGATAGAGAAGACAGATGCACATAGACCACCGCAATCGGTTGTCGAATGTGTGGGTGCCAGCTCCTCGGGTCTATCTCAAGCATGCCAAGGAGGATGAAGGTGCGGTTCTACTTTTTACAAGAAGCAATCCAGAGCCAGAATGCTGAATTTTTTTATCGATTTTTACGGAAATAGAATCCCATGAAAAGCTCGTACGGGCTGGGTTCTTCCGCCAGGCGCACTCGGGCGTCTTCCACATGCTGCCTTTGGGCCTTCGCGTCCTGGACAAGATCGAAGCTCTTGCGGATAAGCACATGAGGTCCATAGGCGCATCACGAGTGTCTTTGTCCAGTATATCTTCTAAAAACCTGTGGTCAAGGAGTGGCCGATTTGAGAGCATAGAACCTGAGGTAGGCTGCTCTCTGTGTCACTCTTTCTCTCTTTCGGTGACACGATACTTATATATGTTCTCGCTTGTAGCTGTTTCAGTTCACAGACCGGAAGGGGGCAAGCTACCTCCTGTCGCCCACTCATGAGGAGGAAATCACAGAAATGGTTGCCCAGAACGTACAGTCGTACCGTACACTTCCACTGCGGCTCTACCAGATTAGTATGGGAACTTATGCCCTGGCAAAAGCCGTGTCCTTATTTTTTGTTTATTTAACGCCTGTCTGTCGCTGACGAGATTTACTCTCATCTACACAGCCCGTAAATACCGCGACGAGATGCGGCCCCGCCACGGCATCCTGCGCTCGCGCGAGTTCATCATGAAGGACCTCTACAGCTTTGACGTGAGCGCCGAGATAGCACTAGAGACTTATGGTCAGGTCCGCGCCGCCTACGACGCCTTCTTCGCCGCTCTCAAAGTGCCTGTGCGCGCCGCTCGCGCCAGCTCCGGCGACATGGGCGGCGACCTGAGCCACGAGTATCTCCTAAAAGGTGCGCTCGGCGAGGACGACGTCGCTCACTGCAGCCAGTGCGGAGACGTCGCCAACACGGAGGTTCTCCTGCAGGCGCGGGAGGACCCTCACCAGGTGGTGCGCACGGGCGACGACTGCGACCGCTGCGGCGGCCGCGGCACGTTGGTGGTCGAGCGCGGCATCGAGCTGGGCCATACGTTCTACTTGGGCACGCGGTACACGAGCCCGGAGTCCCTGGACGTGAAGCTCCAAGGGGGCGGTGCCGCGTCTTCATCATCGCCGACGCTGGTGCCGCACATGGGCTGCTATGGTCTCGGCATCTCGCGCATCCTGGGCGCCGTCGCCGACCATGGTGTCACGCCGCAGGGGCTCAGCTGGCCGCGTGCTATCGCACCGTATGAGGTGGCCGTGATCGCGTCACCACCGGCTTCCAAGGGCGGCGCTGCCCTCACGGAAGCCGCCGAAAAAGTATATGACGAGCTGACGACTGCAAGAGCAGCGGGGGCGAAAGAGCAGCAGCTGGATGTGCTCCTCGACGACCGCACGAACGTGACCCTGCCCTACAAGCTCAAAGACGCCGATCTTACAGGTTATCCGGTCATTGTGGTGGTGGGCGCGGCCTGGCGGAGGAGCGTGGGCGAAGACGGCGCCGGCCAGCCGCAGGACGGCTTGTGCGAGGTGCAGTGTCGGCAGCTGGGCGTCCGGCAGGATGTGCCTCTGCGGGACCTGCGAAAATTTGCTAGCGATCTGCTAGCACAGCTGTAGGATATGTACTATGCGAACCACCATACTCTTCACTTGTAAGCAAAAAGAAACAAGAACGAACCATGATGAAAAAGAACCATTTGCTAGTGCTGTTGCCGTTCCTATGCCTTTCACAAATAAATCCCTAAAGACTATCGAAGCTCTTTGTACGCTTTTCCTGTAGTTCTACAAAAATGTTCTCCTATCGCTACTGTGCCAGCTCATGGCTTCACAGACCACAACTCCCGCGACCAGCCCATCTCCCGCATCTTCTTGGAGCTGGCCCCGGGACCTTTCTTCATGTCGCTCGTCCAAATTGCCAAGGCTTTGCTGCACGATGCAAACGACTCCACCAACTCCTTCATGCGGCCCGTCTGCACAAGGACACCGGCGACATCGCTGCCTGGCGCAGCCACTACGGACGCCAACTCCATGCACTCCAACAGGTAGTCGCGGGACGACGTGGTTCCGGCAAACTGGAGGGTGCTGGCAAATCCGATGACGACCTGCGGCAGATATGTCTCGCGCAGGAGCCGGTAATCTGGGTCATCTAGGTAAGGGGTGAGTAACAAATTTCCAAGAACAAAGACAGGAGACTTGGCGTGCTTCCACTTACCATCCACAGAATGCAGTAACCAGTCGCTCAGCAGTGGCTTCATAAAGCCCTTCAAGAACTTGGCGTTGTCATCAATGTTCTTGGCCACGGAGCGGTCTCTCGACGGATCCCTGAAATGGTTAGCACTTGTAATTTCAAAGACCGCGGGCCTTTCTTGACTTTGTATTAAGAGTGGGACATACTGTGTGTGGGAGCCAGCGATCATGGTAGCAATCATGGCCGTCGTCTCGAGACAGTCCAACGCGTTTACCATGCATTCTAGCTCGAATAGCGGCCGAGCGTGTGCCGACACTTGGTTCTTTGACGCTTCACCGGGAAGGCCGGTGCCAAACGTTTCCTCGTCCAGCGAATCGATCACACCGCCCTTGGCAGGCGTGCCAAACACATCATCCCACCAAGATGGGTCATTTTCGTCTTGAAGGTTCTCGCCAAAGCGCGTCTTCTGCCGAATAATTTCGGAGCAGGATACTCTTGATGCCAAGATTCGGGCAGCCGCCAGGCGCTCATTTTCTGCAGTAAAAAGAAGAGGTCTTGTTAATAGCTGTCCATGGATCTTAGGTGGAAATGGGAGAGTCTGCCTTACTGAGAAAGTATTTGTATATCCGGACTCCATAGTCGCACGTTTCGAGGACCAGTCCATCCACCAAGAGCATCCACTCCATCGAACGAATCAGCAGCTCGTCCTTCTTGTCGACCAGAATCAGGTCATCGGGGTCTTCGGGCAAATCTGACACCGGACCAAAAATGCCCAGCTTGACCATGCGGCCAAATTTCAGAGTTGGCGCGCTGCTTTGCAGCATGTTAAAGGTATCCCGCGCAGGGCAGACGCCCGGCTGCTCGGCTACGTCTGCCAAGAATAGCTGCGGCAAAGTCTTGACAAATTTGATGATGTCGAGACCCAACTTGCGCATCAGCTGTAACAGGCGGATCTGAACGTCTCGCTCCTCGATGTGAATCAAGTTGAAGGCCATATTCGTATAGCACCGCTCGCCCAGCAGCTTGGACGCATACAGCGGAATCAACTCTTCCAACCGCGCCAACCGCAAAAAGCTGATGTAACTTGCGATGACGTGCTCTTCCGTCTGATGCCGCCGGGCTAGAGGACCAAGAGCAGCTACGTCTTTGCCCTTGCCATCGAGCTTGTCCAGAGCAGAAACGACAATCAGCACGTGGGCCAGGATGCGCAAGCCCTGATAATCGGTGGGCTCGATGAACTTTGTATCAGCTGCCGTAGTGCTGTTTATCTTGACAGTGTTGTCGAACTTGGGAATAAGCTTTGACTCCTGCTCGGCATTGGCATGTTCGGCCAGCAGCACACCTTGCTGGAACAGGAAGCTGTCGAGCTTCTCGTCGATGACTGCTGCTTGTAATGCTTTCGCGGGCGTGCTGGCGGCCTTGCGTACCCGGTCTTCCCGGTTGTGTGAAAAGGGTGAAGACGAGTCTGCATATGCTGCTGGAATGTCACCGTGCAGAATCAGAAGGGAGTGGACCGCGGCAGAATCAGACTGCTTCATCAAGTAGGCGTCGAATTGAGCGCGGAGTTCAGCGTTGTACTTTGCAAACGTCAAGTCGTCCCATGATTTGCTGACCGCCTCGACGCTCGTCAGGTCACCAGACAAAATGCCATACACGGCGCGCTCATAGACGCTGGCACTACCCTCCTGGGCAAGACGATAGCACATACGGCGCCACAATACCGTAGCGAGGCAGTCAAAGTCCGGCACATCTTCATCTTCGCTATTGGATAGTGGGAGTGCCGAAATGGCGGCGGCCCGCCAGACCTCTGTACGCTCCACGCACCAGTCCCGGATCTCCGCCATGCTTCTTCCACGCCGCAGGAGCTCATAGCAGCCGAGCCAGATGGCCTGCTCGAAGAAGGCATCTTGGGGGGCCAGCTTTCGGCCGGCTTGCCGCGTGACAACATCCGGGTCTAGCTGTGTAACTAGTTTGTGCGGTACTTCCAAATTAGAGTCGGTCACAATGGCGCTGTTAGGGTCCAGGGGTTCAGAGCTGGCCACCATCCGCTTGTGCTGCTTGATGGCGCCGCGCGTGTGTAGCCAGCCATGGGCTAGTATCTCGCCACGCTCGGAATTGCGTTGAAGCTCCTGGACAACTTCGTCAATGTCAGGCCCACTGCTGCTAGCGCTGGTCTGCAGCCACTCTAGAATAGTCTTGCGTTCCCGGGCTTTGGGCTCCGCGAGAACAAAGTCGGCCCAATACTCCCGCCGCGACTGGGGTGGTCTGTCGACGGCTGGGCGCCGTATTGGCTGGCGGCTAGCAGGCGATGATGTCGAGGCTATGCCGGACTTGTCACGGTACCGCAATGGAAGCAATCGCCGCAACAGGTCCCAGGTCTGAGCCTCTTCTTCCCAGCGCTGCGCGCTCGCAGCCGCGCTCTCTGAGCTCTCTGGCTGCTGCTGAGACGACTGGTCGTCTATATCCATCCTGTCAGACCGCAAACCACGCCTTGTAGCAGTCAAAGCATTGTTTCTGTTGCCATTGCCGCCGCCGCTGCTGCTGCTGTCGCCGCTGCTTCCTCGTGCTAGACGAGCCAGACGAAGGCGCTCACGCGACACGTCGGCGATCTCGCGGGCATAGCCATAGTAGTGGTCGACGAGGTTGAAGATGCGAGCGCGTTGTTCAGGTGCTGATCCGCGTTGTATGATGCACTCGTCGAGGAATTTTGCGAAGATTTCGACTTCTTCTCCAACCTCGTTGCTGATGTCTTGCCCTCCGACGACGTCCTCGATGAACGCCATAACGGATAGCCGTTCACCGAGAGACTCCAGCAACAGTTAAATTGGACAGCTGCAGGAGGCAAGGTGCACAGAGATCTAGTTTCGCCAGTGAGCTATGGGGACCGAGAGCAAGATCTGAGGCCGAGGTAAATTGGGCAGCACCAGTACTGGACGCCGCCTAAAGAAACAAAAGTGTATTTGGCTCCGAGCCTTATGATATTATTTCCGCATTAACACAGAAGAGCGCTCATCAATCCGGAATTCGACCAAGCTGACGTTGTCGGCAGATCGTGTAGTGAGAAATGAGGTGTCGTCTACCGGCGCCTTTTTTGACGGAGTTTTTCTGCCTTCGCTGCAAGTTACCGCGTCGCGAGGGAAGCTGCGACAGAGCTCCAGCTCTCGGTATTGTTTTGGCGCTTGGACGCTGAGGCGGTCAGATATTCACGTGACAGTTTCGACGCGCGCCCCACAGCGTGAAAATTTCAGCATAAAACGAATTATTGCATCGCCTCCATTTCACTATTTGTTTTCCTTCTTTTTCTCTCAATGTCATTTTTTGGCTTTCATATTAGAGTCTCGGAACAAGACTTTTTCACTGCTTGTTCAGGTTCAAACGGATCTCCTGCGTGCTCAATGATGGCCTAGAGAAAGTATTCACTCTCCTAGATTGTTGCCTGATGTATTTTCTCGATTTTGGGGGACGTTTTGATTTGGACGAGTGTACAACTATTTCATTCAACCTGCCTGCCTGTCTGTCTATATCTCTGCTTGCCTCCGCATACTTCTCATGTGTTATGGATTTGCATCCTCTCTCTGTTTTAGCTTTAGTCGAAGTAGGTCTGGCTTGGGACAGCTGGGGGTTGAGGCGTTGTCGCCGTTACGCTTGTAGAAGGCGTCGCAACAGTCGTAGAGGGCGTTGATGAGATGCTGGCAGCGGTCCTGATTGTAGCCGTTTCTCGTAAGGCAGTCTGCGGTTGACAATTAGAAGGTAATAAGGAAAACTCCTGGACCTGAGATATAATCACCTTGAATGGCGCACTGGATTGTCACGGCCAAGTTAGCTGTGTCACAATGCTCGCAGCAGAGCGAAGTTTGACAAGGGGAGGGAAAACGCACAGCACGAGGATGACAGGGAGGATTTGCCGCGAGATCGTTTTCAAGTTTTGATGCCTGAATTTACATGTTAGACAAGATTCAATTGAACAGCTGTGCCCATTGTCTGACAACTTGCCATCACAGAATCTTAATGTGTTGTTTCAGACCAAATTTTACAAGCACCTTGAACCGATCTGCTATCGGATAGCTGCAAGGAGATGGACTTTAAGAAACAGGAGAGGCGGGATAGAAAGAATCTGCTAGGGTTGTGACTCTTGCTCGTATTGGCCGTCTTTGGATTGACTTGGATAAGGTCAATCAAAGGCTGGACGTTTTGTCTAGGCTTTTGTTAGCCTACTACGCCCTCTTCATTGATAATGTCATCATCATGCCCAACTTTCTCTTCTCGCTTTTCTGAGTGAATCTTATTAATTCTGTTGACTTCATACTCCGCTCTTTTTCTTGTACCTATTTTATTCTGTTGTTCTCATTTTGTACCATTAATGTAGCTTTCCCTTCTGTGTTAGACTTTATTTTGCCTTGTCTGATCTCTCCAGCAACCTGGCCAAGCAGAATGCGTAGCAGCACAACAAAAAGGACTAGCCAAACAAACGATAACGTCAGCAACAGAAAAGAAGGGCAATTGTAATAGTTATCATGCTTGTTATAAGAGACTCTTGCAGACTAGGACCGCCAGAGAAGACCCGCCTTCGCCCCAAAGAGCCCATTCCCGCCAGCTGCATTGCCGCATTATTAACGCTTTTTGTTTGCGGTTTCCGCGTTTTTTCTGCCCCTCACTTCCTCCTGTCAGAACTTCACTAATAAGAACGCCGCCACTATTCTCCTCTCGCCTCTGGACCTTTCTCTTTCTTTTGGGGGCCTATTTTAACCTCCAACTCATCTTCCGCCCGCGCCTTTGTCTTCTTCACCTCCTTTCCCTACACGCCAGCACTCCGCACAGTCGTGCCTGTCGCAGCTTCGTATTATCGTCTCATCACCTTTTTGTCCTCCCCCAACTCGCCTTTTCTTTCTCGGCCATCCGACCGGCCCGTCGCATTCCCTCGCGCAAACCGGAAATCCTCACGAGACGCGAGGCTTGCCTACCAGTCTCTCTATCTCTTTGTAAGCGCTATCCTTTTTGCACTCTGCTGCTTGTTGATATTCTTTTACTTTCCATCATTGGCCTTTTGTTCTACATGCCTAGCTTGCGTCGCCCTAGAATGGCCTCACGCGCCGTTTGCGAGATGCCATCTCTGGCGCTGCGCAGAGGGTAGGGCTGCGGTTATGGGGAGATTGCGGAATGCTTCTTCTCCGACTCCCGCATCTGCCGAAGCAGCTCAGACAAAACTGTGCCCCAGCAATGGCGTGCTAGGCAGCAGTGGCTTGTGCCACAGCTATCAACCCCCATGCGCCCGAAAACTACGCCTGTGCCAGCACAAACAGACAAGGACATAAGAAAGCTAACGCCGATCGCATCTTCCCAGACAAACGTCTACCGCCTCTTGCCTATTCATCCCCCCGCCTACTTGGGCCACTGTCCATCTCTCAACATAATGTCTGGCGAGAACACCCCGAACCACGCCGAAGACGGCGCACCCCCGCCGGTGGAGCACCTCAACATCAAGGTCACGGACAATAACAACGAGGTCTTCTTTAAGATCAAGCGGACGACCAAACTGGAGAAGCTGATGACGGCCTTCTGCGAGCGGCAGGGCAAGTCACCGAGCTCCGTGCGGTTCCTGTTCGATGGCCAGCGCGTCCAGCCAAGCGATACACCAGACTCGGTATGAGAAAGCCACACCGACATCCTTGCATATATTCGAATGTGGAAAATGCATGCTAATTTATCACCGTTTTTTGTCTCTCGGGGGAATAGCTGGAAATGCAAGACTCAGACACGCTTGAAGTCCACCAGGAGCAATTGGGCGGCAGCGGCATCTATTAACTGGGAGAAAATGACGAGCTGAAAGTGAGAGGAAGTAGAGAGCAGGGAGCGGAAAGGAGCGGCAAGAGCGTTTCAGTGACAAATCTACAGAAGAAAAACGAGGGAACTTTGGGAGTAGGCGCAGGGATAACGCTTGCTTTTTTTCATTACTGTGTATGCTGGTTTTGCTTTTCAATATGTTTTTGTGTGGTGTTACTTCCAGTCACTTATTGTATTGTCCTCCACGCGTCAGCCACTCATCTTTGACTTCTACGTCATGGCCCTCTTCAATGTAAACGTTTCTTCTACCTTAGGACTGGGCATGATCAGCAGGGGTCTGGTTGTCACTCTGAGCAAGCTGGAACTGGAACTAGAAGAGCATCAAGAAGCAAAGCTGTCGGTCATCATTTCTAAAAAAGCAAATTAAACAAGGCTCTGGCAAATATCAGCAAACACGTCGCTATGTCGAACCAAACTGAAGAAACTCAAAATATGCCCAAATAAATGCAGTAAAAATCAATCTCAAATATAAATCAAATTCCTTCCGTCCTTTTTATCCTTCCCACACGTTAGTTACGCCTTCAACTCCCGCTGACGACACATGGTGCATACCACCTGCATCAGTCCGCCAGCTCCCTGGCGCGGGAAAATCTGGCCGTCGACGAACCCGTCGCCACATACGGCGCACCGGAAACAGTGCTCGTGCCACTCGGCACCTAGAGCTTGAACGTACTGCCCAATCGCCGCCACGCCGCAAGCTCGACACTTTGGCGCCCGGCGCTCGGTCCGTTTCGTCTGGCACGTGATGCACCACGCGTAGCCGTCCTTCTCGATGTGAGTTGCTCCTGCGCCGAAGGGATCGCCGCACTCGGCGCAGAAGAAGTGTCCCACGTGCCAGTGTGCACCCAGCGCTACCACGTGCTCGCCGACGATAGGTGTCTTGCAGTGCTTGCACCGGGGAGCAAACAGCTCGTGCCAGTCTAGATGGCAGTAGAAACGCAGGCGATCGTCGCCATCCTCGGCCATTGTCTCTCCAGGGTTCTCCTCGAGAATCTCGCCACGTGCTCGGCGCTCAATCCGGTGCAGACGAGCGTTCCGGAACTCGTCCGGCTCTGGTGAAATCTCCAGCGCCTCCAACGACGTCCCACATGCGTAGCACCGGAAGCACTGCGGATGGAACCGCTCTGATCCATTGCCACCACTTCCAGGAAGACCAGCTAAGGCAACGAAGCGACCCTCGATCGGATATCGACACTCATGGCACCTGGCAGTTGCTCGGCTGCCGGCTACGCTTCCCGTCGACGATGGTGGAGGACGGTGATGTGGCTGTGCACGCGACCAGTGACCATAAGACCGTCTGGAAGCTGCACTGCCCGGCGTTGGGAGAGGGCGTGTAGATGCTGGAGGTGTTGCTGCGACGGGGGCTTTGGCCGCCTTGGAGGGGGCAGACGGCTTTGGCTTGTTATCGTCCGGAGTTACAATGATTGGAATGTCTGGTGTGGTTGTTGGGGGTTCATCGTCGTCGCCAGGCAGCACAATCGTGGGAACGGGCGGCTGCTGACGGCTAGGAGGCTCTTCTGAGATCGCAATCGTTGGAATTGGCATGGACATCTGGGTGCGGTTTGTGCTTGGCGTCGGCTCTTCGGTCACTGCAATCGTCGGGATGCTTGGCGTGGAGTTAGCTTCGGCTCGGCCACCATTCACTTGAATAGCGGGCGGCTGGTGGAAAAGGTGACGTGTTTGCGGCGGCTGCTGCTGTTGTTCGCGTCCGGGGTAGTGTTGCTGTTGTTGCTGCTGTGGCTGCTGTTGCTGTTGCGGCGAGAACGGGGCCGTCGACCGAAGATTCGCAGCAGGTGCGATAGAATGAGTCGTCGAGACTTGGTTGGGGGCGAAGCTGCTCGTTTGGTTGCTGTTCCTGCCGCTGTCGTAGCGGTTTTTCTCCCGAACGTCTGGCTTTGCATCAGTAGCCGCCTCGTCGACGGGCGCTTTCCAGTTGGCGTCAAAGCTTACAATCGGGCGTCCCGGGCTGTCGCTGACATACGACGGCGTCGGGAGCTTGGGGTTGCGGTCTTTCAGCTTCATGCTGGTGGCCTGCCGGATGTCCTCACTGCGGATCTCAACACCGTTCTTGCGCGGCACATCAGGGGGGGCGGCAACACTGCTTTTCTTTTTTTGCTGCGGCAGCGATGGGGTATTGGTAGTGTATTGTGGGTTGCGCGACTGGGACGGGGGATTGCGGTGGATTTCAAAGCGAGACACAAGCTTGGAAACCCCAGACGGGACAACGGCGACAGGGTCCTTGCCATTGATATTGCTCTCGGCTTTGGCCTGCAAAACACTTGCAGCAGCGGCCGCTTTGTCCTTCTTCTCAGGTGTCGCTATCTCCGGCTCCTCGTAGATCTGATCGCCGGAAAACGGCTTCTCAATCTCGCCGCTGATGTTCCGCTTCATGCTGCTGCGCCTCCGTCCAGCATTCCTGCTGTTGGCTGCCGCGGCAGAAGACGACACCATGGGGCGCGGGCCGCCGGCAAGGCCAGTGTATGCTTTTGACCGAACAAAACCGCCTGCCGCAGATGCTGCCGCGGGCGCCGCAGCCATTGTAGTTGTGGGCTCCCTGACCTGATCAAGACTTTGGCGGGCGCTGCTACTGGCGCTGCCACTGCCACCGCTGACAACGCGGTTCGATCCGTACGAGTAACGGTTGCGCCGTGATCCGAGGTCTTCGCAAGAAGACGCTGAACTGCCAGATACGGAGCGAGAGGCTGGGTCGCGTGCTAGGCCGCTGGGCTCAATGTCGTTGCCATACCGACCGACACTAGCGGTGCGGGCATGAGCATAGCTGTCTTTGCGGAGATGCTGTTTGTACTGGTAGGGTGCGCCAGGCTCGGGCGGCTTGATACCGTTCTGGTGCTGCCATACGAGCTCGGCTGCCTCGTTGAGAGCGGCATTGTAGATGCGCTGGTCGTCTTCGTCAGCAGGAGGTGTCGCCGTAGCAGGGTTCGCGGCCTGCTTTCCATGCTTCTTCGTCTCATCCCTGAGGTCCATATCCTCGAGAGCATTTCGCAGAGAAACGGCCTCCTCCTTCTCCATCCACCGTTGGCCGCGCTCCATGTACGTGTCTGTAGGCACCACTTCGTCGGGCCGCAGTGGCGGAGGTACACGCTGTGCGGTGGTTTTGTCTGGGTAATAATCGCGGCCTCGTCCACTAACAGTTGAGTAGCGAGAAGAGATGCTGCCAGATATGGACTGGCTTCCAATGGATGGGCGCCCTGTGATAGATGGCGCTGCTCTTGCGGCTGAAGAAACATGCGACTGTGATCGTTGATGGAGCTGAGCGGGAAAGGAATCTGAGATGGCTGGCGAGGCAAGACTGCCGCCGCTGCTGGTAGTGTTTGAAACGCCAGTACTACCGGAGACGTCAAAGGACACACGGCTTCCAACAGACACCCGGCCTGAATCCCGGCGAGAGGAGCTGCCGCTGGACGGCAGAGGACGGGCACCGCCAGGTCTGGCCACGCGATTGTTTCGCAAATCGGCCAGATAAGAAGCTGGGTAGGGCATAGTCAGCGCTGGTTTCCTCTTAGACTTCTTCTTCTTCTTCTTCTTCACTTTCGTCAGAATTCGCATCTAGGAAACGCACCAAACTGGTCATTGGACATGTAACTTGGTGATGGTGGCGTCACTTTGCGGGAGGACGTCCGCTCTCGCGCCTTGCCTCGGGTGGACATGGCGGCGGTGGTGCTGGAATGCGAAAGAAACAATAAATATCTGCACTGTCAAGAAATCGGCCAAAAAATGGTAAATATGGATGAGCAAACGAAGCAGGAATGTAGGCAATTGAACAGCTAGATGTGGATGAGTAGTCGAGTATGTGTATGTAGTCAAGCAGACGCGGCTGGCTTGTTGTTTGATCTTAAGTACAGCCTAACGGAAGTGTTTACAGGGCTGATCAGATTGGGTTGCTGGGCAGGAAATGCAGTGTTCGGGTTAGCATCAAGTGAGACAGGAAAGGCGGCGAAGGGAAAGAGATGGCATAAAAACGCGGTATGACGACGATCTGTTGTTGTTGAGCGTCTTTTAGGAGGGCGAGAGGAGTCTCCTGTTCTCCCTTTTCTTTTCTTTTTTCTTGGTGGTGTTTTCCCTATACGACGTAGTTAATATTATTATTACCTGTGCTTTTTTAATTGCTGCCTTCCTAATACTGCTGGGTTGTTTACCCCACCGCAAAGTCGTTGACTGGACAACTTCGCTAGGGCCACTATTTTCTCTTTATTTTCTTCCTGCAGTTTTAATTGTTTTTTTAAGCCGCTGTCGCCTCACTACTACTTAAGCTGCCAGGGCCCTCCAGTCTACCACGGTCCTTTGCGAGTAGAATTACAGTATATGCACCTGTTAAATGGTCGCAGCATTACGGAGTGCCGTACGGTGCCCCCGTACCTGGCAGAGACCCGCTCTCACAGGACCTGCAGCCGCGCCCCAGCCAGCCAGGACCTGTCGCTCTCTGATACAGCGTGCTATCGCACAAGGGCCAGGCTATCACCCTTCTTTGTTGTTCTAGAACCTGCTAAGCCAATCGCAGCTCCTCACTTAGCAGCTGATTCTGGACAACAAATGTCTTCACCGCAGCAACTACATAGACATACGAGAATCTATACAGTACGCTCACTCGCAAAGGACAAATATTCGCGGTCCAGCTTTCTGTGTAGTTAGAGAGCATCTACACGTACACGTATCGTACGAATGTCAATAAATGCCCCCCATATATAGACCGCGCTTCGCGCGAGGCAAGGATAGATGACTCACTCCTTTTCACACTGTACTGAATTCACAAAATAAATACCGACCAGTTAGCACTTGAACATTTAAATGTTATCCCGGTTCGGAATCGCATCGGGTTTTGCGGGGAGTTAGGCTCTCTATGATTATGCATACGAGTATTAAATTACACCGTACTCCGTATTTTCCTCGAAATCCCATGGCCGCATCTAAACAGCTCTCTACAACAGTTTCTGCCAAATTATTCAGGCTTTGATTCCAAACCAAGCTTCCGATTTTAGGTACTCGGGCTGTCCTGGATACCGAACCTGGTTGTTGCTTATGTTTCGAGGCGGGCCTATATTAACCCAGTCAGCCTTGCTCTCAGGTCACACCGACCACCTCTACTTCTCTTATGCCGTACACCAGTAATATGTTTAATATCGGGTTGTCAAGCGGAGGGCGTCGGCAGAGAACACTGACCGCCTATACGGCGACAACCGGCCTTGGCCTCGTCGGGCCTGGTTTGCTCAATTGCTTCCTTGGGAAATGCCAACCCGCGTGACCCATCTAACAAACGCTCTGTCTTTTCGTTTTATTACTCGTACATCATTCGTTTCAAATCTTCTCTCTCAGCGCGTACTACGCTCTTTTTAACCAACACGGCCGTTGTCGGCTAGCAAGGCTGCGCAAATCGTATCAAGATGCCTCGGTGGTATGGGGACTCTGATGCGTCATTGCCGACCATCTTTAGTAAATCCGCACGGCATAGAATGCCGGCCAGCGCACTAAGCACACTATTGTGACTCGTAAAATTACTTCCTCTAGGGATGGCGTTCAGACTGTGAAGGGTGGCGCTACGACTATCAGCCATCTAGTGGTGCCGGCCTATCTATGTAGTCCCCCATCTTGCTCCCATCTTGGCATGTGTGGCCGGGTTTGTGCCTTTCCTTGCCGCCCCCTCCCCCTTAGTTGCTTTCTCCTTCTTATTTCCAGATCCCGAGCTTCTGTAATATCTATCCTTCACGCTGCCCCCTGCCGCAAAATATCGCGCTGCCAAAGGACGCCGTTCAGCTCGTTGGACGTGATTGCTAGCTCAGATCTGCTTCGCGCGTTCGTTTCGTACTCGTACTGTAAATGTACGATATGTGTTGTGTCATAGGTGCTTCCGCTCTTATTCCCCACACTTTTGCGGCCATCGTCTATGCCTTTCTAGCTCTAATGTCGGCTCCGTCCAGGCGGAAGAAAATATAAAATTTTCTAAATGTGACCCTGCGCATACTTTTCTGAAAAAATTCGATGGTTTTGTATTGGCATTTAGTTTCTTGCTTCGACCCATTGAGTAATAGAAATTCGATGTGAAGTCTTACCCCGGAGAGATATATACTCGACTGCAATACTTACCGAATATATGCCTGCATATTGCAATTCATGACAGTCTCGAGTCTTTCCTTTTGCAAACTTCTTTTCTATAACGAGTTGCGTTCCTCGTTCTTTATTTCGATCAGAATCCATTAGGATCTTTCTTTTTTTTTTCTTAACTCGCATTTTAAATTGCTAGACTTGTTCAATTCCTGTATACTTTGCGCTTACCCGCCTTGTTATCTTGCGGAGCTACCTCGCTTACACCCCTCCGGCGATGGCCTCTGCTCCGGAACCCGCGCCGATACCTCTCGAAGGTGAATCGGCTATTGCCGCTCGAACTCCCAGCCGCATCCATAATGCTGCTGATGCCGAAGAAAAGCGAGGCTTGAACGAAAGAGAAGAACCAACGTCCGATGACTCTTCGAATGCGCCACAAGAAGAGTTCAAAGAGGGCGGTTATGGCTGGTGAGAATCCTGCGCGCTCTTGTCTTGCTGTCTTTATATGATTTTGTGTGGTCTCTAACCATCTCTGTTTGTTCCTCATCAGGGTCGTCGTTCTCGCTGTGTTCTTACTCAATGCTCACACATGGGGCATGAATTCGGTATGTCCTCTGACTCCGCACCCTTCTTTCTCTCCGGGTGCCAGGTAGCCGACAACTGGTGAGCTCTCTCAGACTAATAGCACCACTGCCAGTCTTATGCCGTCTTTCTCGCCTATTATCTCAACCATGGCCAATTCCCTGGTGCAAGCGATATAGCGTTTGCATTTGTTGGTGGCTTGTCCATCTCAATAGGTAACGCCATTCAACTGATTTCTCTTTCTATTCTCTCTTTTCTTTTCAGATTGATCTTGCAAGAAGAACCGCCTCTGACCTCTAATGCA
This sequence comes from Hawksworthiomyces lignivorus, assembly GCA_002917075.1. Lineage (NCBI taxonomy): Eukaryota > Fungi > Ascomycota > Sordariomycetes > Ophiostomatales > Ophiostomataceae > Hawksworthiomyces > Hawksworthiomyces lignivorus. The sequence goes on from NTMA01000060.1 coordinate 91,618, forward strand.
GCGCTGCTCATCTCGCCGTTGGCCACAGCATGTGTTGGCCGGTTTGGCACACGGCCGACTCTTATGCTTGGCATCTTTTTTGAAACGTATGTTTGTTTCGCTGTTCATTATTTTCCTCATTTTATTTTCTTCATTGTATAGGTTTATTTGGGGATGAGGGTTCGAAATAAAATGACCTGCTAACTCGACCGTGTCGTCGCTCCGTTCAGCATCGCCTTCATCGGCGCCTCCTTCACCTCCCAGATGTGGCACCTCCTCCTGAGCCAGGGCGTCGCCTTTGGCATCGGCATGGGCTTCATCTTTGTCGCCTCCGTCGGCGTCGTGCCCCAGTGGTTCACCAAGCGCCGCTCGTTTGCCAACTCCATCGGCACGGCGGGCTCCGGCATCGGCGGTCTGACGTACTCGCTCGCGACCAACGCCATGATTCGCAACATCGGCCTGGCCTGGGCCTTCCGCGTGCTGGCCATCCTCGCCTGCGTCGTCAACATCGTGTCCACGCTGCTCGTGCGCGACCGCAACAAGTCCGTCGGCGCCGTCCACGTCGCCTTTCACCTGCCCCTGTTCCGTCAGGTCGAGTACGTCCTGCTGGTCGTCTGGAGCTTCTTCTCTCTGCTCGCTTACGTCATCGTCGTCTTCTCCCTGCCCGACTACGCCGAGTCCGTCGGCTACTCCGCGTCCCAGGGCTCGCTCATCGGCGCCCTCTTCAACCTCTCCCAGGGCCTCGGCCGCCCCCTCATCGGCCTAGCCAGCGACCCCGTCGGCCGCCTCAATGTCTCCGCCCTCGGCACCCTGGCCGCCGGCTTGGCTGCGCTCTTTATCTGGATTTTCGCTGGCAAGTTCTACGGCGGCCTGGTCGTCTACAGCCTTCTCGGTGGCTTTGCCGGCATCTTGTGGGCCACAGTGGCGCCGGTGACCGCCGAGGTGGTGGGCATTCCGCTGCTGCCTTCCGGTAAGTAGCGTCCACGCTTGTTTTACTTCTGGGGTCCTTTTCGAAGCCCAGGAAACAAGGCTATATCCAAACTAACGTGCTTCTCTTTCCTTAGCTCTGTCCATTCTCTGGGTCGTCTTGGCCTTCCCCGCAACCTTTGCTGAGGTGATTGGCCTAAGTCTTCGGACGGTGGCAGGGACCGACTCCTACCTCCATGCGCAGCTCTTTGCCGGCTTATGCTATATTGCTGCTTTTGTTGCAGGTATGGTTCTTTTTGCCTTAGATGCCTCTTGTCTTTCTTGTTTGTTTGCATTGGCTAACGCAGAATAGCATGGCTCCTGCGGGCGTGGAAGCTGCACCAGCTCGACGACATGCACCTTACCCAGTCCCAAGAAACTGCAGAGATCCGCGACGGTGCGGCCTTTGAGCAAAATGAGTCTCAGAGGACTTCTTTCGGATCATATCTGCTGAGAGGAAAGTGGATTTTTGAGATAAGGCGAGTATAAAAAAGCATACAATAATTTGGCATTTAGTCAGAGGCCAAGGTACACGGATTGTATACATAATAAACATATCTGGGTAAGGCGCATAGCAGTTTGCATTTTGTTCACTTCATCGTCACATACCATACATACCATATTTTGCATAGTTTCATATCTGTACAATGTAATACCGTGTTTTGAGATGCTTGCTATACAGAACCCATGTCTCACAGGATGTTACAAGAAACAATCTCTTAGTCTTTAGTTGCGTAAATGTTCTGAGATCAATAAGCTGTCGCAGCTCAACTGCACTCAATAATCGCTACACAGAAATATATTACAGCATCAACCATTCTTCTGATAAACTCGTCTACCTTGAACCGAACGGACGTTAAAGTAAACACAAAAAAAAAAAAAAAAGAGACGCCATGACTTGAAGCATCGCCATACTACAAGTAAAGTCCAATTAATACAAAGTAGAAAAAAAGAACGGACACATGTCCAAAGAAGCTAAAAGAATATATAAAAAAAAAAGAGAGATCAAGCCGCTATGCATCGTTGACACCTTTACTGTAGCTGGGAGTAAGAAGGCCTGTGGATATGGCGTCGTCCTCCTTCGATGTTTCCATATCGCCATCTTCGCCATCTGTATGAATGCTTTCCTCGCCGCGAGCAGCTCGCCTAGCAATGTCACGCTCATGGTAAATTTCGCTGCGTCGGCGCTCTGCTTCTGTTAAGCAATCCACATATGTGCGGTACTTGACAATCTCGCGCAGCAAATGAGAGCTCTTGCGCTCCCAGTTGGCCATGGCCTTGTTGGCATTGTGGCCCCGGGGAGTGAAGGCCAACAACATTGGTGAGCGTAGAGCGTTGTGTGCCTGCAGGTCATTCTCAATGCTCTGGACGTATGCTAGCAACGTCTGCAACTGCTGCGGTTCTGGTGCATTCGATGGGCGCAATGACTGTGCTGGCGGGACCCACTCTGCAATGTGAATACGGTCTCCCGGCAGCTTTCCGTGGCGACCTCCAGATCCATGAATATTGACGTTGGCAGCCGATGCGAAACCACTAGATGACGAACCAGTCCGGACATGACCGAAGTCAAATGAGCCGGAACGTGAGCGGAAAGAACCGCGAGATTGTATGCTTGCCCGACCGGCCGCAGCTGACCCTGGCCGTGAGGCAGATGGAGGGTAGGGTCCATTTCCACTGCCTAAACTTCCGCCGGTCGGAACCGAAGGAAGAGCAGTGCTCGATTCGTTATTGATGGCATTCACAAGCGCGTTGTTGACGATCGCTTCACTCCAGCCATACTCGATATTCGAGATGCCACCGACCAGTGGGTGCGTACTCAGGCGAGCACTCCAATAGTTTGCCGTTGTAACAAATTCCTTGCAGATCTCCGGTGTGCCGACTTGGAATAGGTGGACGGCGCCGGTCGGTAAACTGAGCGCCCATACATGAGGACGTTGGCGAGAGTAGCCAGGAGATGGCAAGGCCGAAGCCAGCGTCTGTTTCAATCCAAAAGAACCAACATTTGTTGCATTCTCCTGCCAATTGCCACCGCCCACAACGGCTCCCTTTGGCAAAGCTGCGTTATTGCGCCCACGGCTTTTAGCCCGAAGGGATTTGTTAGGGGAGAACGAAAAGAGGCTCATGTGCCCTTTTTGAACAACAGCAAATACCTCCGTCCAGTTTCTGTCCTTAGCTTTCTTGTCCATGCCATCTAAATGATGCTTGTGGACGACAATGCCTTCCTTTACCCAAGGTGGGCCAGCAAGTTCCAGTGACTCGTCGTCCAGCAAAGAGCTATCCTTATGGTGGATTGACTGATCGTCGCTAACAATAGACTGGGCACTGCCTAGATTATCTTCGCGAATAATTGCCTGACTGAGGGCATTAGCAAATCCAATAGATTGCTGATAATCGCCTCGACCCCATGTAGAGCCAAAGGATTCCATAGACATGGACGTCTGAGTTCGTCCAAGAGATTGGCGGCTCCATGTCGCTGATGAAACCGTGGGGCTCCAGATGGAATTACCATCTTCAAAGCTCGTTCGACTCGAGGAGAATCCATTACCAGCCGTGCGAACTCTTGATCTGCTCTTCGACATCCACCGAGAAGAGCCATTTCGAGGATTCGATTCAGCTACGCGCCCCCGCGTAGACGTTTGACCCTCAGAAGGAGCCTTGCTGAGAACGCTCGGCGTTCGCTTCAGCATACCCATAACAGACAGGCCACCCTGAGTTGCCATCTGACCGCTGTTTCCACTTTCAGCACCAAATAGAGGAAGTCGTTCATCGCGGATGGACGCATAGATCATCTTCAGGACAGCCTCCATTTGGGAATCCCATCCTCGCAAAGAGCCATCGAAGGGAGCTTTCACCAGCGGCCCACAGTCGTCATGCTGACCCAGCGAAGATTCTGACCGGGGAGGGAGACCGGAAGAAAGTGGAGGGGCTAAACCACCGTCTTGTTGATCAATCGATGGACGTCTGCTCCCTGTTGTCGGGTTCTTGCTGGATAGAATGCTGCGACGGTCAAAGGAGGCTTCTGCGGCTGACTCGGAGAGTGTATGGTGCACCGAAGTCATTGTATTCTTGATGAATTGAGATCGTGTCATCTTTGATTCAATGTCTGCCAGGTGCAAATCTGTGTTCAAAAGCATGATAGAATAACAGATTGTGTGCACAATATCTGAAAAGTAGTTAGAAAATCGAATGCGAAGATCCGACGGATCCAATACAGCAGTGAGAAAACAAAGAAAAAACATACCCATAGATTTGAATCCGTGGTTAGGATTGCATGCGCACCACCGCTTTGAAAAGGAGACGAGAATACGATCGACTTGCTGAGTCTCGGCACGCAAAATTAGACGACTGCATACTTCACGGAGAGCGTTGACAATGCTCAAGTTGCGGAAGTCGTAGAGGTCCATGTAAGCTTGGAGTGTCCGCTGCCGCACAGGGCCTTCTTCGCCCATCCATGCAGCAGCCTTCTCCTTTTGGATGAAGTCTTCGTTACCCTCAAATATGTTTAGAGCTTTTTGTTGGTCGTCCTCTGTTGGTTCGCCAATCACGAATTTAGGCTCGTCGATCGTGCTGGACGGGCCATGATCCATATCCAATTCTCCGTTCTCGAACTTCAGTATAGGCGTCTGTAAGCCGCCTGTTGACGCGAGAACTGTATCAGTTGAAATAGCGATGCTTCTCGGGGACGAAACTGTGCCCTCGATAGGCAAGCTTAACTTGGAGCCTCGCGATTCGTTATCACCTTCTAAACTCCTACCAGTAGGAGAATTTGACTTATTAGATAGCTGGTGCCGTGATGTGGCTGGCGAGAGCAGCTGCTCATCTGCTGCCGCCGGCAGAATAGGTACATTGTTTCGGTTGGCCCCTTGTTGCTCGAGACGATGCTGGGCCAGGGCTTTGTTCGCGACCCTGCGTGGACTCTCTTCGCTATCGCTATTGTCGCTAAGGAAGGAACCTGAGCGGGCAGGATGATGTGGTGGCGCAGGTGGCTGTCTCGTAGGCGTATTCATTAGCTGCTGTTGCTGCTTCTGCTTGTGGCCATTTGTCTCTTGCTCGGCTTTGACTTCTGGGTCAACGGAACGAATCGTGGCACTTGGCGGCGGCTCGTAATCGGGAGAGAAGCCTCTCACAGTCCGTCCCGCCCGGTCGTCCCGTTCTAGATCTTGCTCCGCGTCCAAAGCAGTGTCTTCATTGTCTCCATGCGACAAGGCGTCTTCCATTTTCTGGTCGTTTGAACCATTGGGGAAAGCAGGGCTGCCCTTCAAATAAGGGCTCATAGCCCGACGCAGGCTCGTAGCAGGGCTGGGCACTGGCTTTGCGGCCAAGCGGTCATCGCGATTTAATTGAGTTTTCAAAGGTGGAACAGCATGAGAAGGCTCTGGCTGTGCAGGAGGTTGTGGCAAAGGCGGCTGCTGCTTTTGAGGTAGAGCCAACGGCATTGGTAGTGGTGGAGGAGACTCCACCTCAGATATGCTCTTCTTTCGCCTCCTGAAGAAGCCCGAGGGCTTTTTCTGAAGAGTGTTGTGAGAAGAATGATGACTATCGCGGGATGGTGGCGTGCTATATGATTTCCCCTGGCCAGTAGCGTTCTGATTCTGTCCGCGACTACCGCTGGTCTCAACGGAAGTAGAAGAGACAAATCCCGCATTGTTGGAAGCGGCACTCGGCGAAGGGACAGGCTCGCTGGCTGCGACGGTGTCGCGGAAGGAACCGAACACTCTCCTGAAGAAACTGGGGCGTTCTCTTAGTTGCTGCTGCGGCTGTTGTTGTGGTTGAGGCTGGCTCGGCGGTGGTACATTTTCCTTGGACTTTTCATAGCCAACGTGTGGTGCAGGGGCCGAGTCGATATCGAACGTAGGAAGAGGGGGGGCAGCATTGGTATTGAACTTCGGTTGTGCTTGACGGCCTACAGTCGCGCTTCTCGAGGAGCGCACACTGCGTCGTCGCTCAGGCGAGCGGTCAGAAGTCGGGTCCGGAGGGGGTGGTTGGTAGGATGGTATCGATGGCATGGATGGAACAGAGGTAAGCTTTCGGGGACCGCCAGGCACAGTAGGCGTCGGCGCAGCATCGTCATATGAGTCGCTAAAAAAAGAGTTTGAGAATTCGATGTGCCATGGTTGAGTCTGGGCAGCTACAGGAGGCGCGTTTATGGAGGATATCGAGGCGGACGAGGTGCCGGGAAGGCGTGGACCCATATCAAAACTGGAAGACCGGCCACCAAACCCATGAGCCCAGCGCTGACTTCCAAGAACTTGTGCGTAGCCGGCCGCGTCAATGCTGTTGGTGCTGCTGCTTTTGCTTCCTTTGCCGCCTCTCGAGTGCATCATGCGCGGAGTGCCCGGCTGGCTACCTCGATGTGATGACTCACGCATGCTGTTGATACGACCAAGACTGGACTGGAAACCAGAGCTGCTGTTGCTACGGCGAGAGTGAGATATACTGCCAGACATGCGACTGACGTCGTCGGCAACGTCGTAGTCAGAACTGTACGAGAAACCGTATCGGCCACGTGGTGCAGTCGGGACGTTGGGTCCTCTAGCAATGCCGTCGTCGGTGGTAGAGGTAGAGAGGGAGTAGAGTCGGTCATCAAAAGGGGGACCGGTGCGACTTGGAGCACCCGATGAGGCAAAGGGGCTGCTCATCTGGCCCATGGAGAACTGGTCCAGAGATAGCAGCATGTTGGAAACAAGAGAATCACGCACGTGGCGTGAGGGGAGAGAAAGGTCGTGAGAGTCTCGCTGACCACGCATAGGTGGCAGATCGGCTGTGGGAAAGCTATTCTCCTTGTTGGCAGACATGTCGACTGGTGTGTACATCTCGAGGAAGGTCTCAACATCAGCGGCTGCATGTGACGGTTCTTTAAGCGCCCGATCCCCCCCTGTATTCATGGTGGAAGACATGGCGCCTCTAGGTGCGGCTGGTGCTGCGGCCGTCGGCAAAGCCGAGGTCTTTGTGCTGCGACTGCTGGCCCTGGAGGACGGAACGGGAGGCTTTCGCTTCGGCGGCGATATTGGAGGAAGGGGATCTTTGGTGAGAAGTCTTGCTCGCGAGGTGTTGACGCTTAGGTCCGGCCGTCTCCTTTGGGATCGACGAGAATGGTCGGAGTCCATGGTCAAAAGAGAAGAGAAGGGAAAAGGGGAAAAGGAGAGGCAACAAGCAAAAAGACTGGGAAAAGAATGTAACGAGCCAATAATGGCTGGCCCACACACGCTAGACGCGATGAACGTGTCGCGGTTTAATGAACAAGCTCCTCTAAAAAAACAGGGACTGGGGGGGACAAGAGAAGAACGTTGCCGGCGCCATCCAATCCGAGACAGTGTCTCGGTGACCTCTCAGTCCCAAGGAGCACTAGAATCCTTCTACAGCGCTTCTTTTTGTCCAGCAACAATCGGCCCAAATTGGTTTGAAGATGGAGATGATTCCGGGAAATGGGTTTAATGAGAAAATAGGATTATCGAGATTGGGAGCAGCCGTTTCGGTCGACGACCGCGTGGCAAGGGGGGGCCAAGAATATAACACAAGAAACGGCTCACCCACGCATTTATTCCTCTTGTCACTTTCTTCTTCTTCTTTCCGTCGTCTTTCTTGCTCCTGAGCGCCGTTCTCCCCTCTCAAACGTGCTTCTTTATTGGATCAACCAGCCAGGCGCTAAACAGCCTAGGGCAAGGGGTTGAGGAGGTATTGAATGCAGGGGTAGGCCCGTTGGTGTAGTTTGTGGAGGGGGCCAGGGTCAGCGAATAGGAGAACAGTGTGCTCGCGGGATGAAACGCAGAAAGACGGCTCGGTTTTCCAGGATGGGCGAAGAGAGAGACAAAGAGTCGGGACTTCGACGACGTACTTTCTGGTACTCGGTTGGTGATAGATTCAGCAAACGGGGAGATAAGAAAAATAAACGAAAAAAAACGGTTGTAGGCCAGCTATTTTTTCTATTTTTTTAAGGAGGGGCTAGTTGGACCGATTGTTATCAAATTCCCAATGCGATCGCAGTGCCATTCGTAGGAACTAGATAGCAGAACCGTAATCAGGCTCTCTCCGTGAATGCTTGGTATTATTGGAACAAGATATTAATGGTATCGCCTGGTCTGCGGTACAAGGGTATGAAGTAATACTCGTCCTATGTCGTTGCATCTGAAGCGCTTCGAGAGATAATGCGTAATGCATATGTCTGTGGCAATAAGAAATGCATCTCACCATGAATGGAAAAAAAAAGTGAAGAGAAGTGTAGCATATGACAAGCAGAAGAAAAACATGTACTGAGAAACGCGATGTTGATGATGCCGGATGTATACAGCTTCCAATAGGAGGAGTCGCGTCTTACGGCGTGGATTCATTGTTTCTGGAAGGCAGCACAACAGATTGTCACGCTTCTTCACGCGTACCTTCCTTCTTGGTCAGCCTGCATCCCACGAAACACAGCTCCAAAGTAAAAATGCATCAAGGAGTGCAGATACGCCGATTACTGGCGGAGCCAAGTTGGTAGTAAGCCACTGAATAATCCATTGATACACTGCGATCGACTAAAATAGTCAAATATAAGCCCTTTCAGGCCCCGAATTCAGTAAATCTCTTCGCTGGATTAACTCTGGTTGTCAAGTATCTATGCATCCGGTATTGTTTCTACGCTTTTTCTCCTTTCTTCGAGTATACAAAATCTACTTACTGTTTTGTGGTTCGATTTTAGACCCGCACCGAAGAAGAAATTTTGGCCTTCTAGTCTTCAACAGAATATATTCAAAGATCGAGTGTCTGCTCGAAGTGACCCTGGAAGGTCGCCCGCCTTTCGCGTTGCGACATGTGAGGCGACTGGGGCCGGGGTCTGTAAGTAGGATGGGTGGAGGGTTGGTTTAAGTGGACCACGACGTGCTCGCGACAATAGGAGTACATATATCGCGTTTTTTTTTTTTTTAAATTGAAATCAACGGCAATGTCCTGTTTCGTTCCAGTTGTGCGAGTAAACTTACGTTGTAGAAGAGACACATAAACACTATACACGCACTCCGCTCCATACTTACACAGCATTTCCTGATCTGCGATAGCTGCCAGCGCTGCCTTTGGTGAGCAGACGACAGAAGTAGCGGAAGGCGCTCGTTCCATGGTTCAGCTGCACAGCCTTTTCTAGGTCCAGCTTCGTACGAATGTCCCCATGCGTCTATGTATTATTCGAATCACCAGAAAAGTGCTGTCTTTCCTGCACTTTTGCTGTGGTACTTTTCACCGCCAGCGCACGTTCCCATGGGCTTTGTCCCAATCTGTCCATCACGACAAAAGGGGAAGCCACCAATTCGGGCCATTTGCAAGTCAGTGCGCAACATTCGCATTGCTCTTCACTAAATCCCCTCTGAAGCAACCCCCAATCTTTAATTATCAACGCAGCTCTTCACATCACTGCAACAGGAGCATCCTTTTTTCTCCAGTCATTGCACTGTCTCCGGACAAGCGGGCCGCCGCTTTTTTAAAATGAAGCTAACAAAATTAAGCCTAGTTGACTGAGAACAAATCTTCTTTTGGTGGCAAAGTATCACACAGATATCGAACAAGACAAATCTCGACAGGAATGACTGAGACCATGCTATACATAATTGTCTTTTTCTTCAGAAAAAAAGTTTTTGATCTCGCGCATCATTGTTTAACCTGTAAAATTGGACTAAAAATTACATTCTTCTCACCTACAAGAGGTTTTGCTATCATGATCATCGAATCTCTTTTTTGGTACCATATACTTCTTCTCTATCGCCAGTATAAACTATATAAGCCAACAGTATCTCCACCGCGCCTTCCCCGCCATCGTCGTGCTCTTTGTTCTTGTAGATGGCTGTATATGGACATTGTGAATGGCCGTTTCGCCCTCAATATTATGCAGGGAGGCCTGTTGTTGCGAGGCTCCGTCATAAGTACTCAATTCCATGTAGATGAAAGTCAAGAGGTACAAGACCTCTTGGCCGCGGACCTCCAACAGCCACATGGCGGTCACCGAGCCAAAACACTGGGGCAGAGTAAAAGCCGCCAGTACTAACTTACGCTACTTCTATTGAGACACCACTTTCTTCACCACCGCCAGGTCTGTCGCTGGCACAGTAACCGTCAAGTGCTCTATAATAGTTCCATTTAAGCTTATTAGCTACATGTATGTGTAGGGGCCGTTAATCAAGCCGGCTATTTTCATTGATGCTCTCTACAAACTAGTCCAACCCACTAAGGCGGTCAAAAGGGCTTACATAGTGCTTCAGCCCAGAAAGTTATGCCCTAGCAGGTGCCCAAACTACATGTTGCCTACAGAGGCGACATCTAGTCAGCGTCAAGACAAGCGGCAACCCGGGAGCCGGCATTATCAGTGTGGCCGCCGGAGCTGGTGCAAACGTGCTCGCAGCGGGGTCGGTGGCTTTCAGCATCAAAGACTCGGCCGAAGCTTCATGACAAATTAAAGGAGACCGTCGGCTCATTGCGTAGATCAGTGATAAAGCTTTTCTTAGATTCTTAGAGCAATGACTCAAACAATATGCAAACCACGAGAACTACGGCAATGATAGCCAAATTTCTTTAAGTTGCTGGTTTGCTAAACGCGGGTATCAAAAACAAATAAGAAAGAAGCATTCGTTAAATTAGCAAGTTTCTTATTAAGAAATATCACATGGACACCTGATTGGGTCAAGGCCTTCCTCCTTTGTATAAAGAAACAATCATATATCACTTCGGCCAATATCCCTGAAAAACAAGACTGATATCCCGCACAAATGTAGAGAAGTCTGACAGTGGCAAAGTCTAGGCGACTCGCTCTCAGCTTTGTAATGTGCTGTAAAACGGCTTCAACATGCTACTGCTCGCAGATATATAGCATATCCATTCGCTTTGGGGAGAGAATAAGTTTCGTCCTGCCGAGGCTGAGCTATCTTTGTTCTGCTTCCAAAAAGAGACAAATGGTAAGCAACTTGATCTCTGCTGGCGACCTGATATATGCAGCCGCCTCTGCTAAAGTTGTATGGGCGGAAAAGGTTGCTAAGTTTCTGCAAACAAAGACGATAGCACGTAGAGATGATAGCATGTTTGAATAATTTATTACACTCTTTGATGAACCACCTTGTCGCTTCTCCTTTCTAAATACCTAGAACCAAACCTAGCCTAGTATATATAGAGAGACTGAGCTGTCTGTATTTATCAATGTACGGGTTTGTTTATACTATCATCTCCCTCTCAATAAGAGCCGTAGATCATTAACCATACACTCAAGATGAGCTAACAGCGGGTAATCAACTATCCACCTCCGTGTAAGAGGGTTATTGCCCTATGTTGTCATTGGCTGGCAAGCCTCTAAGGACTTGGGCTTTAAGCTCAACTGGCTCTAGGCATCATCGCCATCCCTTCTCTTACACAGCTTCAATCAACACATGCTTCCATTGTATTCGAGCATATTATGATCCAGATTCTCTGATAAATTTGATTATTTCTGTTTATTATCTATTTTTGCCTATCATCATGCCAAACACTACGTATCTCATCACTGGCGCAAACAAAGGTGAGTGCAATTCTGATGCGGGGCTATATTTATAACTCCCTAGCCCCTTTTTCCCCTGAGGTTCCAAAACAATCAAACAACCAGATGATGAGAGGTTGCAAATCAAATCATAACGAGAGCAATGAAGATATGTAAAAAAGAAAAATAGAAGAGAAAAAGAAAAGGAGAAGAAAAAAAATCAAAGAAAGGAAAGATGGGCAAAGAGATACCAGAGTAGAATTTTACGGTGGATTAACAAACTCTCCTCGCCGCTTTATTCTAGGCATCGGCCGCGCGATTGTCGAAAAGCTCCTCCAGAGGCCCAAGACTACAGTTGTTGCCGCCGTTCGCCAGCCGTCCGATCCGACCAGCAGCTCGTTGTCTGCGCTCCCCGTTGCCGACGACAGCCAGCTGGTGCTTCTGCAGCTGCGCGATCCGGCCGATTTTGACGCCCTGTCTGCGACCCTAGCAAACAGCAAGGCGGAAATTACCCACCTCGACGTCGTCATCGCCAATGCGGGAAATTCCGTCGGACTCAGCAAGTCGCTTCTGGAGACTACGCCAGAGGACGTGCTCGAAGACGTTGCCGTCAACGCAGGTGGCACAGTGAGACTTTTCCGGGCCACGTGGCCGCTGTTGAAAGCAGCAGTAGATGCACAGGAGCAGAAGACCCCCAAATTCATTCTCATGGCGAGCTCAATGGGCAGTATCGGCATACTCGAGCTTGAAAATATGCCTATTGGCACGTCCTACGGCATGAGCAAGGCAGCTGCACACTGGTTTGCAAAGAAAGCTAGCATCGAGTTCAAGAGCGACGGGCTAATTGTTGGGATTCTGCACCCTGGGTGAGTTTGAACACTGTTCGCCAATAATTTGATCCAAGAGTTCTAACGCATCTTTTTATGCAGTTGGGTGCAGACTTCTATGGGTCAGGCTGTAGCCAATGGCCTCGGCATGAAAGAGCCACCCATGAGTGTAGAAGAGAGTTCTCGTCTCTGTCTTGAGCAGATCGACGGCTGGAGTGTTGAAAAGACGGGCAAATTTCTCACCTCTTCTGGAAAAGAGCTGCCTTGGTGAAGTTGCATGGAAGGTGAGAAAGTCGCATAATAGCTATGGCTTTCTTGATCTAAACTGAGTTTAGAGTGCTTTTTCTCAATAATCGATATTGACATCGCTTTTTTCTTTCGTTTCCATTAATTCAAATTATGTTTCGTATCGCTATATAAACAACATATTTAGCAAGCTGTCGGCTCAGGTATATTGATTCCAGTATATACTCGCTCTCTTTTTCTTATTTCTACTCCCCGCCCCGGCACTCACCTGGGGACCAGCATTAAAAGTAAGATCCGATGGAAGGCAAGCAACTTACTGAAAGATCTAAAATAATTTTCTGCTGGTGACTTCTGATCCATGTCGTTTATGTTGGAAAAATATATTCTAGAAACCAAATATAGGGAGCGTGTGGTTTCAACCCTCATAAGAATCTCAAAATATTCGTTTGATAATTACAACTTTCATAATTAAGAGACCTGTGATAGAAAATTAGAAAATGTAAAGTGGCTCTACAAAGTCACGATTTCTAACATACCAGAAGGTACGTATAATCACTAGCAATGGAGGTTTGTGTTGATCTTACTCCCGTTCCAGCATGCCGCCCGGCAGAGGAGAACGCACAATGCAATGATACGTATGGCTACCACTCATTCCTAGAAGACAGCCCAGCAGCGACATGTCTTGCATATGATTACGTGGAAGGTTTTGCCGAAAGATGTCGCTTAGACAGGCCAGAAAGTTCGCCGCCGTTCGGCAATCAGATTATGGGTGCTGGGAACCGGGGCGCCGTGGAAGCAATATAGAGATGCGCAATTATGCCGTTGGCAATAGTAGTTAATTGGATGAAGGGGACGAACCTCTCCACCAGTCCCAACATATACCGATAGTGCCATGTGCCAAGTGACTAAAGTTCAAGTAACAGATCTGGTATATCTGCGGTGTCCGCTTATGATTCTACACTGTCTCTGAGAAAAGTCTCTACATATAAGGAGTTTGCTTTGTTTGATTTTGTGGTTGAAGCACGCCAGGAGAGAAGCGTTGGCCATATGCGCACTTGGCCAACTGTGGGGGACTTTAACGTGCTTTCGATAATCTTCTAGACTAAGTTTATGTAGAACTAACATGTATCCTCAGTCCTATCTATGTCAGGAAAGAGCAGCATATGAGGCAGTTGTAGGTTTTGAAGTATGTCAAAATAACCATGTAGCTTGTTTTAGGGAAGGTTGCGAGAACTGGCTCTTGTTCTGTGCTTCGTCCCACTGCTGCAAGTTGGCTCGAAATTGCCTAGGTGTGGACATATATTATTGTTGCAGTTCCATTGCAATGTTTCAAGGAAGAGCTGGGATCTGTGCGATAATACAGACGTATGAGGGTACCATGAACCGTTTCTGCCTTCTTTTTGCCCTATCATTCTGCGGCACAGTCATATGCCGGCGTGGCCATACTAGACTGGCAAACCGATCGGCGGCCGAAATATCGCACACTCTGGCTTCAGATGAAAGAAACGCAAATATCTTTTTCTGTGCTATACCTGTGCCTCGTAATACGGTTATCCTTCACATAGGTTGTGTACTTTCTCGCGAAGTCGCTACCGGGAACTGGGGTAAAAATAAATTGCAAGAGAAAATTATGGTTAACTTACATGATTAAATGATGTAGGAATACCCGAACACCTGGCTCGTACAGACCGAAGATCAGCAGCGCAAGTTGGGCAGCATATTCTAGCGGGTCCTTCTTATCTGGACGTCTTTGTCATCCCTTAGATGAGAGAGGGAAAACAAAGCGTACAGGCATATTGGGTCATATGAAAGTATATGCATCGCTTGGAATGAGATGGCCAACCTACCTAGTACATAGCTACTCGTATCCCCTCTTCTATCATAGCCTTACTATTTAGCTGCGGGTAAAACGGCAGGCGCTCGTGTGATCATTTGCCCAATTCTATTCAGCTTGGAGACCACTGCCAAAAGCCTAAACAGAGAGGTTGCCAAAAGAGAACACACGAAACAGAACAGCAACTCGCTAACTAGATAGACGGACATAGCCTAACACAGCGGCTCTTCTGCATGCCACAATATAGTTTAGAGTGAAGAGTTCAAGAAGATTCACTGCCGAAAGAGCACACACTGTTCGTGCCATCACTTGGATTTCTGGGCGGTCAATCGGTTGCCAAATTAGGAAAGAGTAGGGTGTGGGGCAAAATTTTTATCTTCAGGACACGCCCCCTGATGGCCGTTTCGGTGCCGAATTTGCTGGCAGGACCATAGTTTCGACTACATGCCATGCGCCTACACAGTTCATCTCCTTCCCTTTTACTTTCCCTATTCCTGCCCGCCATCGATCTACACACAGAAACTGCAACCCAGTAGACGGGCGTTTGGACTGTGCTGACCAACCACCATCCATGTCACATCGGGAAGGGATGCCGCGTCCATGATATATACTCGTACATGCATACGTTTGTACTGTCTTGATCGTTCCGTGGCGGTCTGCGCTTGCCACGGCCTTGCTGTGGACCCGCCACTACGAGTACCAATTTCGAGTCATTGCTTTAGCCTCCTCCTCCCCCCATCCTGCCTCCCTATTCCCCTTTCTCATGAGACGTACTTGGCAATTTGTGGGTATCGTCGAAAACCGGCGATGACGTGCCCAGTGTCCTTTGTGTCGTTCTGTTTCCAGCCGACCTGTTCGAACACTGTTTCTCGTAGCCCCGAGATTGAAGTCCCTAATATCGTCCTTTTTTTTTTAAACTTGACAGAAGAATAGTGCTACCCAGGATCTGGGGTGGAGCGATGCCGTTGACCGGCATCCACTTACTTGAAAAGCTTGGCTCCCCCGTGCCGACATGCCTTGCCTACCATTTCGTCGAAGCGAACTGTGGGTCCTACATCCTGCGGCCTCGGAGCCGGAACGGAGAGCAGCAAAGCTTTTTTTTTTTTTTTTCCTTAGGAGAGAAGTTGCAGGTGATATGACTTAATGGCTTGTCTTATGTTGTTGTAGTTTGGATGTGCATTGGAAGTGGCCACTGAGAATTGAATTTTCGTGTTCTCGGCATATCATGATGCGCATTGTCGCCGCTTCATTTATTTCAAATTGGAGCAACTTCTATATATTAAGAGTAACCAGGTCCCTGGCGAAACCCGAAGAGAGAAGGGCGTCTAATATTAGAGTTAGCAAAATACCAAGCGGCTCTGAATTGACATTCCTTATTACGTGCATGGTATTTTTTTTTCCAATAATCTATATTGATTCACTACATCTTATTGATATCGTCGCTCTCGCTATGTTGGAAAAAGAAGAGAAGAAAGACGAGGCATTTGTGCCGACGCCACAGCCTGAACTAGACCGTGAGCTGGCTGAAGAGGAGGATGACATGGCGATTGAAGAAATTCAGCCCTTCAGCGGGACTTCTACAACGGCAGTTGACGCCTTAGAAGAGAAGATCTCGGGGTCAGACAGCGATGAGAAAGCTTCGGCGAAAGACGCAGAAGCCGCGTTGCCCGAAGCCCGCCCAGAAACACCGGCGGGACCAACGGCTCCATATTCTAGGTTCACAAACCGCCAGAAAATTGCCATCACGCTGACAGTCTCCTTCTTGGCTATCATCTCCCCCTTGTCCGGCCAGATCTATCTTCCGGCCCTTAATTCCATCGCTGAGGACCTTCATGTCCCTGTGTCCGACATCAATCTTACCATTACTACGTTCATGGTTGGTTTCTCTCTCTCTCTCACTTCTTGCATCCATCTTTCATACGCTCTCAAGCCACCATCCTTCTAACGCTTGATAGATCTTCCAAGGCATCACGCCCTCATTTATTGGCAATTTTTCCGATGTTTATGGTCGTCGTCCTGCTTATCTGATCTGTTTCTCCATCTACGTTATTGCCAACCTCGGCCTGGCGTTGCAAAACAGCTATGCCGCCCTCATGGTCTTGCGCTGTTTCCAGAGCATGGGCAGCAGTGCCACTATTTCCCTCAGCAGTGCCACCGTTGCAGACTTGGTAACGAGAGCCGAGCGTGGAAAGTTTATTGGTTTTGCAGCTATGGGCGTGACGTTGGGTCCCGCCCTGGGCCCGGTCGCCGGCGGCCTGTTGACCCAATACTTTGGTTGGCACGGTGTCTTCTGGTTCCTGCTAATCCTCTCTGGAGTCCTCTTTGCCGTTATGTTTTGCTTCCTGCCTGAGACGTGCCGCAACATTGTCGGCAACGGCAGTGTGCTGCCGCCCTGGTGGAACATGTCACTCTATCAGTTCATACGCTCGCGCCGCATGACTCCAGAAGAGCGCGCCAGCGCTGGCGACCACGAGACTCTGGCACGTGGAAAGCGCCGCCCTAATCCCTTTGCAGCCCTGAAGATTCTGCTCGAGCGCGAAGGCGGCGTCACCCTCGGGTGCGGCTCACTATTGGCGGGCGGCTACTTCATGGTCACGACGACGCTGTCAGAGCAGCTGCGCGCGCGGTTTGGATTCAGTCCCGTCACGGTCGGCTTGTGCTATCTTCCCCTAGGCTTCGGCACGCTGTCGTCTCGTTGGACTATCGGTCTTCTTTTGGATTGGAATTTCCGGCGGTGGGCCCGCAAGCTCAATCTCACCATCGACCTGAACAAGCAGCAGAACCTGGACGCGTATCCCATCGAGAAGATCCGCCTTCAAATCTCGATCTGCGCCATTTATTTGGCGTCCGTCGCCACAATCGCGTACGGCTGGACCATGCAGAGCAATGCATCTCTGGCGGGTATCGAAGTCGCGCTCTTTTTTATGGGTGTCTTCTTCGCTGGAGGCATGAATGGCATCAACACACTTATTGTCGATACGCACCCCGAGTCGCCTGCTACTGCTGTGGCCGCCAACAACCTGTTTCGCTGTTTTATCAGCTCCGGCGGCACAGCTATTGCACTGCCGCTGATCAACCGTGTCGGAATGGGCTTTACCTCTGTCATTATTGCCGGAATATGGCTATGCTTTAGCCCCCTTCTCTGGCTCGTCATGTTCCGTGGAGCGGAATGGCGCAAGCAGACTCTAGAAAAGAAGGCCCGCAAGAAGGCAGCACAGTCGTCCGCTGTGTAAGCCGAGCACTCAACATGCGCGGATTTAATTACAACTCCTCCTTCCGCCAAATTAGCTGGCCATATTTGTTCCTTTTCTCATTATGCGATTCTAGTATTTCTTTTTATACTTGCATATATCCCGGATGGCGTTTGATTTAGATACGAAGTTACGCGGCATGCAATTGTCATGAGGACTGTTTGGCGTGGATATGTCCTGTTGAAGTTGTGAGATACCAAAAAAGGAGATTCCCCGAATTATTGGGACAGCTCTCGAAGGTGTGGGTCGGGTCGATATTCGATATAATAGCAATTTCAAAGAAAATTAAAAAAGATTTTTGTTGACGCATATTCGCTGAGGAGCAACCTTTCAATACTTCAAGCAGCTTGTAGCAACCATCTCGCTCAATCAAGATGTGTAATGCAAAGCTCTAAGCATCACAAGTGAGATTTCTTCTGAATAAATATTGCATGTACTGCAAAAAGGAGGGACTGGCTATTAATACCCTTAATTGCATCGCCATCATCTGGGAACCTTGACCAGATACTCTGCAGATAACTGTCCCCACACACAAACTTCACAGCAGAAATCAACTTCGTGATACCTCCAAGCCGGAGAAGAGCATTTCCCTATCAATAAACGGAAATAGTAATTTTTTACGATTCGAGAGGAATGATGCAAGTTTATCTTGGATCACGTGAAGATCCACCGCGCCCTACAATTGACATATCTCGCCTCTATATCTTTGCCAAGTCTTAGGGGAAACATAATTATCTTTCATATTTCAAGAAAGACAAAAGCGTATTTTTCCTTTTTGGGAGGGCTAGATTTGCTTCAGCTGTTTTGTTAGGTTCATTGTTCGCTGAAACACAGAGCATCGACTCTCAAATGCTTAATACTGCAAGAGGGGCATTTTCGAGATTGGCTGTGGCTTGTAGTAGAAGAACTGGTTCTCTACCAACGTTATCTTCCTGGCGTTTGGAGTTGCGGCCGGCTTGTTGCTTTCGCATACCTTTTTCTTTTCTTCACACTTCTTCCGCCATGTCTATGATACGCCAGACGGACCCGGATCCGTCTTCTTTCCCTCTTCCTCTCCCCGCGCAGTCTCAGGTCCACGCAGAGCCCCGGTCCCTGCCAGCGCCCTTCCTGCACGACCCGCCCCTCCCCCAGCACCTCAACATCGTGGCGCTCGAGACCTTTTACACGCCCCTGCCGCCACTCATCATCCCCAAGCCCTACTCGTACAACATCACCCAGTATGAGCGCACGTCGGCCGCGCAGGTGCTGGAGCGCATCGCAGACGCCGACATTGTCATCACCACGGTGGTGCCGATACCGGCCAGCGTGCTCGCGGCCGACAAGACGCCGAAGCTGCGCCTCATCGCGGTCATGGCCTCGGGCACCGACGCGGTGGACATCGACGCCTGCCGGGCGCGCGGCATCCGCGTGCTCAACAGCCCGCACTGCAACACCATCTCGCTCGCCGAGCACGTGGCCGCCATGTACCTCTCCACGCGGCGCTCGCTGCTGCCCGTCATGCGCGCCATGTGCCGCGACGAGTGGGCGCTCAAGGGCTCCGTCATGACCCGCGCGTACACGGCGGGCGTGCCGCCGCGCAGCTGCCGCGACGAGACCGTCGGCATCATCGGCTACGGCGGCGTCGGCCAGGCCGTCGGCAAGCTGCTGACGGGGCTCGGCATGCAGGTCATTGTGGCCGGCCGCCGGGGCCAGAGCATGACCGAGGCCGCCGCCGCCGGCCGCGTCACCTTTGAAGACGTCCTGCGCCGCGCCACCGTCCTCGTCGTCTGCTGCCCGCTGCTGCCCGACACCCTCCGGCTCATCGGGCCCCACGAGCTGGAGGAGATGCAGCGCGACGCCATCCTGATCAACGTCTCCCGCGGCGGCATCGTCGATGAGGAGGCCCTTGTCACGGCGCTCCGCCAGGGCCGCATCGCAGGCGCCGGCGTCGACGTGTACGACCACGAGCCCGCCTCTACGCAGTCCAGCCCCGTGGTGGCAGCCGCCGCCGTCGGCAACCTCAACCTCATCGCCACCGCCCATACGGCCTGGGTTTCGGCGAGCACGAGAGCCAACTACCAGAGGACGGTGCAGGAAAATGTCGAGCGGTTCATCCGTGGCATTGTTGATGCCGATAGAATCAAGGCATGATGCATGCAGAACGCCGGGCCAAGCTACGATTTTGTTAACAGGGTCTTGAAGAAACATGCTAAGATGCAGGCCACTGACACTGCTGCAATACATATCGTGAGATATCATTGATAGCTTGCATTGCGCCGTGTAAACCATAGATATAAACAACATTAAACTGGCATGGCCTAAAGTTAACCAAAAAAAAAAAAAAAAAGAAAAGAAAAGAAAAGAAATCGAACAGAGCTTAGTTCCCTTATTTCAATTTGAGTGAACTCCGACCGATGACCACCTTTCAAGAACAGCACAAGAGACAAATAAAACAGCAGAACGAAAACTAATAATACACAGCTGGAAAGAGACTGGAATACAGACTAAATGAAACCTTTTCTTTGCTTATTTCTCTTCGATCTCGACACTTTTACCGTCTCCGGCTGTGCCGCCGGGAATGCGTCTTGGCTTTCTTCATCTTCCTAGGATAGCTGTCTTGAGGTGGCTGTTCTTTGGTCTCCCGGTTCGGGGCAATGGTGGCAGCGTCGGAAGCGTTCGTCTCGGATGATGAGGGCGACAAGACAGATGAGGCCCCTGCTGAGGAAGACGAGGACGAAGACGAGGAAGTAACAGCCGACTTGGCACGCGCGGTGGTCTTCTTTGATTTCTTTGCACCTCCCGTTGCGATAGGCGTAGCCGTGTACGTATTCGTCTCCGGGTAGTAGTAGTACTCGTAGCCCGCCGAGCTGCCGCCAGCTCCGCCCCGGACGCCTGCAGCCTGCGTCGTGTACGAGGTCTCTGTGGTGTTGTAGTAGGAGCGGCTGGCGCTGCGGCCGCGACGGGAGCCGGCAAAGCGGGATGAGTACGTGCAACCAATGCAGGCGAGGAGGGCGACGAAGGCGAGGACGCCGAGGACGATGGCGGCAATTGCGCCAGGCCCCAGCCAGTGGTGCCAGTGGGGTGGCCCGCCGAACGGTGGCCCGTAATAGTCCCGATTAAAGATGGCGTAGAGGCGCTGAGACGGTGTCGTCGGGACTGGCGCCATGTTGGATAGCAGTATTGAGGTAGCTGGTGCACCGTTTAAAGTATAATTTTTATTCTTTCCTCCTTAGCAATGACGTAGCCGTGCTTCTGCTGCGCACGACTGATTCCTCCGATATATAAAAATAAAATGGTCAAAGAGCTGATTTTTTATATTAACAGCTCTCATTTCTTAGCTTTTTTTCTTCGCTCAAAATTTAGACAGAAGAGATCTGAGAGCTGCATATGCATCATCTTTAATGGCCGTCCTCTCATGATCTATTTAAAAAAAAAAAAAAAGAGGTAGATGTAGACTGTCACGTCGAATAATTGTCCGATAGTCTCCAGCCTCTTTCTTTTCTTCTCGAAGATATTGCAAGAAAATAAATTGCATATCTCTATATTCAGAACAAAAATTAATTTAGAAGATTGTTCCGCACCCTTTCGGACTCTCGCCTGGCGGACACGATAATACGAAGGCGAACCTAGTAGGGACAAGAGAAAAAGGAGGGCCACACAACGAAATCTATCTACGTTACCAACCTAGCTAGGCAAATAAGATCAAATGACTATAAGAAGGAATTCCCGGTACGTGACATGCAAACATTGGCTAATACCTCCGATATTGCTCTTTCTGTTATTCCTCAGAGTTGGCAGTACACGATATATCTGGATAATGCCGTTACTTGAATGGAGAATGGCCTGTTTCAAGAGAAGCAGCATTTGCGAGAGTATTTTCCCCTTTTCCTTTAGCTTTCGGTTAATTTCTCGGAAAACGAATACGTCGATATTGCTATAACACGGACAGTATTAATTCTGAGATTGAAAGAACTTTGCCAGTTACTGGGTTCTTGCTTTCACGATTCTCTAGCCTCTAACCTTCAGGCTAATTGCAGACCAACCACAGCAAACATAGCGATCCTTGGTAGAAGGAGGCAACTGGGGCAAGCTAGCAGACGTTGGAGAAATTGCTCATATGGAGCTGTTGGTGTTGAGTTCGGGTGAAGCAGATTCTTAATTGTAAAAAGGAGAGATAACTGTGCCTACGGTAGTGGAGGGCTAAGGCTTCTTATGTAGTAAGGAGATCTCACTTTGAGCCATTCCACAGGAGCAGAATAGCTAGCAGATCAGAGAATTTACAGAAGAAGGGCAAAAAAAAAAAAAAAAAACGTACAGCAGCGGGTATTCGCTGGTCGTCACCGACCCAACTACTAATCCGCCGATTACTGGTTTAACTAGGGGAGAGCGGACGGGATCCCGTGCTTTCCAGTATCTATGGCCGTACGTGAGAGATCAAAAGCTGTGGTAGGTCTTTTCTAGCTATGAGTGAGAAAACATCGTAGGGTCTTGTCGCAGAATGCTGCGAAACTTTGCCACATGCTATTCGTCTTAAAACGCAGCGTTATTGTTCAATTGTCTGCCGCGTCCCTTTTCGGCCAACATACCTTCCAGCCACCGTCTACGCCATGGCCATTTATAACCCTTATTTCTCCCTGTTAACGTATCTCTAACAACTTATTGGAAGCTTTACCAGCTGTCCTATAAATCCTAATAGACCGAAGTATATAAGATGTTGACACCATTAGAACCCCTGCTTTGGATGTACCTTATAAGGTGTAAAAGAATTGAGTTAGTCTTATGTCTGCTTACCCTCTTAACCTGTTAGTCCATTTCAAGTCTCTTATATTTTTAACTCAAGCTTTCTCCTTTTCTTAAGGAAAGGGGGCCCCGAACGCAAACCTCGGGAGTGGCCAGCCAAGACCCATCGCCTTAGCCTGGCGTTTTATCGATTTCTTAACCGGCACTGTAGCCAACTGAGACAGCCGGATCTCTGCTGCCCTCTGCTTCTTGTATGAGGGGGTCACACCATTGAGGCAGCGATTTTGCTTGCAATTCCTCACATACATGAACATACGTCGTGATACGTTGATATTAGTACTTGTTTCTGCTAAGCTATGCTCAGCAATCTCCTGCAAGCTTCCTTGGCTTAAGCAGCTATTAGTTTTCTCTATGAAGTTCGGAGTACTATGTACTCGTCCTATGGAGAGTAGCTCAGAAAGTACTTGGAATGACCCGACGCTATCAGTTACGGCTTAGCTTGTCTGGGTACGTGTACTCCGTATCGTACGTGTAGTCGTCTTCTTGCTGGTCTGCCCCTCCTCAGCTACCCCTCACGCTCTCTCCCCTGTTTCGCGAACAGGGTCTACAGGTAGTAGATGACGACTAGATCGACCCGCCTTTTTACCTTCGCATTCCATTCTTTCATTTTTCTTGGCTTTCTGGAGCGTAAGAGAGCCAAGACTTGCCTCCCGAGAGCCGCATTTCTTGGCCACGTTATGAGAAAGCTTGAATTTGTTTTACGGCGTAATGTAAGCTCCGATTGATATGCGATCTCGTGGAGAACAAGCAGACGAAAGATGACAGACAACGCGCTCCCTGTGTTCCTGCGTGTGGCAGGCCTTTGTTACGACCAATTACCTAGCAACCAAAGGGAGATTTCACCCAAGGATCGCCACATTAAATAACAATGCAAAACGTACGCAAACTGCAAGCACCCCGCTAGTGCTGCCATCGCTCGTTCTGGATAGCTCAAGGGATCTCTGCTCGCATCTTGTTGCTCTTCATCAATCTGGATCCACCTTCCCTTCCCGTCTCTCATCACGGCTGCACTAGCTTGCGCCATTTACTTCTGTAACAGTAGTAAGGAGACGAAGCAAGAGGGCGGTCGACATGGCGCGGGCAAGAGGCTTTTCCTTTGTCATTCTCGCATTGGCAAAACAGGTGGGCTGAGGAGGGGTTCCATTCCCAAGTGAAGAGTGACAGCACATTGGACTAGATCATTAGCTGCTGGCACACGCAGAGGATGAGTTTCTCTCTTATCAAGGGGACTCCTTGGTGAGCCTGCCCATCACCTTCTTATCTGCAGAGTAGCGAGCCGCGCAAGCAAAATGCAATAAGTTGTGTCATCAGAAGCCTGCCGCAGCAAAGCCAATATTGAGCAATGGAACCTCTTCGTCCAATGGCCGTACACTGCTGTCCGAAGGAGGGGAGCAAGTGTGCCATGCAGAGCTGAAGGGCCATGCACATCAACTCAGATGCTGGCCGTGGGAACGAAGCTAGCACATGGCTTGGTCCTTCTGCGGCCAGGTAGAAAAAGTACTTGCCGTCGTATCTTTGTCTGGCTTCGAGCTAATCGTAGAGCGTGCTAGGCGTAGCTACACGGAGCTACATTGCCAGACGATCTCCCTCGACATGATTGCTTGCTCCACTCATCGCTTTCACCCAGGCTTTGCACCCACACCCCCATGCAATCATCTTATTGTGTCCATTTCTAACTTGTTTCGAGCTTGTTGCTATTTTCCTGTACATACTGGCGGTTTCCTGTATTAGTAGCTCCTTCGTCTGCGGGACAGCTGCGCAGATCAAGCATACAGCATGGTGTTGGCCGTTCTCCTAGCTCGATCGGCTCTGGCGCTTGGCGGATAGAAACGGGAGATGAGAGGAGAGAGAGGAGAGAGGGTGCAAGATGGTCTGAATGAGACGACCGTATGTGTATAAAGACCACTTGAATCTCCCGTCTCCCTCTAGTCTCCTTTCTCGTCTTTTCTTTCCCTCTCTCTTCTTTTAGTTTCATTTTCTCTTTTCTTGTTCTGCAACCTCACGACACTTTCAAAACACAATTTATCTTTCCACTAATTTCATCTTTTAAGATCAGCAAAAATGGGTTTCGGCGACGAGATCAAGGAATTCGAGAACGCCGTTGACGGCCAGACGTGAGTCCATTGATCTCTATCTGCCTTTTTGATCACGTCAAAAGTATCAGCAGCTGACCACCCTCCAGCTCTGCCCAGCAGCAGACCCAGAACACCTCGGACTCTGGCATGGACACCGTCATTGACAGCGGTAGGACTTCCCACATCGAACAAGCGTCCCAACACATCTAGTATTCACAAACTAATTCATCAATAGCCATCGACGGTTTTGCCGCCAAGGAGGGCGTCTCCGCTGCCCTGGACCCCGAGATCAACAACGTCGTCAACGACGAGGTTAACAAGTTCATTTGAAAGCATTTGCTGAATCGGGCTGTCTTCTTTCATCGCATTAAGCTGCGCTAGAAATATTCAATTGCTTTTTTATCCTCGTGCTTATATTGTAAGACGGGGTTTACTAGTAGCACAATAAACCAATATATATACCCAAACTGAATTGCCGTCTTGATTTGCCGCCTTGATTCATAAACTGCAGTGATTGCCCTACACCAATGCAAAATCTTGCTCGGCCAGCTCGCCCTTTTCCACGAGAGCAACCGCCTCTCCGTCCATGAATCCATGCACGTATGCGGGGCAAACATACTTGTAATACGGAGGCGGCGTCGTGTCTGTGTCGCGCCCAATGGCCAGATCCTGCGGCCGGAGCACTACTGGCACCTTGGAGCCATCCAGTACTGCCACCACGTCGCCGGCCCGGGCCATGGACCGCACCAGCAAGAAGAGGCCGCTGGTCGTCTGCCCAAACCCCCAGCGCCGGAGCATGCGCTGGGTCATGCGCCACCACGGCGCGGAGCGCAGCAGCTTCTGAGAGGGCCGCGTCGCCCTGGTGCGCTCCCATTTGCGCCAGGAGAACTCCTTCTTCTCCGCCTCCGTGGTGAGCGTCTTCTCTTCCTCGTCTTCTCTCTTGCTGGCTTCCTCGTCCTGCTTGATCTCCTTTTCGTATTCGGCGCATATCTCGGCGAGGAGCGGCGCGCACCCGGCCTTTTGCTCGTCGTCCTGCCGGCGGATCGGGTAGGCGATGCAGTCGCCCGCGAAGGTGCGGCAGAACGCCTGCCCGAGCGGCTCGCCCGTCGCCGCGTAGGTCTTTGCCTCGCCGTCCTGCCCGCCCACGTAGAGCGCCCACCACTCGCAGAGCCTGGCGATCGCCATGGTCTCCGAGATTGATGTGCGGCGGAACTCCTGCCAGTGGCCTTGCTTGAACGGGGCCACACGGCCCACGACGGCGCCCCGCAGCCGAAGGCCGCGAATGTGCCTTGTCTGGCCCCCGGCGTCGTCACAGTTGGCGCCGCTGCTGTCGCCGGCGCCAGTGTCGGAGACCAGCTCCTCCACTTCTACCTTGAGTGGCAGCAGGTGGCGGCAGTCCGGGCGGCCCGCGGCGTAGATGCCGCGCTGCGCGAAGAGGATGGTGGCAAACTCGTCAAAGTAGTCTGGGTAGACGCTGCGGTCAAAGTTCGGCGTCCATGACGGCAGGCCGCGGACCCGCGGGCCGCTCTCGTCCGGATCGCCATCGCCGTCCTCATCGCCCTCGTCCTCGTCCGCCGCCGCCAGCTCTCCGTTTATGCCTTGCCTCTTGTCGGCGTCCTGCCGCTCGTCTTCGCCCTGGAACGGATTCTGGCTGATGACGTCGAGGTTGCCGCTCGTGTGGATGATGGCCAGGGTGGCGTCGCCGTAAACCTCGGCGGCCGGCTTGGTGTAGTCGACGGGCGGGAGGTGCGGCGCCTCGCGCACGAGGCCCAGCAGGCCGTAGACCTTGTCGCGCGGATCGGTGGACTGCGTCCCCTTGAAGCGGGCAAGGATGTTGATGAGGCTGGGGCTGTCGTCGCCTTGCGTATCGGCGCTCGCACCCGCAGTTTCTCTTCTCCGCACGCCGAGGGACTGTTCCTCCACCAGGCCCTCGTCGTCTCTGTCGTTTGCGTCGTCGCTCTTGGCAGTCGAAGCGCCGCTGGACCCGTTCTTCTGCACTGTCGATCGCTGCTGCTGAATCGCGCGGACTTGCGAGAAGATGCGAGCCACGACAGGGCCGATCGTGCCATGGCTCCAGGCGGAGTGGAAAGCGTCCGAATAGGCGTGGTCGCTGAGGAAGCCGCCCACCATATCTCTGTCCCAGTCGATCGTCAAGACGTGGTCTCTGCGACCCTGCGTCTCGCTTTCGCTCTCGCTGCCATCTGCAGCATGCAAGGCAGCCTCAGTGTCCAGTACTTCCTGGCGGACCGTATATTCTTCGACGGGAGCTTCCTCTTGCTCGCCGTCCCTGGCCTTTCCTACGGCTAGGATCACGCGCGGCGCACATGACAGCTCCTGCACGATCCAGACGCGGGACCACAAATCTGCGACCGAGAACGCCCTCGTTAGGCTACTCACCTGGACATGGGTGAGGTACCGCTTCTGGGCTGGGTCGTCTGGGTCGTACACATCCTTGGCGCCCGCGCCCTCCGCGCCGTCCCCCGCCTCGCCGCCCTTCCGCCGCTGCCTGTCCCACATCCTGCGGCTCGAGCTTGGCATGTCGTTCCACCGCCGCACCATGGCCGTCAGCGTCTGCATATCGCGGCGAGCAACTCGGCGCATGAGCCGGAGGCCTGCGCGCAACTCGTATGCCTGGGCTTTGTCATACTCGGAGTCATCTTTGTCGTTATCGTCGTCCTCCTCCTCTTCCTCTGTAGATTTCTTCTTCACTAGCGGCGGATTGGGCCCCAACCAGGCGACATCCGCCGTGCAGCGCTCATAGATGGCGCGCATCTGCCGGACCTGCTGGCTGCGTTCGGCCGCGTCCGCCTGGTTGATGCACAGAGCGTCGACCCAGAGGATGCGGTTGGCGCCGGCGTCGCGGTAGCGGAGATGGCGCAGGGCTGCGTCGAGGTTTGGCGTCACCAGGATTGCGGGCATCCGCGCGCCTAGGTCGTCCTCTGCTTCTGGCCCGCCGGCTTGCCGCACCCCTTCGCTGCCGTCGGCTGTGTCGCTACTCTCCTCGACCCAGACCGGGTGGCTGCCCCCTGCATCGCCCCAGACGTATGACAGAGCTTCGTACTCTGGTGGCGGCGCACAAGCTCCGCCGCTGCCGCCTCTGTTTCTTAGGCTGGCATGAAAAATCTGGATCCGGAGCGGCGCATCAAGCGACTCTGCCGGCCGCAGCCGCAGCAAGCGGATCTCCTGCTGGGCGATGTCTAGCGGGCGATAAGTGTAGCTCATTTTTGCTTCTCTGCTATTTTCCATTTTCTGCTCCTTTCGTGCTATTTGAATCATCGAATATCATTTTCAACAAGATTCAAAGCTGTACGATCGTGAGCTTAAGTACAAACAGTTGAATTTTCTTTCTCACCTTGATTGTGGCAGTGGCAGTGGACAGGGGTTTACGCCGTAAGCTTGCATGAAACTTTTCGGGGGCGCAAGGCCTTTTTTGTTTGCGCCTTGCCAGATACGACCTGAGCTAAGATGAAAACCATAATCATTGCTATGGATTGCCTTTCAAAGGATCTCTTGGCGAACAAGACGAAACGTAAATACAGAGTCTGTAAAAGCCTGCAATAATGTGCCCTATTTTCCTTGGAAATTTGGCTGGGCGGTGCGGACAGACAGGGGCACTGCGTGTCGATCTTCGGCAGCTTCACAATTCCTAGGATTTGCCTTGTAATCTGTTTAAAATGGGAGTCGGTTCGTAGGCCCATCTTAGCTGACTTCTAGGAGATATAGGTATCAACAGCAACAAGAGTAGATCGACGCGGTGACAGACTGAACGTAGAAGTCGCAATAATTGGAAGAAAGAGCAAGCATTGAAGTATACATATCGACATGAGTAACAGTATTGTCTGAGAAAGTAAGAAAGGGAAAAGAAGCCTTGCAGCAGCTTATAAAGAACGATGAGTCCGTGCGATCAAAGAGACTTGTGTCTCTCTGCCTTCGAAGTGCATATCAAGTCAAAACCAAATTCCCAAGTCCAATATCGTTGAACGCCAAGATATCCCGCTTCCAAGTAACTCCCTGGTCAAGTCCTGTCCCGTTCCGGTGACCACATTCTCTAGCGCTAGAATAATTCCAACACCAGGTGGAAGACATAAACCAAAATCAGACGCAAAACCAATCGCCAATTTCCTAGTCCCCTATCTCTATTGCCGAATACCCTCATAGCTGTCACCAGCACAGACCTCTCTCCTCAATATGAAAACTAATCACTAGCGGTCTTCAAAGTAAAAGCGACCCAGACGCGCACCACTAGCTCTGCCTGAGCCACCCAGGTTGTTACCGCCGATGCTGTTGCTCTCGCCAAAAGTACTCGATCTGGTGGCTGAGAGATGGTCATCAAACCCACCTACGCTGCGCATGATCTGCTCCGCTGCTTCACGCTCCCGTGTCAAACCGTGAAACTGAGCCTGCTGCTGCTGCTGCTGGTGCGACCGCGGTCGTTGGGTCTCGCGCAAAGCACTGGGCTGCGCCTGGATGATGGAGCCTACGAGCGGTGGCGGGGCAGCAGCGGCTGATGTGCCCGTCGGGATTGGCCCTCGCATTGTTGTATCGATAAAGATGTCGTCGTCTACGGCCATGTTGGCCGAAGACGTGCCGTGCATGGAGGCGGCACCGGGAGATGTGAATGTCACGCCATCAGTGGCCATACCGTCAATGAACCGCGCCTCTCGTCGCTCCTGCATAGCAGCAGAGGTGCTGCTGGCAGGTGAATCCATCATGATGCCGCTTGCGCTGGTAACACTGCCACTGCCACCGCCGGAGGCGTCGCGGAAGTGCTCGAGCGGCGTCCGGATGTATTCCCGCCGAGAGCCCAACCCACCAACAGCAGAGGGTACAGCGGTGCCCGCTGTCGCGCTCCCCATACCGCTTCCGCCACTGCCGCTGCCCATTACAGCCATATCGCTTAGCCCCGAGTTTGATCGCTCGAGGGTCATCCAAGCGCCTGCTGCTGCTGACGAACTTGTTGGTGGCAGCGGTCGACGGTGGTAGATCGGGCCAGAGACCGTGCTGCCAGCACCTTCACCAAAGCCGACAAGACTGGCAGAACCGTCGTCGTCGCTCATGTGGTCTTCATAGCCGCCAACGGAGCGGCTGGCCGCATCTAGATTGTCGTCATCAAGCATCATAGCGTCGGCGTCGCCGTCGCCGTCGCCGTCGCCGTCATCACCGCGCCCTGTGCTGTAATGGTAATTAGTGCCCATGCTGAGAATGTCGTCATCGTCGTCATCGTCGTTGTCAACAGTATCGCCATCCCCCAGTGTGCGCCCGCTGATGCTGTCTGTAGCGCTAGCTGTGCCGACGGTGCTCATTTTGGTGATTGCAACGGGCTGGCCTTGCGCGTCAAAGAATGCCGGCGTCAGCGGGCCAGGAACGGCAAGTCCCGAATTGAAACCGCCTGAAGACGTCGGTGTTGTTTGTGAGGAGGTAACTCCTCCTCCTCCAAATCGGCTACCAGTTCCTCCGGCACTTGTCACGCTTCCTCGGGTGGCGGCATAAGATGGGCGCAAGGTTGAGACGCTTGAGAGGCCGGTCAGGCGGGAGATGCGATCGGCACGCTCGGCTTCGAGGCTGTTCGTCGACGCATGGTGCTGATGGCCGCCGCGTTGGCCACCAAAGCCTATGAGTGGAGGAATGTGGCCGCCACGCTGGCCATCTTTCATGGCCGTGGTTGACACAGCCGAGAGCGACGTAGTCGTGCTTGTGGGGGTGCCCCTAGAAGGTCAGACGAGATTCTCCTCTGATTACTTTCTTTCCAAAATAGTAGCATGTACATACGGTGGCTCAGACGGAGTGTCTGCATTCGATGTCGCCTGCGGCAAGTTGATAAAAGTCGGCTGGGCCGGCTGCACCGGCTGGGCCGACTGCGAGGCCATGGTACTGGTGTCTGCGTGTCGAACTGCGGTCTAAATTTGGAGCGGCTGTCAAAAATCGAGAAGCCAAAGCATTGATCGAAACTGACAGGGCAGAATCGAGGTTTGGCCGGAGGCAAGCGGGCTGTCCGCTTTCTGTTCTTTTTTAAATTCGCGTTATTTCGATCGCGTTGAGTGGCTGCAGTCGTAAACAGGCGGGTCGTCTCCCGCAGGCAGCGAGCACGCTATCAGAATGTACTTTGCGCATCTATCTCGCAAACCTTGTGTAGTCGTCTCCCTGTCTCTTTAAATTTTGATGATCGCCGTCCTCTGCTGTTTTCTTCGTGATCGTAGCTCTTCGACCAAGATAATATATTGACCTCTCATGGAAGTGGCGTGCCTCGTGGCTGCTGCATAGGGGGACCAAAGGCCAGAGAAGTTCTTTATTGCTGGAAAGTGGGGAAGGCATGACGTCGCATGCCTACTATGGCAGTTTCAGTCTAGCTAGGCAATGGCGTTACCTCCCTTTTCCCCATATGTAGATAGCCAGATAGCGCTAAAACTTAGCCTTGCTACAATAATACAATAGTTAATATAGCTGACCTACTCCATCACCCCGTAATACAGCAATGACAGAGGGAGATATGCCCACGCATTCTTTGTTCGCCGATAAAAACTGCTCAAGAGCATCGGAATGTCATGTGTAAGAACACCAAAGCACTTCCCAACGACTCTCCTTTCTTGCCATCCAATGAAATGACATTTCTTTGTCTTCGCTGATTTTCCGCTGTGCACGTGTCTAAATCTATGTAAAGGACCTGAGGCATGATAATACATGGAAAATAACAAATACGCCTCTGCAGTCTATCCGTCCTTTTTCCCTTTTGCTGGTCTGGTCTAAATTCGCAGAATCGTAACCTCCATTCGCCATATAGATTTCTTATGATGTCGATATATTCATTTAATTTTCATTCAGTTCTCGTAGTTGGTATGTGACGCTGCCCGGCGGGAGATGAAAAAGGGAGTTGGTTGAAATGAATTTCGCATGGTAGAGTGCGCTTGCATGTTCTCTACCAAAGGAACAGCCTCTGTGTCGGAAGCATCCTGCACAGGCAGTGCAACCTTAATTTCACCTGAGAGGGGTTAGAAACCAACTCGATTGGAGAATTGAGATGAGAGGAAATGCAATCTGAAGACATCGGGACTGCCAGAAAGTGACTTTACCTCTCGCAATTTCGATTATGGAAATTAGAGGCAGCAGAAGGAGCAGAAGTGCCAATAGCTGGCCGAAGCTCCATTGCTTTTCGCCGTCATCTGAGAGTGCTACGGATGGGTGACCAAATGCCTGAGACAATAGCACCACACGGACTGTGACACCGATGGCGACTGCGCTCATCAGCAGCAAACCGACTGTTTGGACGATGCGGTAGAACCGCTGGGCACGGCTATGCAGGTACCACGTAGCAAGGAGAAAGACGACGCAGTTGCTGGCAATGACAGCGACGGTGGCTACATACTGAAACCCGCCTGCTTTGCCTGTCTTTCCAGTGTCGCTCTGGACATCAGTTTCGTCCCACACACAAATCATAGGCAGTGTTGCGGGTATTCCCTCAGTGAGACCGCGCAATACAAAGACGCCGTAGACGCAGCTGAGGCCCATGTTCACAAACATGAGCCATTGTCTCAGCCAGCGCAGGACCCAGTCACGGCGAAAATCATGGACAAGCGCCAAGAGAGCAGCATTGTGTACGGCTGACGACAGCAGGCTAAGCATCCATATAAGAAAGAAGTGATATGGGACGAGCGAGTTTGCCTGAGCTAGACCGACGCTCTGAATACCGATACCAGTGAAGATCTGCTGATCAGAGTAGCTGTTGAGGAGCTTGCGGGCAATGACCATGGCAACGGATTGATACGAGGACTGGTTCATCGAAATTGCATCATTTGCCTTTCGCTGGCGCGCTGCCTTGCCCCAAGTATCTTGGACGATGAGCGATGTGCTGATGACGAGGGCTACGCCGGCCGTCAGTATGAAAGAGAGAAGGACCTATTACAATGTAAGTCGATGAGACAGGAGAAAATTTCGAAAGTAGCTAAAACAAGTCAAACAACAACAACAATAAAGCATGAATCAAAACAACTTACTCCTGCTCCAGCAATACCTGAATTGCTGGGCGTATTGGCCGGCACAACAGAGCAGTTAGCTGCCATGTTTGAAGAGGAGGCTTAGATGACTTTATTAGTACGCTTGCAGGTTGCCTGCAGGATATAATGAGAACGGCGAGTATGATGGGATCGAAAAACTGAGGCGAAACTTGTGAACAGGATCAAAAAACTAGCATGAGGGAAAATAATAAATAAAAGACCAGAATTGAGCAAGAGAAGAGATCGCTGGCCATAGCACAGAAGAAAGCATCATCAGGATCGCACTTTCCCAGGCTGTAGCGAATAGCTGGAGGTATGTGTATCTCCGGGCGAGCAGCTCTGGACAGAAAGCAAATAGTTGAGGAATAAAGCAAGAGTATGGAAATGAAAAAGGCGACATCTTCTATATTCTTAGAGGTAGTTTGCACTGCCTTCGATATAAGTACGATTCCTATTATAACTGTCCTGTCTAGGCAAAAACAAGTTTGTTTAAGCGCCACTGCGTTTTGGCAGATGCTTTTGACTGGCTGCGAGGGCGTCTTGGGTGAGACGTTTCTCAAGCCAAGCAAGGGGACGGTCCCTCAACAAAGATCCAGTTAAGAGCACGAAAACGGCAAAAATTCATCCAAGGTGCAAATATCGACGACAATGCGTACATTCATTATTCGTGGTCTTCATCCACTCTCCTCTTTTTGCTTATCATTCTTCTTCTTTCTTCCTCTACTTTATTTTGTGTAATAATGCAGTTATTACTACCTTTTTGCTTTTTTCTTACAAGCCGCTTTTAACGCTCCTACAGAGTCCCGTTTTGAGGCTATGCCAATCTCCCAATTCCGCCCTCCTCATACAATGGTATAGTACAAAGGCCGATAGCCACAAGCAACATCAAGACAAAATAAAAGCAAATACGCAACCCAGAATAATACTAGAACCAGAGCCATCCCTCTTTAACCTCGTTAAGCCGTTGCTCTTTTACAGTGCCTGCGCTTTGCCTTTGTCCGGACGCCGTGATTTTTTCAGCGGTCGCGACCCCGTCGGCCCATCGCTGACGTCTTCAATGTCGTCACCCTCAGCGTGCCATTGTGCCGAGTTCAGCGTCCTCTTCTTCTTTCGCTGGATCCCTCCTTCGCCAATTTTACTCTGCTGCCGCTGGGGGTTCACTTCTTGCGGTGGCAGAAAGCGGCCTACGCCTGCAGATACTGGCGTCTCGATCGGATGTTCGCCTTCTGCTGAGACGCCATTCTCCCTGTCACGCCTCTGCTTCTGGACATTGAGTCTCTGAGCTGCCGTCAGCTTGCGGGACGGCTTGCCTGGCGAAAGCGACAGGGTCAGCGGCTGCGACGCCACTGGTGATGTAAGGCTTTTCTTTTTTCGCGCAGATGTATTCTGCGACGCAGATGCTGCGGACGTCATCTCGCTGTCGCCCATGCTCAAGTCGACACTAAGGTCTCTGCGCTGGCGCGCCGCATCTTCTTCTCTGTCGGTATCTTCGATGTCGTCCTCCACCTCCTGCGTATCCGGAGGCGGCGTCGAAGCTCCATCTACGTCGAGGTAGTCGTCATGCTTCCTCTGGTTATAGGACTCAGTGTTAACCACAGCCCTCATAGTCCTTCCTGACCTTTGTGTTGACAGTCTGTTGGTCTTCCTCCCCTGATTTGGTTCTTCGCCAATTTCCACCTCGGACTCAGATACATGCTTCTCCGCATCTCCTCTGGGCTTGCGCATCTGCCGTCGCTGGGATGCTCTCGCAGTATCTTGCGCCACTGCTGTTGCCGGCACTTCGGCCCCATTTGATGCGTCTCCTTCAATTGCGGCATCATCGTCGCTATCGGATCCCGTAATAAATTCTTTGCTCTTGATTGACTTGCCGCTGCCTGCACTTGCTTTGTGGCCGCGCCGCGCTGGTGTTGCTGGCCCATTTGTTCGGCTCCTCTTGGTCGCTGGACTCTTCGCCGCCCCCTTGTTCCTCTGAGCCGGATCCGCCTCGTTGTCTGCCTCACTCTCCTCTGCGTAGCCATTTTCACCTTGTTCACCGTCTGATTCTTCGGCGTCCTCCACGCCTCCGTAGTCGAGGTCCCACGCCTGGCCCAATTTCCGCTCTGTCTCGTAATCCTCGATCAGATACTGGCAGATGCGCCGCACTGATTTTCGGTCGT
Organism: Hawksworthiomyces lignivorus; assembly: GCA_002917075.1. Taxonomy (NCBI): domain Eukaryota; kingdom Fungi; phylum Ascomycota; class Sordariomycetes; order Ophiostomatales; family Ophiostomataceae; genus Hawksworthiomyces; species Hawksworthiomyces lignivorus. The sequence goes on from NTMA01000060.1 coordinate 126,184, forward strand.
AGTCTGGCACTGTTCGCTTCAATCGGCTCCAGACCAACTCGCGCGCCGCGCGGCTCCACTTTTTGCGGTACTCCTGGTCGACGATGCGGCCCCAGGGGATCTTGTCCTCTCGGCCCACGTTTGACTTGCGAATCGAGCAGATTAGCCGGTACCTTTCCTCCGGCTTCATGTCCCGCACCTGCTGGCGCGCCTTGTCGCTAATTTTGCGTGCCGTTTCAGGCACGGTCGTGCCGTTTTCTTCCTCCTTGAGGCCAAGCAGCACTCTTTCCGTCTTGATCTGGCTCCGCGGCGGTTTTGTCGGCTCCGGCGGTCCCACCAGGTTGCCGCTCTCGTCAAAGTGATAAGCCTCGCGGATAGCCCGCCACTTGATGCGGCACTGTCGTCCGCTCCGTGTGTATCCCATGCGCTCGCTGACCAGCTGCCACGGGATGTCCTCTACAGCCGATAACTGGATCGTCGACGTGTCCTGCCCGCGCGACCTCTGGATCGTGTTCAGGATTTCGCCAACGATGCGCCCTAGCGTCTTCTCCTCGTCGAACTTCCAGTAGGACAAGGTCGCTTTGTCTCCGCATACGACGCGCTCTTCCCAGCGTTTGCGACAGTCTTCGCTGGATCGGCTCAAGATGCCCCCAATCTGCGACCACTTGTGACCGTGTTCGCCCACCAGTTCCGCCAGCTCCGCGTCCTGCTCTGCTGTCCATCTATATGCATGGGCAAAGTTGTGGTAGATGCGCCGACACCGTAGGACGACTTGGAGGCGTTTCCGGCCGGGAAAATTGGATGCCATTCTTGTCCAAAACGGCAGATGCTTTGAGGCACTATCATGCACCATTTGGTTGAAATCATTCTGAGACATGCCGTTTTCCTCCATGTATGCTGTTGCCAACACCTTGAGCTCCTCGACTTCTTCCGGCGAGAAGTTGCCCATCGGGCCCTTTTTCCGCCCACTTTGACCAGCAGAGCTTTCACTGGCGAAAGATGCATACGAACTATTGGTCTTCGTACTCCGTACAGACCTCGTATGAAGGAGACTGTTGCTTGGTGTAATCGAGGGTTTTTTTGAACTTCTTGGTGCGGGCGTTTCTGGGGTACCTCCGCCTATGACGCTAGAAGAGGCAGCTGCAGCAGATACGCCGGTCTTCTTAGGCGACTTTGATGACAATTTAGAAGACGAAACTGCAGCGGCTTCTTCCGGCTGGACCGCCAGCTCATCACTATTTTCTGCTGCTATGGGTGTCGCCGGGACCGACTCCTGCTGGGCATCAAATGGGCGTTTTGCGACTTGCTTTCGGCGAGATTTCTTGTTCGGAGCAGTTTTCTCTGGCCCATTCTCCTCGCTCCCAAGTGGCGCTGGTGGGTCAACATTATCTTGTTGTTCGTCTAGTTGTAGATTCTGGCTCTCTTCCGGCTGCACGTCCGTGGCCTCTATGAAGCCATTCGCCGGTAATGCATCCGGTGCCCCGGGGTGTCCATCATCACTGGAGTTTTTATCGTCTTCATTGCCATTCGCAGTCACATCGGCAACCATATCTGGAGGCAGTACGTCCGGGATCTCATCTAAGCCGTCATCAGAACTGTCGATATCTTCATCATTTCCTGTTGCTGCTTTTAATATCTGTTGTGGTTTTTGGTAACGACTTTGCTTGCTGTGTAGGCTAGCGTGTCCTTGAATTGTGGCCCCGTTTTCAAGCTCAGTAGAATTCGCTCGGACTCCGTTCGCCATTTCATTTTTGGCCTCGCCACCCTCCCTCTCTGCGTCGCTGCCGCTAGAATCGCTAGCATCGCCAGAATCGCTAGAAGCACCAGAGTCGCTGGAACCGCTGGAGTCGCTCGTGGTACTGTCCTCCGGGGCAGCAAGTGCAACAAATTGAGGTAACTCCTCGTCATCTACTTCCATGTCGATGTCCTCTTGTTCTGCCTTCATAGTATTTTCAGGGCGAGTCTCTTCTCCATCGACATCCATATTTTCTCCACCGCCATCCGCTGCTTCGCTGGAAGAGTCACTCGTGCCGTCGCTGGATGTCTCTGACGACTCCTCTTTTTCTTCCTCTGCTTTTAGGTGGTCTCTTGTGTCCATATTCTCTCCATTTCTATCTTCCTGTTCGTGGGAGGAGTCGCTAGAGCTGTCGCTGGATGTATCCGATGTAGCCTCCTCTTCTTCTTCCTCAAACTCTTCTACTTTCACCAGCCCCGCCTCGGCGTACAGCGTTTCTGGAGCCCTGGCTGGTGCGCTGTGAAAAACCCTCCTCTGAATTGGTGTCAAGTCGTCGTCGTCGTCATCATCGTCATCTTCTTCATCCTCGCCCTCTTCGTCCTCGTCATCTTCGCCATCGTCTTCATCGTCCTCGCTTTCTTCTTCCGCTTCGACCTTTACCAAAACATCATCTTCTTCGGACTCCTCTGCGCCACGCTGTGCAGTCCTCCTCAGTGACAGTGGCCTAGGTAAGGGTGTCGGTGACATCGTCGAGGCGCGCCGTTCGCGTTTTATCATCACGCTGCTGTCGTTGCTTTTGCCATCTACGGGAACGCTCTCAACCGTACCCATAGCGCTGAAAGACAAACGAAGAGCGCCAACAACTCTACTTCCACAACCGCTTTGCAGAGGCTCCTTTGTCGTCTGGGACCGAGAAAGCGAAAAATAATGCGCTGCGCTGGTGGCCAAGTATTGAGAGTGCGCGTGGTGTTGAACATTCAAAGAAAACAAAGCACGTTTGCGCCAGCAGACGTTGAAAGCTCAAGTAAATTTATGTGGGGCAACGCGCTTCCGAGCGCAATCACGCGTGGTATCAAAAAAAGTCCCTTGCTTTTAGCGGGCGCTGAGGATAAAAGCCCCCACTTCTAGCAGAGTGAAGGTACCCACAGCTTTTTTATGTGTGTAAGAGGTCCCCACGTAGTAAGACGTCTTGTTACGGAGCACCTCTTAATATTAATTAAGCCTACTTGCCAGTATATGGAGAACTGTGGATGGGCTATTCCGTCACTGAGCGCATCCATACATGCCATAATATGTGAAGACACATATGTTTGTTTTCATTATGGTGAATGAAATACAAGTTGATATGCGGTACAATGCCTCCTGCGTAAGCCTTGAACCCCTTCTGATATTCTAATGATGGATGCTCAAATTACCTCCTTTGCTACAATCAATTAAATAGGAAGCTTGAACCATTTCAAACGTGTCGTTCTCCTACGGAGAGACGATGCCTGAAGCCATCCCCACCTCGCCTTCGGCCCATAACTTGTGGTGTCCAGGTTGTCCTATGGCCGTACCTCCTTATGTGTTGCCTTGTGAATATTGGCTGCTGTTGTTACTGATGTAACTATCAGAAACGCTTCTTAACGAGAGCATTTTTTCTGATCGCCTTTCCAAGCTTCCATTCTCCGGTATGGAAATATCCTCTTGGTGAGGAGTGACATAATTGAAAAATTCTTGAAAATTCTCTTGCAGAAAAGTTGAAGAGGCATCATCTTCATCACAGGATGCTCTAGGATCTTCATTTGCATGATTACACGATGTTATTCTGGAAGCACACTCCATAATAGCTGATCGGCTTGGAGGCAGCGGAGGCAATGGCGAGTTTGGAGGTGGAGATTTTGGACTAAATCGACGAAGCAGATTTGTGGTAACCTCCGAGCCTTTCCCGGTACCAGTATCTTCCATCCTTCCGCAATTTTGATTGCTTTCCATCTTCGAAATCAGTGGCGAAGGAGTGTTGGCGGCCAGCTCTATTCCCGGTCGCTTTTGAGGAGGACGGATTGAAAAGAGATCCTATATCTCTTCCTGCGTGAGCCTTCTATCGCGTTTCGACGGGGTTGTAAAATGGCTGCCATCATTGTTTCCTGGTTTCACAGGGACGTCTGGTTTACTATCCCTCGGATTCCTAGCCAACCCACGCAAGTTTGTGGTCGACTTTCTCGACAGAAGCATCTTGCTTGTGCCCTTTTTTAGCGAAGACCAGGCTTTAGACACTGTCGAGGATGGCTCCGGTGGTAGTGGATGTTCCTCTAGTCCGCTTTCGGCTGGGCGCTCTTTCTGACATAAGGTGTTTCGTTCGCGGTTCACAAGCTGCTGCCTATCTCGTCGCTCTGGTTCAGAATGTCTCTGCTTCTGATGTCTACGATCAACTTGTTCGATTTTGTGGAACCAACGCTGGTGGTTCTCTTGACCTAGTGTTGGTAGCTCTGATGCGAGTGTAGAATAGCCACTACTGTCTTGAACCTCCCGGAGAAAGGTAAAATCGTCCATGGCGACACAAGGCTCAGTTCTGTATTCTGAATCACTATCTCTGCTGACTCGGCTCGAAACTGAACTCGATTCCTGCTTGCCCCGTGATAATGGCCCCCTTTTCCCAAAACTAATGCCTAAGCCGAGACCTATGCTCTTGTCAATGGCAGCCTTTATGCCCGATGCTGGTTGCGAGATTGAGCGGATGTGATGTTGATGTTGGTGTAGATGAATAGCACCAATAGCGCTATGCTTTTGCATATTTCCAGAAGCACAAAAACTCTTTGAGCTGCTGATGCTGCTTAGAAGGCTATTTTGGGTGTTACTAGAAGCTGAGAGACCTTGTGATACATTTTCCCTTGTTGATTCGTTTTCCTCTCTTCTGCTCTTCTGGTCACTCTGGCTTTCATCCTTCATCATAGCAGTCGCGTTGCCCAGCTTTTTTATCACAGTTATGGGGCGAACAGAACTTGTGTCGATCATTTGGCAGATTGTTTCTTTCCCTTGGTGCTTCAGTATATTATGTTCATCGCATTCTATTTGGTTTTTGGCAGCAAGAAGCAGTGACTGGCGCTGAAATAGATTTACGTTGAGGTCGAGCTTTTTGCAAGACTCTGACCTAGAGATCTCAAAATCAAGTTGACCTAGGCGTGGTAGTGTCGTGTCCTGCTCCCACTCGGTTTGCACTTTATCCCCAAGCGCTATTGCATCGGCATTAGTGATAAAAACGTCCTCCGATTTAGATGAATTACAATTTGCTGTGTCAATGCCCTTGTTTCTGGAGTCAATCACTAGTTTTTGGTGAGGATATCTCCCCACAGCCAGTGATTCTGTTGCCGCTGAATGATCGTCGCTCGAATCAGGAGTTTCCTATGTCCTGACAGCTAACGGTGCCATTAATGTTACCATGGACTTGGCCGCAGTAGGGATCTTGAGTTGCCTGTCTGCTACGGGTGGTGGTGGTGTGGTAGCTCTTGTTGAAATAGTACTATCTTCAGAAGCAGTACGTGATAGAGAAGAGCCATTATGTGAGCCGGCAGTGGCCACACCTGCAACAATTTTCGAAATGGAGTCGCGACCAAGCTTCGAAGCAAACAAAGAGTTGCGGTTGACCGAACCTCCGCTTTCACAAAACCACGATGGTAATGGCGGAGGAATAGTGCATTGCCGTCCCTCTTGTTCGGCTCTAATTTTTTCCAAAAGGTATGCTCTAGCATATTCCCAGGGGTTTTCAAGGCCGAGGTAATTATTTGGCCTTCTCTCGCCGCACTTAACATCGCCGGTACTTGTGTCTCTCTGCTGTTTGTCGGCTTTACCCAGTTGATGGAACTCCATAGCCTTGTCCGAGATTATATCTTCTTCGCCTCTTGCTCCTGTAATGTTGTCGTCCGAGAATCGAACAGTCTTTGAAGGGCGCCGCTGTGAAGAAACTCGAGTTGGACTTAATGGCACGTAGGGCAATGTATCTTGAGTCTTAAATTTCGCGAATAAATTGTCCGTTGACTTCCAATTTGACTTTGGTTTGCTCGTGCCATGCGCTGGAGTACTTATTTGTTGCTGAATAGTCTGGTTCTTAAGAGCAGTGGAAGATTTGGCTGGTTTCAATTTTGAAAAAAAGCCGAAAGACTTCTGGGAATCATGTAGTTGTAGGTTGTCAGCTGCAATTCTCTTATCGTCAAACTCCATGTCTTCTTTCGATTTTCCGTTACTCCTGTATGGGATATCACATGAAGCTTCGTCATAGCCTAGAATATGGAGTGCATGAGCACAAGTCGTCGGAGATGGAGATGAAGATGGAGAGGCAGAGGAATTAATACATTTTGCGGATGGAATTTCCGTCTCGTCAAAATGAAGCTGTGTTTTCAGATTATATGGGGCTAGTGAGGCCTGTGATGACGAGCTTGCACTATCAAAGGTCGGGCAGTTGGCTCCATTGTCGTGTGTGAATGCTGATCCACTCAGCATATGTTCATCAAGATCAGCCGGTTCTTTAGGAAATGAGTGTGTAAGAGTTTCTGGGATCGATGAAGGTGACGTGCTACCTTTCCCAGATATTGACGATATAGAGCCTTTCAAGACAGATCTAACTCGATCTACTTGTACGCAGCTACTGTTGGAGCCCTTTCGTCCTCCTTCTATTGTCATACTACGTTGCGTTGGGATGTCTGCCGACTGTGAGCTTGATGCTGGAGCCATTCGGGAATATAGCATTCGAACAATCTCGATTTGGTCAAGATAATCCACTATGGCTGGGCGTATCTCGCTTGACCAGTCTCCAGAAATACCGGCCTGATTAAGCAGCTCTCGCTGGAGGCGAGCTATAATCTCACTCTTCATATTTTCCTCCACACCAGTACTGTTTTTGATATTCATCAGAGTGAGAAAAATCTGCTCACGGAGAGCGTGAATCTCTTCAACACGGATTTGGGGAACCGGGTAAGACATAAGATAAGGTGGGAATAGTGCGTTGAGGAGCTGCATTATAAATGACGCGTTGTCTCTCTTCTTGAAATGATGACACAAAACCTAATATTTCAGTCTTTGAATTTTCATCGCTTCCATCTTCTCTGGACTGACCAAACTTACGCAAACTCGTAATCCTAAGAAGGTAATTCGAAAAAGTTTCTGTATTTCGACATTTTGACGTAGGAGAGGCTCAATTTTCCCTAAGACAGGATTGATGCGGTGCCTTGCGATATCGAGATGTTCTTCGTTATGAATGCCAAGCATGGCAACAATATCTTCCAAATCTTGGCGCCTGCGATATTCGAGTCCCGTGAGACTGTCAAAAGCGTTGACAATATCAGAGCTTTCCCAATCCACTTGGCTCTCATCAACGGGAAAGACAGATGCTAGCAGATGCTCTTTCAGGCTTAGGACGTCCTCCTGCTTTGGTACTTCCAGTTCACATTCGCTACCAGAAGTTCGGGTTTGACGGCCAAGATGTGACGAGGTAGATTTCAGAGACTTAATTGCCATCACAACAACGCTTGGCACCGCCATATCATTATCAAATGCATTAAGGCATTTCTTAAGCACATCATTGTTCCTTGTGCGTTCATTATCGTTGGTTGTGTCCAAACCAGAAGCCACACTTGATTTGCCGGTTTTGGATAAATCGTGATCAATTTCATTTAGGAGCTTGTCAAGAAGCTTTTGGGTACCCGCATGGTTCATCCAAGCTTCAAGCAGAAGCGCAGTCGGTGAAGGTAGCCGGGCTGTAACGAGATACATTTTATGGGATGTAAGCACTTTCCCGTCACCAGGGGGTGAAAAGATCGAATTGAGAAATAATACATAAGAAGGGAAAGTCTCAAAAAGAAGGTAATTTTATCTTACTCAACCGTGGCCCAAAGAGGGACTCCATCGTAGAGCATGCTTGAATCAAATTTATTGCGTAGTATTGCTGTAACCAGTGAGTTGCTATAGAGCAATAACTGCAAGTAACATATATAGATGTATAGAAACAATAAACTTAAAGCAGATTATATAATGATATAAGTCTAAAGTCTGTACACCAATTCTATATCGACGATATGCTTTCTTTTCGTCCGTTTGGCGTTGTCTTAATTTTGCGGTTGTTGCGACTGCTGTGATTTAAGAAGAGATATGCAAGAGCTCTCCATTGCTGGGTCGTCCCAATCGCAATATTTCACTTGCTTTTGTGCTAGCGGATCTTCTATCCCCTGCGTGTTACAAATATCCCTAATAGGATGCAACGAAAAGTGAGAAGAATTAGACCGAAGAAGTGATGTGAAGCTAGACGATCTGAAGGCGCCGTTGAATTGCCAAATGTGGAAAGCACTCTAAAATGGGATAGTTGCAAGACAAGCATTTTCGTGTTTTATACCTGATAAATGCATAATTACGAGGCCTCACATCTTGATTTGCGGTCCCTTATTTAAAAGCCTTGGCAATTGCACAAAGGGAATGAGAGGATATCCTAGTTGTTTTTCAACGTGTCTAATTTCCAAGGTCAACGCTCAAATAAAAAAAAATTTCTGATTTTGTTGCTTACTTCACGACATCCTTTTCACCCTTATGCTTTGATTCTTTCTAACTCTCAATTTGGAGAAGGCTAGTTCCTGCAACCCCGCTAACAGCATGGCATCGCTGTAAGAGCGGAAACTGAGACTGGAAGTATGACGACGTAAGCAATGAAGCGCACCTTATTGCTATGTCTGACTGCAGTGCCTTTGCGATTAGAACAAAAATGCGTCTAGCATTATCTAGAGGTTGTACACTGTCTCCGTGGAGAGGGTGCAGGCCCATTACGGCTGCGGCATCTCTGCCCGCTACACAGTGGATCTCAGGAAACAGCGTCCGTTTCTCGAACCAGCCCAGCAAGCAGAGGAGACATGCCGCTGTTACGCGAATCAATCCTTTGTGCACTACTCTTCCAAGAATGCGGCATCTGGAAACAGCATCGAGCCCTCCATGTTGCTGCTGCTTCTCGTCCTCAGCAAACTCTCTCCGAGATGATGGAACTGCTAAGATTGGAGCCACAAGTAAAGAGCAGAGCACAACGTCAACTGCCACGGATAGCAGCAATAGCGGTGGCGAGAGTATAGGCCGCAAAATGCTCGAATCTGCGGCAACATCTCTTGCATCGATTGTAATGCTTGGTGTCGGCTTCGGTCTTGCTGGGTACGGCTACCATCGATACTACAAGTACCATGTCCTTCGCAAGATGACACTAGCGTTTGATCCTGGCGACCCTGTTCTCGATCTTGCAGCTATGGGCCGTGGTGTCCCCCGACATATCGCCGCAACTAGGACGAGGAATATTAACGACCCCGGCGCTGCAGAAAGCGACGATGATGATGACGCCGGCCGCCACCATCATTATACGGGCAACTACTGGATCGAGCGTCCCGAGCAGGAGCATGTCAATGCCATTGTGTCTGGCAAGGAAGTTGGCCACTACCATCTGTTCATTGGTGAGAAGGGCACCGGCAAGAGCAGCATGCAGATGGAAGCGATGGCCCAGATTGACGCTGAGGGCGTCGCCATGTTCGACGCGCACGCCGACCTGGAAATCTTTCGCATCCGCCTCGGCAAGGCGCTCAACTACGAGTTCAATGAAGACTACATCGGCGGGTATTTTAGCGAGCGCGGCCCACGGGAAAGCACCGCACTGCTGGACATTGAGCGCGCGCTCAACAAGCTGGAAAAAGTCGCTCTGCGGCGGCGGGACGCGACGCGGAAGGGCCGCCCGCTCCGCCCGCTAGTCGTGATCATCAACCAGATGCACTTGATCCGCGACGACGAGGATGGTCGAGACCTAATCGAGCTTCTGCAGCAGCGGGCGGAACAGTGGGCCGCGGCCAAGCTGGTGACCATCGTGTTCAACAGCGACGACTACTGGATCTACGAGCGGCTCAAGCAGCTCGCCGCCCGGCTGGAGGTGCACAGCATCCAGGATCTGGGCCGCGGCCAAGCCATGGCGACGCTGCAGCGCTACCGCTGGCGGTACTTTGGCGAAGAGGTCAGCGACGAGACGGCCTCCGCCGTATACGACCGCGTCGGCGGCCGGCTCACGTTTTTGAACCGCGTCGCCCGCAGCAAGGACATGCTGGAGACGTGCCGGCGCATCGTTGAGATAGAGAAGACGTGGTTCCTGAATCAGTGCTGGATTCTGGGTGCCACAATGGACGATGATGTCATGGACCAGCAAAAATGGGCTGCCGCAGCCATGGTCCTCGCTCAGGCGCTCGTCGACAAGGAAAACAAAGAGCGTGAGGAAGAGAAAGAGCAGCAGCAGAAGCAGGGACATATGGGTTCCATAGACACAGCACGAGAACGCGCTCTGCCATCGTTCGCTCTGCACGAGGCACAGCAGATTATGACCCGTGCCGATTTCATCCGAGAGATGGATCGGCGTAATCTCTTTACCATCACCAGCACTGCGCAAGTGAGAGCTGTGTCGGTGCCGATGCAGGAAGCCCTGCGGCAGATCTGCAGTAAGCCTGGATTCCGAGATTATTTGAACGAGACAGTGCAGCGGATTGCCGATATAGAGAGCTTAGGCCGCACGCGAGAGCTTGTGGCCAAGGATCTGGTGCTGGGCGGGCGGTATGAGGTCAAGGCTGCGTCATCATTTAGGAGCGACTATGACGGCACACAAAAGAAGGAGATCCGGTTCCGTGGCTGGAGTCCACATGAGAGGCCGCCGAGAGACCCACCGGATCCGGAGGAAGGGAAGGAGGTGTGATCTGGGAGATGGCACAAAGAGCCTCTTGATATACGATTGGGAAGATACTTCACGTCCCACATTTAATTGCGTTAAAATTTCCGTTTCTTTTGTTGTTTTTTTTCTTTTGTTTTTTTGGATACCTCGAGTCTTCTCTAGTTCCACAATTAAAGCCAACCACATGGCAGCAAAGCTTGCGGCGCAAGATAAACGGTAAGGTGTGCAGCAGAGAAGTAAAAGTACAAAGAATGAAGATGTGTATAAACTTGGAAGGCATCATCAGCCAGGCAGCATTTCGGCTAGCTCTTCAGAATTCATCAGACACACTAAAGATCGGTGGTTATTACATGTATCTATAAATTCTAAAAGAAGGAAGCCGCTTCTATACTTACGCCGCAAATGTTACGATATGCACCAAAATCCTGAGCATAGAGGATGGGTGATCACACTTTTCTCAATTTTGAATGGACGTAATTGTGTTCTCCATTTAATTTATTGGGCTTTTGCGTTGATTTTTCTCGCATCTGGAGCACCAGGTCCTCTGGTCTCGTCACATCGCTTGTGCCAATGATTCTCATCATGTAGGCTCTGGAATGGAACTATATACCGGTGTGAATCTGACCTTGGGCGAGGGTCGCAGAATGTGCGCTAATCACCCTTCATGAGCCACGGCAAGTCATGTCACTAAGGTAGCATGAAGTACTTTTGTAGTGCCTTAGCTCCCCCTTCCTGTGTCTCGTTTTAACCCCACCATGTTACGATTGAATACCTGTGTAGACGGCCATGTCGCACGCCATATTAAAACTTATATTCTTCAAGACTCCAATTTCCTAAAACGAGACGGTCTTGGAAACTATTTTAGATGACAGAAAGGGAAAACCAAGAAAATCGGAACGGGAACTAGACAATTAGAACGTCCAAGTTTGATCTCTAGCGCAAGACAAGGCCCGTAAAGAGGTAGATTTTCCACAAGACGGACATGTTCAGAAGGTCATGTGAACCACCATGTTGCACACCCACTTCAACTACTTGTGCGACGGTCGGAATACTTTAGTAGGAACGTGGACGGTAAAATGTCGGTGAATGGAGTGACTTCATTCAGAGACGTACTCTTAAAAAAGAAAGAGTTGCATCTGCTCCAAGGTATGTAAGGGAGCGCCACAAACAAGCGAGCTGAAAAATAGGGGGTGTTTCCAGAGCTGAGTGTCGTCAATGAATTACATGGAATGAAAAATGGGCGGAGGCGCTTTTGCTAGAATACAGGGATTTGATTTTCATAAAGAATCCGTGCATCTCATGTAAATAATCCTCACGTAAAGTTTCGCCTCGTTGTCCAAAAATCATCTAAGGGATAATCAAGGGACTTGAGTTGCGATCTAAATCAATCGAAGAACATGTGCTTCTGGGACATTAGTCCGGAGTAATCGGTTCCTATATTCCAGAGGACTTTTTTTGGACAAAAAAAGTGGTACGGGGCACGAAGAAAACGTATATCACATCTGCGTTTATTTCTTTTTTGTCATGTTTAGTCGCAGAATTCACCGATCATGGAGAAAACAGGAAAAAAGAAAAATAGACTGAAAACCGACACCGAGAAGTTTCAGAGTCTGTGCTTCCAAGACACTGGAGAGAAAGAAAAGCTGCCATATAATTTGCACATTTTTCGAACGCAAGGATTATTTTGACTCTTCTTCAGCCTCACATCCTTTATTTTGTTGTAAATCTCAGACCTTGAAGACTCACTTCGCTCCTAAGGATTTGTCTCCTGCTGACCATACCTGTGCGTTTTCCCTTCAGCTCGGCCAATAGTTAGGCCATTGAACAAGGATGTTTATTGCTCTGTTTCGACACGACACACAAGAGTCGATCGCGGAGTGAAAGTCCCGATGTTTAATATTATATTTCCACTTGAAAAAGGCGCTTGAATGAAAAGGGCCATTGAGCACAAGACCATATGCACAAACGATAATACATCTTGTTCTTCACCCGTCATTTCCTCTTCTGCTTTCTTTCCTAGTTGCAAGACCGAACCAGGCGTCTTCTCTCGAACATTCGCATACATGGGCTAGCATAGCGTGTGCTCGTGCGCCATAACGCCTTAGTTGCCTACTCTCTCCTGGAAACGAGCAACTCCTTTCTTGCCCAATATCCTAGGGAGACTGCCAGCAGCCAAGAACACAAGGCATGGGGGTAGAGGAGAGATAATCCTCTAAGGAAATCTGTTACGTATCCACAAGCTAACCTTGCTTTCTTCAATTACCTGATCGTCTTGTGCGGGGGGAGGGGATGACGCCAAAACTGTAAACGGGTATTAAAACGCATATTTCTCCATCAACGAAAGTTGTATGTCTACAATACGTTGGAGAAGGGTTTTTGTTTTATGTAAAGCCAACAGCATCGGATGAGAAACTAAGCATAAGGCGGAAGTTTCCGCACTCCGTAGACTTGGAACTCTCAAATACTACTTACACTGTCGGGAATACGTCTTCTCCCACACATATCTATTTATTTTCTCATGCCTTCCTATTTAATATCTAGATGTTGCCCTCAAGGCACACAGCGCGAAGCAAGGGGAAAAGGGCAGCTGTCTACGCAAACAATTTTGTGCCCTATTCCATTAGTAGTAGATTTATTCAGGAAGTTAAGAAGAAAGCAATGCCCTGGTGCCGAATTTGATCCTGGTTTGGATTGTCGATATGTCTCTTGGCGAGCGTTGTGAACTTGGAAGGGGACCACAAGAAAGCAAGCCACAGCGGAGAAACTAATGATGACACAGAGATAGTGTCCTGTGTACGAGTAGAAGTAAATTAGCTGGGAACTCCTATAGCGCGCATCACTCCGCATAAGTGTGCACCAAAACGCGTTGAGACACTCCATGGTACACAGTCCGTGGGCACTGCATAACATGCAAGCATGTAGTAGGAGAGCTGTTTTGATTCAGGTAGGCAAAGGTGCCGGGAATCAGTTGCAGAACCGTATGTGATCTGCACGGCTGGTATTCGTAGCTACAGGCATTCGTAGAGTTAGCGGCAAAAGAAGGTGGCCATAGTGTGGGAGCTCGGTGTTAGTGAGATGCAAGTCGCATCGATCCCAGTATGGCGGATTGGGTAATCCTCACAGCCTGGAAATATGCAGCAAGCCCCGGCCACCCCTCCCAAGACAGACCCCCAAAAGAAAACAGTATCAAATTACGCACTTGAAATGGAGATTGTGCCGTATTGACATGAAGACACCCTCTTCTAGTCAATAGACCCTCTTCTAAATGACAGCATTAGACCGAGATGCTGTGCCCGCCAACTCCGACTTCTAGGCGATGCTTGACTCTCTTACTCGTCCATATTCAAAGAATGACAGGCACAGAATTTAACACGCCCACTATACTTAGCAACGGCATGAAGGTGCCAAAAGAGGGAGGTTAGGGCAGTATAATGTTTCAGGGAAGTAAATCTGGTTGCTGTTTAAATCATCTTCTAGCCTTCTCTCTGAAGAAACAACTGTCTGAAATTGATTTTCATCTGCTTCACTTCATATTCCCTCTTCTCCGCACAGCTGATCTGATATCACTGTCGGTTGAGATGTGTAATGTGTACTCTGTACCAACTATACTTCATAGGCCAATTGCTTCAATTTTTTTATTATTATTTTAAATTCGGACGGCTGAGTTCGTTTGCGAAAAGTACTCCGTCTGGCGTTGTTTTGCTAGTCCAACATTGTAAGCTATGTAGCAGCCCTAGTTCGCAGTGCCCTGCATCTGGGATAGCCAACGACTGTCATACTAATCGAGCTTGTAAGCTATGATTTGTGAATGGCTGGCAGTAACAGGGGTACCATGTTGACTCCGTGTGCCGGGGAAAAGAAGGAGGGTGGAAGTCACAATGCTACATGGCTGACGTTCCAGCTTATTGGGTGGGATTCCCTTTTTGGCAAACCGAAAAGGGCTTGCCATGAAAAAGGGGCAATGATGGGAAGATTTCTTGTTTGCTGAATGAGGACGCGGAACGAGATTAACGGGAATGGATGTTGGGCGGACTGCCACGAGGTGCAAAAAATGAAGCAGTAAAAGACGGAATTCAAAACCCCCGACGAAAAGAAATGTACTTGCGAAGAAAATTACAATTTTCATTCTGTATAGCGAGGATGCAGAGCACTAATATCTATCGCCAAGGTAGCCATGCAGCGATGAAAAGGCATTTTAAGTGGGTTCCGCGGATCCTGTGGATATCTGCATAGTAGCGCCGGCCTAGAGATGGCATTCTGACGTTTATCTTCGAGGACAAAGATGGGCGGGATATGTGTTTTGCGTTGGCTCTTGGTCTGCAATATATCGCAGCGGAGGAAGGGCAACTTGGCAAGAAAAGCATTTTGGGGGGAGGCACTCAAAGTATGTGTACATGATTTGGGCAGCGTAGCATCAAGTGCTATTGATCTCCTCACTGCCAGCCAGGATTGAAGGATTAATACCGTGCTTGCAAGCACTCTCTTCCTTTCATTTCTGCTGCTGTGTTCGCCTGGTCGGTGGCCTTCTCGGCGATGCATTCCCCGCCTCGGGATTAGATTGGCTACACACTTCATGGAAGTATTTCACTCGCATGTAAGCGAAAATAAATTTAGTGTGGGGTATGGATCGATGGCTGGTGGAAGATTGCCTTGAGTGTCAACTTTTTCCTGGTTCCCTATCAGACATCCGTCGACATCATTGCATGGTACTGTATGTCGGCGTCAAGGAAGTCGACCCAGAAACGGCGATATTTGGGCAAGGAAACAGAAGAAATATTGGCGGCACCCCCACGCTCGGAAGGGTCCATTTGAAATTGATTTTCCTGAACTCCATAGTGTTGATGCAATCGTTATTGAACTGGGACGGTAGAAGATCTGATCAAGACTGTACGGCAGGCCCGTGTTTCCCATATTCTAGAATGTTCACAGGAATGTATTGCTGAGTTGTATTATATAATTTATAGCTTCGCGGGCAGGAGAGGAGTAAAAGGTTCAAGTTCTTCGCTCATGTACCCCGAAGACAGACTCGATAGAATTTGAGTGGCATTTCATCTTTCTTTTTGCCTAGAAATGGCTGGCCAAGGCTAGCCTCCTCTTCTTGCCGGTGCATGTTTTCTCGTGTCTCTCTCAATAGCCGAATGCGGTTGAAGGACCCGAGCTCGGTGGTGCTAACAGCGAAAAAAGAAAGTCTTTTTCGGTGGCTCTGTTCTTGTGTGGTAATCCTTCAAATTCAAGAGGCCCGTTATTAAAAGCAGTCGAACCAACCCAGATCAAGAAAATCAGACTTGGCCAGTCTAGGTAGGAACTGATTGCTTCGCTGCAGAGCGCCGCATTGTCTTGCTTTGTAAGAGTGATATGTGACAGGATAAATGTGTGGAGAAGTACGGAGTACAATTCTGATGCCACGATAAGTTGCGTCTTACACGCTCTTACTCACACTAGTTTCTTCTTCGTTAGACAATACTTCGTAAGATGGCATATCATTTTAGCTTTACGGGCTGGAGAGGGTTTAGGCTGTTAGGTGGGGAAAAGAGAAGGGTCCTGTTTTATTAGTACCCTATTAATTTTTGTTAATTATTCCGCACTCTGGTAGCTTCCAGTTGATTGAGACGGCACTGACATAGTAAAATGGTAAGGTTTGAAAAGGAGGATTTCGTGAAACACAAAGGTTTTGAATTCTCCAGAAAAAATGAGTTTCGTAGCAGAAGATATCTATATTGTATATAAGTAAAATAGAAGCCCTCCGTGCATGGCTTTATGATCGGCAGTGTTGACACGTTTATAGACAAGGCACATATCGAAATACGCTACCGTGTCTAGCATGATTGCTTTTTGTTTCGTTTTCGAGAGAGATGAACTACCGGGATGGCGTATGTACAAGAAGTTTAGATGCTTTGTGCGACTGGCACGATAAGGTACAAATGAGCAATTGAAATGACCTGTACTTTCATGGCTAGAAGAATTGCCATACATTGGCCGTATGGCTAAGTTGCTTCGGCCGATGAAATTGATAGGACAATCAGTGGATGTTACAATCGGCGCACATTTTCTCATCCGAGGTCAGGTTCTATGAAAAAAGGATAGCATGGTACGGAGTACAAGAACGACATACGTCGTACTGAGAACTGCGTATGGTTTGACATGGTGCGATAGACAAGACAGTGGGTCCAGACTTGAAAAAAAAAAATGACAAGCGACAGCAGCTTGGCTTAGAATGGTTTGAGATAGGTTTAGCTAATTGGTAGACACGGACTTCTGTGCTCGCACCTTAAATGCCAATGAGCTGCTATAATAATGAAAAAGCATGTGTTTGTGTCACAATAGCGTATTTACCTCGCGACAGCCGTTGTAGTACTCGATGAAAAAGGTCCAGCTGAACGCTTAAGCATACACAGCGTATAGGCTGGAGATAATATTCGACCCAAGCTTGTACAATATTGCCTGCCCATTGTCAAACATAGGTGAGAAAACGCTCTTATTTGCAGTCTGTTTTGAGAAGACCGGGCAGTTGAGTTGGTTGAAGCTTCGCCGCAAGGAGTGATGCGTCAGACCAGCGTCTCCTCTATTATAGGGTGGTTCTTGGATGTGATTATGCCGGATGTTCTCGAGCTGCGGCACTTATCTGCCCTTTTTGGGTGAAGCAATTAGAATTGATGAGATCTTCTTTCCGAATTGCAGTGAGGCATTTCTGGAACTGTTGGGTCTTGCCACAGAAGCATCTCAGAAGTGCTCTTTGTTGTTCCCTTGGTCCTTCGTTGTCAGATGCCCAGTCTTGTTTGTCGCGCCATCAATGTATGTTTTCTCCTGTTGTGGCACCGAGAAAAATCCGGCAAATCCCGCACCACTACCAATCTTGCAAATCTTTGCTAAAACATAGGCTGGCAGCAGCAATCAACGGTTGATACGGGCATAGGCTATTCAAGCGGGTCACTTCGTGGCCGGCGGCCGGCTTGGCCTGGTGGAGATGTGAACCGTCATTGACAGCGTAATTCATCTCCGCACCTGCTGAACCCCTCTGGCGATGATCTTTGGTAGGAAAAAAAAAAGTGTTTTAATCACGAAATCCGCAGTGGGGAGATAGCGCGCTGCAAGAGTGTTTTCCAAGGAGTGTTCGACCAGGGGAGCGGAACTGGGTTTGGCGTGCTCGCTCGGTGGATACGAGTACGAGGCAAGAAGGGACGGGCATTCATACGTGTGTTTCTCGTACGTGATAATGCAACTGCCCCTTCGCCAAGATTTGGACGTTGTCTTACACTTAGCATTTAGTACTGCTATTTTTTTGTAGGCTTATTTTTTTTTTTCTTTCTTTTTTTTATATTTATTTGTTTTGCCTCCACTACCACCCGCTGCATGGCCGTTTAACTTGTGGTCTGCTTTCATTGGCACAGCAAGGGCTAGTACTAATGTCTCGCCGGAGTATTACTGGAATGGTGCGGTTTGTTTCTGCAGCAGATTTGGCTTTTTCCTGGTGTTCTTTTTTTCGCGTGCGGGTCCCTCTGCAACCTCCTGCAACCCACTGCCACTTGCTGCACGTTGGACCCCAGGTCAATTCGTGCACGGATCATTATGCTGTCTTTGCTGCCACAGTATGACCCACTAGAGGTTGGCCGTGTGAATTTGGCATGCTAATATGCCTAAACCCGGCCAGGCAAGGTTCGTAGAAATTCCGTGGGCTAAAAGTGAACAGACACGAACGTTTGGGTGATCGGCTGAGGCAAGGAGGTTATGCAGAGTACTTCGTGCTCAAACGGGATAACTAGTTTTGAGGGTTGTTGGTGAAGCTGTGCATTAAGACGGGAAGGTGTGACTGGAGGCTTAGCGAAAAGAAGTTGATGGCAGCTGAAAGAAGAGATCAAGAAGCCCGCGAAGTCACGATAGACACGGGATGTTCATCCAGTGTACTGCTAACGACGGCCATGTACGCGTAAGTACATGTAAGGCTTATTTTTGGTTTACTACTCATATTAGTGTTGTGCTATTCAGCACCTACGGGCACCAACCGCAATAGCGCCGCTAGAGTTGACGGCCAAGGGGAAAGGAACGGTCCACGGCCGACGGCTTGCTCTTTTTGCTGGAGCGGACAAGCTCCCTGCCAGAAAGCCAGGTGAGAACCGACTCGGTGCTGGACAAGAAACATCCTGTCTCCGATGCGGTCCGAAACATCTCGTTTGTCCATGCTGCTCAATTCAGCGTTTTGCAAAATATCTGGTTGGGAAAGGACAAGCGATGCGGCGAATCAGACATAGGAAATGCGAGAGCACGCCACTGTGGACGAAAGCTCTGGTTGACAAAATGTCAAATTTTTTTTTTTGCCTCATCGTAGCTAGCGGCGTAGCAGTTGCAAGGCAGGTTGTGAGGCAAGCACTGCGATTTCGAACTAATCCGATCAGATAAAACAGGAGAGCAGCTACTGTACATACATATGTTATGTAGATACTATCGCACACCTGCACTCTCTTGGTAAATACGGATACATCATCGCCCTCCGCCCAAGCTCTGCTGCGCGTCAGCTCACAGACAAAAACATTCCCCTCCACCCCGGAAGGCCTGGTACTAGCCTGCTGGCACAACCTGCGAGATTCGTCTTAGGCCATGCAGCCAAGCCCGACCCTGGTTGTTTCTTTCCTCCTGAATTGACTTTCCGGTTGACCTACCCATCCATCGCTTTTTCTATTTTTCTCTGCATCCCACTTGCTTGTCACTAAAACTGCGACGTTACTGGCCAATAGCACTCCCTTCCTATTGGCCTGTGGTAATTCATCGTGCCCTTTTTCTCGCTTTCGTCGCTCTGTCGCTCAATCGCGCTGTCGCTCTGTCGCTTCGCCAGTCTTCTTTTCTCAGTGTCCTTCTACATTTCGGTTCCACTCCCGCCCAGTCCCGTTCTATCCAAGCAGGAATTCCTCCGTATATCGTGCAATACTCTTGTACGGTTACAACTTGAACAGACATATTCTTTGCGAGAATTGCCTAGCACATTCCCACCCTCCTTTTCGATTTCTCCTCTGTACAACCCCCCTCCTTTTGTTCTCTGTTTTTGCTTCTTTTCAACCCCCCTTCCTCTTCTCCCCCCCTTCGCTCCTAAACGTACTTTGCTGTTCATTTTCGTTTTCCCTTCTTGATTCCTTGCTGGTCGTAAGGGCTTCCCGTCTCGCCTTGCCTTGCCTTGCCCTTTACAAGCATTTCCCCCCAAATCTCCCGCCCCCACACCTCCTTCAGCATCGACTCCACAAAGGTCTTGCTTGCACACCCTCCTCCTGCTCGTCTTGTTTCTTCAGTGCGATCCAATCCATCCTTTTTCTCTCGTCCACTTGCGTCCCCTTCAAGCCTCCTGGAGCTAATTATTTTCCCAGCTCATGGCATCTGAACTGGACCTTCCATTCCCTGTCTGAACTGACGACGCACCTCTGCTCCATTGAGCCAGGACTCTTCTCTCCACCTTGTCGTTTGTGGTCCCTCCTTTTCGCTCCGTTACTCGCTACTTTCTGCCCACCATATCCCCCCCATCTAAAACCCCCGCCCAGTCTCCCAATTTTGTTGCCTGGCTTCTTCCACTTTTCTCCATGTTGCTCTACTAGCTCTTGCTACGTCGTATGCTTCTTCTGGTCGTTTGGGTAATACTCCGTACTCTGTGACCTGTGCATCTTACTCGCTGCATACATATGGATGTGCAGCCCCGCCGTCGTGTATTCTTTCTTACCTTTTCTTTCTTTCCCTTCGTTGTATGCTTCGTTTAAGAGCATCTCACGATTGAACAAGACGAGACAACAACAGCGGTCAGCTATTGTGGCTCTTCCTTACGGGATCTGTCGGCTTCTGCCTCTTTCTTGAGTCTGAACTGACCCCTGAGAGTTTTCATCATGTCAATTCTCATCCACACGTGCGGATCATTTTGAGAACTTCGACCATTGCTCGCGAGGCTGTCTGCGGTTTGACGTCGCTGACACCACCGGCCGTTGTTTCCTGGTCCGACCTCATTTGAAGTAACAGCTATACCTGCCGGCTTTGTGTGCTGAATAAATCACTGTCTCCCTCACGCAGCACGTCTTTCGACCGGCGCTCTCAACCCCGACGCTCGATATCTTCAGTCTCGCTCTCCTATCTACCACTGACAGTCTACTTCTGTTGACCATCTCTATCCCTCAGACATTCTGTTCAGTTGCCTTGCAACCAGTATCTACGCGTGCTCCGTACTCTTCACCTCCTCTCCCACGCCCCCCAAAATCTGTCTTGCCTGACTCTGTTTCCCCTTACAACCTTTTCCCCCACCCTCCCACTTCCGCACTTCCCCCGGCCGGTTGTGCACAAACACCCCGAACAAACCCAACCATCGCCAACTGAACGACAGCTTTGGTCGCATCTCATTTTCTCAGCTTCTCCACATTCCATGCACGACGATTAGCCTACGTACCTATCCTATGGCTCAGTGGTGAAGATATCTGATCGACAAACCAACCACAGGTGCTTTGTCTGAGACAAGATATTTCTGTAGTATCTCCCAAATTCCTCCTCTCTTTTCACCCCCTGTTCCGTTAGAAACAGGTCCAAGGTCTTCCCTTGTTACCTCTCTTATCCCATTATTATCCTGACCACCCATTATCCCCTTTCCTCATCCGGCATCCTATTTGTATCTCCGACATCCCCGCCAACTTTACCAACCTACTTGCTCCTTTCCCCTGTTGGCATGCCGTCGTTAGTGACGAGCCATGGATCAACCTCTGCCGGTTACGTCGGGCGACGCCGACTTGACTTGGTCCGATTGTCACGCTATGGATTCAGATGACAGCCATTCATCTTCGGCTCCTGCTTCTCGTTCACCCCAATGGGTCAGAACGGACTCTAGCTCAAGCAGCCGTTCGCTCGTGTCCGATATTTCGGCTGTTTCACTCATGTCAACTGGCCAATTGTCGCCGATTAGCACTGGTATGGACATACCGGGCGCTGCCACTGACATAGACGGCTGCCCGTTGACGACAGTCAGCAACTTGTCCTCGGCAGCCACCTTGGAAAACACGACGTCTACATCCTCTCCAACTCTCGAGAACTCCACTTCACCTTCTTCTCATATCGACTTTAGAAGTGGCTGCGTCGATAGCCATGTCGACTCGGACAATGCAATTCACAGTCCATCTGACAACATGGATGATATGCAGTGGGAGATGACCACTGGCGAGCAGCTGACTATACCGAAGCTGGAACCCATCGATGAAGACAACTTTTGCCTAGATGATCTTCAGGAAGCACCCGCAAATGCCGAAGCAGGCGATGCCCAAGCCTTTGTTCATTCCAAGGCCAAACGTCCGCGAGGTCGCCCCCGGAAGCTCAGCATGACATCCGCCACGCCTGCTGCAGGAAAAGTCACCAAGGGTCGTTCTAAAACGGGGTGCATCACTTGTCGAAAGCGGAAGAAGAAATGCGACGAGGCCAAACCAAGATGTACGCAAACGAACCATGAATTCTGTGGTGTTCTACTAATTACCTCTGCTTTTTTGTCTACACACAACAGTCGCTAATAGTTGTATCTGATACAGGCATGAACTGCGAGAAAAATGCGGTTGTATGTGAAGGCTATCCTGAGAAACAAATTTGGAAAAGCGGCAAGGAGAAGGCTGAAGAAGGTAAGAAAGCTTGAGTTTTTGGTCCTGTCCTTGGCCCTGGCTCAATTCTCTACCTACACCGTATGTTCTTTCTACTCACCAGCCCCTGCAGAACTTCTCAAGAACCAGAGCCTGCCTGTCATTACAATGCAGCCCATATTCATTGGCCTCGAGACGGGAGAAGATCGCATATTTTGGAAGCACTACAATGACCACCTCAGTGCTGTTTTCACTGTTGAAGGCGAACACAAGAACGCTTTTCAAGATATGCTTGTGCCACTTGCAACGAGGCACCAGGGAATGATGCACTCAATTCTGTCACTAGCCAGCAGACATCTGGATTACGAAACACCATACGGGCAAAAGATTTTGCGGAGAACCACGAAGATCACTGTCGATTCCCTCGAACGACGCGGAAGCTTTCACAGCAGCGAGGCTGTGAAGACATTATACGAAGGTGTGCGCATTGACCAGAAAGATGATCCTGATTCTAAGGATGAGCTTGCCGCCCGTTATTGTCAGATTTTGTGCCTCGTACTAGAGTCCTTAGCTGAGGGCCACAGTCCTGGGTCCCAGCGCTCGCATTATGAAGCTTTCTTATACCTGATCCAGAATTCGCCTCCGGAAGATCCGGCTTTTTACGCCTTCATCGTCGAGATATTTTACTACCATATTTTCGCAGATGACCTAATGTACTATCCGCGCCCGCAAACTAGGCGGCTAGTCACGGAAGATACGGAGTACTGGACGCCGACGACACCTATCCACCCACCGCGGTTAATTGGCGTGGCCGATGGATTATTCAAATATATTGTCCAGATTACGACTATTCGCAACCGTATTCGTGCAAGAATCCAGTGCAACGCCGACCCGCGGGTAGACTATGACAGCTTGTATCGAGCTTCCGACATCGAGGGTGAGATCCTAGAGTGGTCTCCTAGCTGGCCTGCTGGTGATAGCCGAGAGCGTGTCACACTGTTGTATAAACAGATGACGTGGCTCTATCTCAAATCCACCATATGCCCGCCGTCATCTGCCTTTTCCTCTACGTCTGCGGCAAGAATGCCCGATGCCCAAGCCGGCATCGTGATCCACGATGGGCCTCCACGCTCTGCCACAACGAGCTGTGCATCATCGCCGTCGCCAAAACTGGAAGCCATGGTGCCTCACGATAATCACATAAATAACCCACGTCGTCATTCAATTGCGAACCCTAACATGACAAGCGGCTCTCGTCCCTTCCTACAACAGGCGGGAAATGTACTCAATCAGACGCCGAACAACACAAGCGACCTACGCGCATCTCCTCCGCCTATTCGCCGGCCACTGAACCACGAGCCTCGAGTGAGCGTTGCTGTCGAGGAGTCTTTAGTGTTAATAGAATCC
This sequence comes from Hawksworthiomyces lignivorus, assembly GCA_002917075.1. Taxonomy (NCBI): domain Eukaryota; kingdom Fungi; phylum Ascomycota; class Sordariomycetes; order Ophiostomatales; family Ophiostomataceae; genus Hawksworthiomyces; species Hawksworthiomyces lignivorus. The sequence goes on from NTMA01000060.1 coordinate 149,579, forward strand.
TTCAAACCAAGCGACCCGGCACAGACACTCCTTTTGATTCCTTGCGTCATTGTTGGCGCTACTTGCTACTCTCCAGCTGAGCAAGAAAGAATTCGCAATGCCATCCGCATAATTCATGGCTATACAGGGCTTCGCAATACGAAGAAGGCGTTGGATATTCTCAACGAAGTATGGCGCCTCATGGATCTGGGGGATTACCTGGGCGCCTGGGACTGGCAAGCCGTAGCCAACAGACTCGGCGTTGAACATCTGTTTTAATTCCTTAAGTCTTCTCTTTCCGTCTGGGCAGTTCCACACTCATATTTCCTTATTCGTGGCCGATTTGGCAATCATATACCCTCACTTGTGTTTTTTCCTGCCTTTCGGATTTTTGGTTTTTTCGAAGTTGATTTTCGATCTCATCTGTATGCTTGCTTTCTAATAATTTTCTTATTTTTCTCTCTTTCCTATTCTTCTTTTTCTTCTTCCTCTTTTCGCTCAACGTCTTCGTCTCTTCTGGTTACACGAAACAGCAGACGTATCTGCTATTTTAGTTTGCAGCATCCTCTATGTCTGAGAACAATAGTGGCCTTGCTACCCGCAGACTAAACTTCACAAAATTCGGTCCTGAGGTTATCCAAGGCAAGGGAGTCCTTAAGCTAGACGACGATACCACTTACAGACTCTGCAGATGCGTGGAGAATTGAACTCCGGTGATGACGGAAAATGGAAGAAAGCTAGAAAAGCAATACGCCACGGGCCGGGACCAAAATGGACGGAGAGATTAAGTGACAGTATGAAAACTTTGGGCACGGGAGGATTGGTTTGGGGGTTGGCATGGGATTTTAGTGTCTGCCTTTTGCTCCGCATTTATTTCTGGAATTGGTGTGCGGTAGTCTCATCTCATGACGTATTCGGAGTTCATGTTTGGATAATGTGTCTTCTATGAATCGAATGTATTCTGTTGCGCCCTGAGCATCACCTCAGAGCGGCCATTTCGCAATTCTTATCACAAAGTATGCTTATTTCACTGGCACTCCTCTCACTCTTCTTAAGCATCTCGGGCCTTGATTATTTTTTTGTAATATATGCAAATTTTACGCTAAATTCCGACACCACCCTTTTCATTCAACATAAGATGAGGTCGAAAGTATTAAAAAAATGGACTCGTCTGAATTTCATACAACATAACCATGCAATCAGCTAACATAAGGGGTAATGAACGACAAACACAATTGAAATAGAGGTATATGCAAAAAAATCTGTGAGGATGGGGCATTGAATTCCCTTTCCCACCTTCATCTCTCCCCACAATGTTTGTCGTCGTCCACAAAATGATGGTTGCCCTCTGCTCTCTCCTTTTCTCTTTCTTTTACGCGGAGAGGATATCAAGAATCACAATATATTGGCTTTTACGCCGATACCACTTGGGCAGCACCGCGCTTTTCCACAATCGCCTCGCCAACTGGCCGGCCGCCAACGAATCCGTCGTGCACGCCTCCTAACGCGTATACGGGCTGGCCCCGGAGCCAGGTGGCCCGCACGCGGCCCTGGAAGGTATGGCCTTCCCAGGGCGAGCAGCGGTTCTTCCAGCGCATATCGCCGGTGGATAGTGTCCACTGCATGCTGTCATCGAAGACGCAGACGTCGGCGTCTAAGCCGGCGCGCAGGCCGCCTTTCCGGTGGGCGAGCCCCACCTGCTTGGCGGTCGTCTGGGAGCAGAGGCGGACGATGTCGACGATCGTGGGGATGGCGGTCGCCGCGTCGGCTTGGCCATGGCTGTGGCTGTCGTTACCGCATGAGTGGCCGTGGCCCTCATGCGAACCCGCCGCCGGCGCCGCTTTTGCTGCTGCTCGCCGTGCCTCGGCGGCGGTGTACAGGATCGGCAGGCCCAGGCCCACCGAGGAGATGCCGCCCCAGGCGGCAAAGAAGTCACCGCGGCTCTCGACCTCTTCGGTCGTCGTCGCATCCGCCGCCGCCGGTGGTGCTGCTGCTGCTGGGGTGGCCACGATGACGGGCTTCGCCTCTTCTTCGCCCTCGGAGCTCGTCACCGAGATGCCCTCGTCGATGTCGACGGGCGAGGTGGTCATGGTGACAGCGGCGCCCGGCGCGCTGCCGGCCGCCGTCGCTTGCTTCTTGCCCTCGGCGGCTTCGTCGCTGGGCAGCGTCATGTCGATGCCCGAGTCGGAGTGGTGCATGCCGGGCTGGTCGCCCGGCAGAATCGCCGGCACGGTCAGCGCGGGCGGGGCGGCCAGGTGGCTCGGCAGCAGCTTCAGCTCCGGCGTGCAGGGGGAGTGGTCCGAGACGATGGTCTGGATGACGCTGTCCGTGCGGCCCAGCTCCGCCCACAGACCGTCCTGGTTGATCTGGCTGCGTATGGGCGGGCAGCACTTGTGGCGCGTGTCGCCGTCCGGGATGCCGTCGCTGGCCAGGCCCAGGTAGTGGAAGCAGGTCTCGGCGGTGATGTGGACGCCCTGAGCGCGCGCGGCGCGCAGGATGGGAATGCACTCGGTGGCCGACAGGTGCACGATGTGCAGGTGCAGGTTGGGCGCGCGAGGCGCGAGCCAGACGATCTCCTCGATGGCGCAGGTCTCAAAGACGGGCGGCCGGCTCTCGAGGAACGTGCTGTAAGCGCTGAGCGTGCCGTGCGGGGCGAGCGGGGCCAGCGACGTCTGCACGTCATCGCCGACGGAGTCGGTGATGGGCGGCAGCATCTCGGCGTGGAACATGAGCGTGGTGTCGACGTCCTTGAGCGTGTCCATGGCCAGCGCAATGTCCCCGGAGCTGACGGCGGGGAATTCGTCGACGCCCGAGTGGATCAGGAAGCCCTTGAAGCCGCGCACGCCGGCCTCCACCAGGGGCAGCAGCTGGTCCGCGTTGCCCGGGATGATGCCGCCGTAGAAGCCCACGTCGACCCAGCACTGGCCGCGGCTGGCGGCCAGCTTCGCCCGGAAGCCCTCCAGCGTGGTGGTGGGCGGGATGGCGTTGAGGGGCATGTCGACGACGGTGGTGACGCCGCCAGACGCCGCAGCGCGCGTGCCCGTGTAAAAGCCTTCCCACTCGGCGCGGCCGGGCTCGTTGAGGTGCACATGCGCGTCGACGAGGCCCGGCAGCAGCAGGTTTGGTGAGTAGTCCACATATTGTGTGGTAGCAGTGGGGAAGCTAGAGGCGGGCAGGACTTCGGGCACAACCGACAGGATCTTGCCCGTCTGTGGGGAAATGGTGATAGTGGCGGGTGTAAGAATAAGCGAGTTGTCTGGCCGGGTGAGGACGGCCCGGGTCGAGACAAGCACGACCAGCTGTGGCTGCTCCTCCGCCGCTGGGGTCTGGATAGCTGGTATCATCTTTTATGCAGGATCGAGTGTATCTTTCCGGGGAGGCTTATCAAACCACCCTTGTGATTGGAATGGTCACAGCGCCGGGCTTAACCAGATGCAGTTATAGATAAAAGATGAACCCGGGGAATCTAGCCACGGATCGATCTCCAGTAATCTGGGGTTCTCCAGGGGGCGGATGTAAAGAAGAGATAGGCGGATATATTGATGTAAGGGGGGAATGAAGCAGAAAAGGTGCTGAGAGTTTGGTTCGTATTTTCCTAGAGCGCCAGCTTATCTACAAAGAGCGAACGACACAAAGCCGACGGAAAATAAGGACGTTGATAGGTGTGCCGGTATGTAGATATAAGCCAAAAGATAAGAACTGTGGAGGGAACGGCCGGTTGACAACGAAAGAAGCATATGATAAGGAAGACGCCGATGATAAGGAGGGCTGCTGCTGGTGGGTATATTATATGTTTGGGAGATCCCCAGGAATCAGAGGTGCAACGAGGGTGGAACTGGAAAAAGAAGGTGGATTTTCACGAAACAGACCAAAAACAATCAAAAACTTGGGGAGTCCATGACATTAAAAACAAGCAAAGAAAGAGAAGATAGCAGAAGAAAAGGAAAAAAGGAAGCTAGCGGAAGGTCCACCGCTACGACACAAGCGAGAGGCCATTTACGTGCCGCCGAGAATCCGTCTAAGCCCACCTCGGGACGACCATTGTATTTCTTACAATTTTTAGGGCTGCCCGATTATCGTATTTGCCAGCAATGCTCTTCTTCTCCGGCTGGTCCCCTGTGGGGACATTGGCGGGAACGTTGGTCGTTCGTCGTTGACCGTCAAAGTTTGCCTCCCGAAGTCTTGTCTCTAAAACCAGCCCGCGGGCGAGTCTTATCTTCATCCGCCCATATCGACAAGACGGCGGGGTCCAGATTCAGCATCTGTCAGAGCCAAGAGGAGCACCATGCTGGAGAAGCATGGAGGAACTTTGAGCGGGCATGGAGCAATTCCTGCTCTTGCGTTTGATTTTCCATTTTTGCAGTTCCAATGCAGCTCAGCGGCTGCGTCGAAGAGGGCTGCTCTCTCCCTCCATCTCTGTCTGACCATCCTGTGATAGGAGAAAAATCTAGAAAGGCCGAGCGAACTACTGTCTCTGGGGTGAGCTGCAAAACGGCTAATTTGCTTTTAGCATTGGTCTTATCGCATCAGGGAGGACCGGCTTATGCTCTGTATCGTTGAAAAAGGTTGAAAGACTTTGAAGGCGATAGTGGCACCTTTCCTTATCAAGGGCTCCGGGTATTCCTTCGCATGCAGAACATCGAATCCCGGTTGTCGGACACATGTCGTCTGTCAAGTGGAGACCGTCCAACGCAAATTGCGCCGAGATGATTGGCTGACAGCAATATGTACGTAACGACTGGAAAAAGGACCCTTACTTGCATATGCACAACGCTGTACTCCGTCATTACCCATCGCTGTGGCACTATTATTCAGAAACTACGCTAGGAGGTCGCCGACAGCACACAACGCCCGGGACAGAAGGTCCTGCCCTTCCTGAGCTTCTAGCGGGCTTGTGCACTAGTTAATACCACTTGGTGCAGGCAAAAAGAATTAGGACAAAACTCCCTGTTTTTCCCGGCTACGGCACCGCCATATCTCTCGCTGGCAGACCAATCAACCAGATCAGACGACCCTATAAGAACGCATTTTTGCCGTGTTTGTGTTTCCATCGAGTAACAACGTCGCCGCTAATCGAGTAACGATCGAGTAAACCAGCCACTTTAATCGAGTAAATTGGTTTGATTTCCAGCTTTGGCGCTTTTCTGACGCTATTTTGGTTCCTTGGTTCTCTCTTTAAAAACTCTTCATGCGGATCCCAGGACTCTCGCTTTCCTTCGCTTTTCGTTTTCCCCAGGTCTCTATCGTCGATCCTCGGTGAAGTTGCTGTTTTTCTGTGGATGCTGCTTCTGCTTGCCGACGATAGTTTCAGAGAAAAGATTGGCCGAGGAGACCGAGAAGAAGACGAACGCCAATATATTTCCATGCGGCTGATGTTGCTCTGCTGCTTCGTGTTGAGCTCGTGACCAAGTTCAGACGTCTATTTCTTCGCTGTTATTCTCTGCCAATTCCCTACTGGGTCCGGGTCTGGATGCTCGTGTCCTCTTTTTCCGCGCCTTTGTTACCTAATGGTAACCTTCGTCGTCAATGGCATCTTGACGGGCATATCCGACACCGCCCCAAAGCGCTTCTTTCATCTCCTTCACGATGATCACTGTGGGTTATTGGTTCGGGGTCTGTTTTCACGTGTTCGAGCATCGTCCGCGGATATGCGAAAAACGAAAGGCGGCCCATCCACCCGGCATCAGACACATTGCCAAACGAACGTCGACCGCTCCGGTGCTGATTGCAACCTGAATCACGAAATTCAGAGAGTCGTCTTTTTAGGTGATTGTATGTTATCCTATTGGCTGTAACCTGCCAGTTTACGTTTCGTCTGTGACAACCAGGCGCACTTTTTTTGCCGGACCTGCAGCTCTGTGAAATGCCCTGCGCCTCCAGCCACGATATGTCAAGGATCGCATTACTGGACAAATCAGAAACGAGACACCCCGGCGCATTGAGAATCCCGTAGAACAGCGCTAGAACCACAGCATGGAATTGGGCAGCGAGACACGATCCCCTCGGCCTGGCCTCCAGTATCAACGCAGCATTAGGTCTCGTAAATCCTTGTATTGTCCTCGTAAATCTTGAATTTTGTAAATCCTCAACCGTAGCAGCTCAAGACAAAGCTAGAGGCAGAGTAGACAATTTTGCATCATCGTGACGCTCGCGAGCGGGCGTGCCGTGGTTGGTTTCCTGTCTTGTCACACAGCGAATCAAATCCGTCAATTATCTGCCTGCCGGGAGACAAAGAGACCAAACATGACGCGGCGTCTGCTTCGCAGATTCCATGGGGCTCTTATTAAGCCTCATAACGAGTTTTTCTCGTGATGCAATTTGGTTTTTGATCACCGCTTGGGAGCTTATGATAATGAGCGTAGCGAAAATTAAGGAAAGACCGTTGTTTTTGTATGTTGTACTTGAAGCTAAACATTGTGCTTTTCTGTATCCAGGTGGAGAGATATATGCTTATGAACAACAAAATAAAACATCACTATATTTGTCTCTAAAACGAGTATGAGCGGGTTCAAGTCTCGTGTCTGAAAAATCACATAACTCCCAGCAAGTCTGCCTTGCCATGGCCTCTTCCTTTTATCCTCATCCATATGCATGCTTTTTTTTCTTCTTGTGTAATGAATTCAGCGCGCTCTCTTTAACTCTCCCCTTGTTGTCGACAATAGCGACTCAGGGGACTTTTTTTCTTATTTCTCCTTTTTTTTTTTTGGGAATATACTTCTTGTTTGGCGTAGTTCCTATCGTACAGCATGTCCTTTGGGAACGGTAGATCGCACGCTGCTCACTTTTGCCGTTTCAGCGTCTTCACCGCCATCTCAATCAGACCGTCCTTGGCCTCACTCGGCGGGAACGCATCGATCGCGGCAATGGCCTGCTCTGCGTAGTCCTCGGCCAGCGCCCGTGTCTGCTCGACACCGTCTGTTGAGAGGACAATCTCACGGGCCTGTGTAATTTGTTTAGCATGCGAACGTACAGAGATTCAAGTAATTTGAGCGGAAAGGGAGGAAAGACAAAAAAGATATAGAAAAGGGAAAAAAGGGAAAAAAAAAAAAAAAACAGTTCTTACCCTTCGCACATCGCCCGGCTGGCTGAATTTGCGGCCCACGAGAACGCCCAACTCGGGGCGATCGCGCCAGGCGAAGAGCAGGGGCGCGGTGGCGAGGCCGAGCTCGAGGTCGGCGCCGGCGGGCTTGCCGAGCTCCTTGGCGGAGAGGGTGTAGTCGAGCATGTCGTCGACGAGCTGGAAGGCCAGGCCGAGGTTCTTGCCGTAGCTGTAGGCGGCCTCGACGGTGGCGTCGTCGACGCCGCCGAGGAGGGCGGCGGCGCGGCAGCTCTTGCTGATGAGCGACGCGGTCTTGAGGTACGTCTTCTGCAGGTAGTACTGCAGCGTGGCCTCGCTCCAGACCGGGTTCGCCTCGTCGCTGGCCGTGTTCTTGAGCTGCATGAACTCGCCCTCGACCAGGTTGGCGATCACCGTGGCCAGCAGCTCGACCACCTCGGCGTTGCGCAGCCGCGCCAGCGCCACGGACGCCCGCCCCAGAAGGAAGTCGCCCGCCAGCACGGCCATCTTGTTGCCGAACTCGAGGTTGGCCGACGGCGCGCCGCGCCGCGACTCCGAGTGGTCAATGACGTCGTCGTGCAGCAGAGAGGCCGTGTGGATCAGCTCCGTGATCTCGGCCAGCCGCCGCTGGGACGGCAGGATCTCGGGCATGCTGTCGTCCCCGGAAGTGGGGAGAGCAGAGGCAGATGTGGAGGTAGAGGAGGAGGAAGGAGAAGATAAGGATGCGAGCACTGGACTGGTAGCGGTGGCGGCGGCTGCTGCTGCTGCTTTTGCGGGGTCAAGGGCGGCGGCGGGTGCGGACCACGAAGGGTTGAAGTCGGATAGGACGCCGAGCGGGGAGAAGGAGGCGTCCACGCCCGCGGACGCCGCCTGCAGCGGCAGCTGCTGCTGCCCCGCCGCGAAGGCGCTCTGCTGCGGTGCGTGCGGCTGCGGCAGCTGCGGCGCCTTGGGGCAGAGGAAGGTGGCCCGCGACATCAGCAGCACGATGAGCGGCCGCATGTGCTTGCCCTCGGCCTGCGTGTAGTACTTGGCGGCCCGGTCGAGCGATGGGTGGCCCGAGCCCAGCAGCTTCCGCACATCGCCGATCAAGAACTTCATCTCCTTCGCCACCACCCGCAGCGGGTCAATGGTCATCTCGTTCTTCTTGGCGCGGTTGATGGCGTTCGAGACGATGTTGCCCGCTACCGACACGGCGGCCGCCCATGCTGACGAAGGCCGGCGGTTTGCCATATGGCTGCTGTGGTTGTGGTAGTAGCATGGCGGCAGATGCCGCGCTGGCCGTGGCCGTCCGCTGTCGGGTGTGTGCAGAGATCGTATTGTGGAATGAGCCGCGGCACAAAGCGATGCCGGTCTGGCTGCTGCAGCGTGCTGTCGGCGCAACACGGCCGCGGCGCTGTGCATTGAGCTCAGCGGGACGCCCTTGGCGCCGCCAAAACGCGCCGCCATGGCCGCTCCGAAATTTCGCGGGCGTCCTTCACCGAATCAGTTTCTGGCTCGGCTGCGGATCGTCTCTGGCGCCTCTTGTAGTCGCCGCAGTCACAAGCGAGGGAGCTGCCGCTCGTTGATTTTTGTTCGTCTTCAAAGCAGAGGAGAATGGACCTAAGGCATTGACAAACTGAACAGGAAGCTGCAAAATCGAGAGAGGGGAATAGCGAGTCGTCCGGGCGTATGGAGCAAGGGCAATGGCTTCGGCCACTTTCGTATTACGATCTGTCTATGGTTCGATCTAGATTTTTTTCTGCTATTTTGTCCCACCAGAAAACACGCCTTTTCTGCTATATCGAGGTGTTGCTGAGCTAGGGTATGAACCAATCACTGTCCGTCTTTTCTCCCGCTTGTTCCCGACGAGCTTCTGTGTGGCTGGATGCTGACCTTTAGAGGGATCCACTGGGATGCGGGACGGACGCAGCAAAAATTCCCTCTCGGCGCTATGTATTACGCAGTACGAGATTATGTACGCTCTGTATCGATAACGATAGCTGCCTGTAATGATCTAGTACGTCGTATCTATCTATTTTTTTTTAATCCACGTAGCGAACATCTCAACGCGTCATCAACTAAGCACTTCTGCCCGCTCCCGCCTATCATGGTGCTCCTTACAATGACTCCTTCCATTGTGGAAGGGTTGAAGACCCTTCAGAGCGACAAGGAGGCTGGGGTGGCCAGCGATGGAATAGACGCGATTAGGGTGGGAGACGGCGAGCCAGACCTCGACGAGCCAGCTGTCGCAAAACCCATCTCCCACGGCCAAATTCTTCAGCTCTGGAAGGTGCTTAAGAAAAAATCTGGACAAACGATAAGCCCGAATAAATACACTTTGGAGTTGCTCTTGGTGGGCGCCAAGGTATATGTGCCTCCTCCGCCGCCAAAGCCTGAGCCGGTAGGTTCCAAGTCCTCAACCTAGTCGCTCCAATACTTCAGATTCTTCTTTCTGTCCGTCTGCCATATTAACTAGAATTTATTTTGCAGTCCGCTGAATATAAAGCTTTGATGGCCCGTCTCCGCCGCGAAGAAGAAGCTCGTGCGTATGAGCGCATGGTCAACCCTCCCGATCCTTATGCTACGACAAAGTTTGCGCAAGTCCACCGTCCGAACGACGCAGCCGACACCGGTGACGACGAGGTCACCCTCAGTGACGTGAACCGGCAAATGATGCTGATACTCAACTTTGTGCTCACCATGGCGGGCGTGGCGTACGCGCTCTGGGTGCTGGCGCGCTGGTGGCCGACGCCGTCGCGTCTATTCCTAGCGATGGGCGGCAGCGTGCTAGTGGGCATCGCAGAGTATGGGCTGTACGCAGGCTATGTGTGGCATCTGGCAGAAGCGGCGAAGAAAGACAAGATGCCTAAAGAGATTAAAGAAGTGGTGAATACATGGGCGGTGGGTGCGGGTGCAGATGCAGCGAACACAGACAAAAAGGAAGAAGGCAGCGACGCCGTGTTAATTCCAGATGAAGCAGATCAAGACTCAAGAAACGGTTCCAACATAAGACGGAGGAAAAAGGAATCGGCACACTAGATTCGATCACGACATTTTGCATTTGTCTTGGAGTTTAGGGAGAATTGTTTATCATTGCATATAGCTTACATCGCTAAAGCGTTTGAGGGGGGTTTAAGTGTCTACCTGGGTTTCCGCACTGTATTGGGCTTCAACTGTATCAGAACAGAATTTTCCAGTTTATCTGCCCATGAGCTTTGGAGTGTAAACCGGGACTTTTGAAAACAGAGAGGAACTAATCCGTAGAAGCTCAATTAATGGAATCTCACTTTAATTTTCAGGATGACATCACGCGGCACACGTGAAGACGCGACGCCAGAACGCGCTTTCATCAAACCGCGTCGCCAAAGCGGGGCACCACACAAACAAGCTATGCCTCTCTCATTTTCGCGACACAGACTCAACTCTTCTTGCGACCCCTGGCCAAAGTTTTAATTGGTAATCTATGGGAGGGCCTAACTGGTCTTCTTTTCTTTAGATCTTACTTTGTCTTCGGCTCCCGTTTTGTACCATTTACCCTTCTGCCCACTTCAATTGCGCTTCAGCGAGAGCTTTAGTACTTCATCAACAGCAATCAAAACATCACCAAAAACCTACGCGCAGAACATCCGTTCCACAGGATGCACCGTGTTCCCCAACCTGCTTACCTGGAAGTCTGATCTTAACACTTGTCGGCTGCTTGACTGCAGCATCGACTTTCCTTGGCTAGTCGACCATTCGGCTCAAACCCGCAATGAGATACCTGACACCAGACACTCCGGGCACGCGTTCGCTCGAGTCACCAGTGCGAGGGAAAATGGAGGCGCCTGTGCAAGAGACTTCTATGGTCACGCCGACTCCAACTCCAAAGACCACACCAAAAACCAAATCAACAGCTGTCGCTCCACAGGCAAGACGAAAAGCCATCCGGACATACGGCAAGAAGCGCCCGTTCGCCGACAGCACAGCCGAAGACGCGTCGCAGGCGCACAAGAAGCGGAAGATAGCTGATGTGTTGGCAAATCGCGGAAATGTGCCCTCGTCTGGGAATGCGACTAAAGATGACACAAGCGAAGATAGAGTGAACAAAGGTAGCGTCGTGGACGAAGCGAAAAAAGAAAACTCAGCACCAGTGCGGCCAAGGACGCCTTGCAAACCAAGCCCAAAGAAGCGATCAGGGATTCTACGCTATTTTCAGCCTGTGGCACCACCACGCGGGCCTCCTACATCATGCTTATCACCAGCCTCTTGTTCTTCCTCTTCACCCCTATCATCTTTGGCCTCTACGCCGTCTACAATGTCTCAGTACTCTTTCAATGGCGACATGAGCTTAGCAGAAGATGCGGATCTGCACCCTACAAAAACACCACTATCTTCACCTTTGTGGAATGTGCATACACCGCGACCACGGCAAAAACGACGACTGACGATCCGGCCAGATCAACAAGCTTCGACGGAAGCTGCCGGTGAAGCAGATGAGGAAGTGAGAGCAGCGGAAGAAAATCAGGACGAGGAGAGTCCCATTAGAGATGGCAGGTCCACAAAAGGTGGAATTAGCAGTATCGCCGCATCTAGCAGTCGGATGAGGCAGCGACTGGGTCTGCAACGAAGTGCTCGTTTGTCTGACCAGGATAGCAACGAAGATACGACAACTTTTCTTTTCAAGCGGAGGAAAAAACCAAAAACGGCTCTGCCGCCGGTACAGACGACTCTAAGTCTTACCATTGGTGGTGATTCTGTAAAGGAATGCAAGGAGTGTAATATATTATACAACCCCTTGCACGAAAAGGACGCCAAGTTCCATGCAAGATACCATGCATCGGTGTGCAGAAAACAGAAACAATAGACAGGGGGGAGCAGTTTGGTATGCCTAATTAGAGGTCTTTTTTTCATGTTCATGAATTTGCCTTTCCCTTTTACAGCTCCAAGTTGTATGTATGACCCGGAATCTCATATTAAGAGACAAAATTCCATCTTACATTTCCTTATTACCGCCTTTTTCTTTTTCCGTATGCCTGTGAAAAAAAAAAAATCCCCCCCCCTTCCCTCTTTATAATTTTGAACTATCATCCAGGCTCTTAATCTCGACAAGAGTCTTGCCTACACAGGTGAAGCAGAGTCAGCACGAGTCAGGTGAAGAGAGAGCCTATCGAATAGGATCGGCTAAGCTTGACATACCGGTGTTTGCGCCTTTGAACATGTCGACCAGGCCTTGCTCTGCCGCCCGCAGACCGCCTTTAATGATGTGCTCCTTACGCTTGATCTTGCCTTCGCTAAGCCATTTAGCCAGCTCCATGAGAGCTGAGCCATACTCGGAGACATAATCAATGACGATAAAGCCCTGCAGCCTGGTTGAAGTTAGCTCGAAGGTACAACGGAAACCAAAAGAAGGAAGCGGAAGAGGCTTACTTGATTCGCTGCGCAACGACCTGCAAGATATTTTTTGGCCCCTGGACCTTGGTAGCGTTGTACTGGCTTATGCCGCCGCACATCACGAACCGGGCATTGGTGTTGGCCCTGCCGAGCGCGAGATCAAGAATGTCACCGCCAACTAAGACAAGTCAGCAGAAGAAAATACGCAGGGACGAATGAAGACGGGAAAATGCATAAGGCTTTTCAGGCTTACCATTGTCCCAAAAAACGTCAATGTAGTCTGGAGTGGCTTGCTGCAGCTGCTTGGCGAAGTCGGGATCCTTGTAGTTCAGGCCGACATCAAAGCCGAGCTCCTCAACGAGCCACCGCACCTTCTCCGGGGACCCAGCGATGCCAATCACCCGCTTAGCACCCTGGATCTTGGCCAGCTGGCCCACCACGCTACCCGTCGCTCCCGCGGCACCCGACACGACGACCGTGTCTGTCGGCTTGATGCCATTGGCGATCTTGCTCAGACCAAAATACGCCGTCAGGCCGGTCGCACCCAGAACGCCAACCAAGTCCGTAATTCGCAAGTTCTTGCGGATCTCTGCGGGCACAGCGGCGAACAGGTTCTCCACCATCGACTCAGCAACGATGGCCGTCTCAGCCCAACCAGCGTACGCCATGACAATATCGCCCTCCTGTGCCTTCTTGGACTTGGATGCCAACACGCGGGCAACTACGGCGCCACGCATGACCGCACCGATTTGGACGGGCGGGAGGTATGAGCGGCGGTCATTGAGCCAGCCACGCATGGCAGGGTCGAGACTGAGATAAAGCGATTCGACCAGGAGCTGGCCATCTTTGAGATCGGCGGCACTTGGGGCCGGCTGGGACACGACGTGAAAGGTCTTGCCAGGGATGATATCGCCCGTGGGCCGTTCGGCGAGGACAACAGACAAGCTCTCGCGGGCCATTGTCAAGGGAGGAGTGGTGTGACTTGAAATGATATGGGTAAATCTAGTGATATCTGAGAAGATGTTCAATGGGACAGGTTCCTCTTTTTCTTCTCTTTTTAATCTCGTGAGCAAAAAAAATAGCTAAGCTGGAAGATACGGCGAGCAGGCAGTTTAAGTCATTTCCCACACGTTTTTCTCAACCAAGAGCTCAATCATCTATACGTATACTCAGACATACATTGAGCATTCATAAACACAAGAGAGGACCCATCCCTCCTCAACAAATGGAGAACGGAGTGCCTAAAAAATTGCGCTACTAATCATGGATTTGGTATGATGTATCTCGGGACACTTCTGTTTTAGGAATTGGATCCCGTTGTGGCAGTTTTTGAAACTGCTAGAAGACCAGAGAGCCATGATGTGCCGAAACTAGCTTCCTTTTGCGTCCCACTTCTTCTCTCCACGGGGGAGCCATCTCTCCCTTGGAGTCTGCTGTGATTGGAAGTCCCAGACATAGAATATTTAGAGAGATTTCAAGGAACTAGGGGCAAAATACGAGTAGACTTTGGCTATCGGAGCTGCCTGTAAATGGTGAAAGAAAAAAGAAAATATTGGCACTTCAGCTAGTCAGCCTCGGACGTCACACCTTTTTTTGTGGTTGCTTAGATATCCTCCGTGCTAGAAGTTGTCTAAAACCAAAGCCTAGGCTTCTGATTGCCTGCCGAGGTCAAGAAAACGTGATCCACTAACGTTTTGTCATATCTTTTCATGGCATTGTCTAAACTCTCCGTCATTTTACGGAGCAAAAGAAATCTCCGTGGCCGGGTTCGCCCTTTTCTGGATTGAGCATTATGACAATGTAGATCTTGTTTTCATCGACATAGATCTGAATTTTATTCCGGCTCGTGCTCCCGATGATTACTCAGACTTATTTCAATCCTTCTCCTTCTTTTTTGGGTACATTTTAACTAAGCCGTTTCAACCCAAAATGGTTCATAACTGCAACGACGCGCCCCGCTTCACGTTTTAGAGGAGGCTCCAGAGGCTCCACGCCTTTCTCACTTTGCCTTGTATCCTTTTACCTCTGCCAAGCGGCCACGCACCGGCACGTTCGCGGTGCCTCCCGGTTGAGGGAAACCGTCCACCTCGACGCCCTCGCGGAAGAGCAGCACGTGCGATGAGCCGCCAAAGTGGAACATGCCAATCTCGTCGCCCTTCTTGACGTGCTGGCCCTCGGCCACCGTGATCTCGCAGGTGCTGACCTCGTCCATGCCCACGCCGATAAAGGCCATCAGGCCAATGTCCTTGTTGTCGGCCTCGAAGAAGATGATGGCGCGCGTGGCCAGCGCCGTCAGGTAGCCCTGCGCCACCGTGATGCCCTTGACGTCGATCTCGCCGCGCACGTTGCCCTCGGTCCCCTCGAAGAGCGGCTCGCTAAAGTAGGTGCCGTCCTGCACAAACGCCTTCTTGACTGTGCCGGACACGGGCGCGTGCCAGCGGTGGTACGACAGCGCCGACAGGAACGCCTGGTACACGGTGGCGCCGCCGAACTGCGCTGCCAGCGGATCGTGCGCCAGCATGTCCAGGACGCTGTAGGGCTGGCCTTTGATCCAGAACTTGTCGCGGAGCTTGGCGCGGCGGGCGACGTTGAAGACGCGGCTCTCGCAGGCGTTCGCGACGATGCTGTCGTCGTCGGGCGAGGCGATCGGCCGGGCCTCGTCGCGGACCTTGCGCGTAAAGAAGTCTCCAGAAGTCAGCTAAGGCAGTCCGCGTTTCATGGTAAACGGAGAAGGTCTTGAATTTCGCCGTTCAGGCTGGTCATTCTCACCATCCCAGGACTTGAACCCGTAGTGCTTGGCCTTCGGGTCACAGACAAACATGTCTTCGAACTGGTGACTGCTCTTGTAAGGCGCGTTGGCAACCTCCATTAGGTCCTTGTACCCGACCTCGCCGAACCAGCCGGCGCTGTGGTCGCCCAGCACCTCAGCAGACTCCGGAGTCTACATCAGTTAGAAAGAACGTGAACGGCAGGAGACGGCGGAACACAAGAAGAAAAGGGAAAAGCAACCTGTAGATATCTGCCCCACTCGTTCAAGATCTTCTTCAGCATGCGGTTAACGTCAGGATCCAAGAATGCCGCATGCCCACTGCAAGTTGAAAGTAGCCTCGTGTCAGCAGGACAATCCATCTCTCTGCTCATTGGACGGCTCAGTCGGCATTATTTCGCTCACCTTGGAGTTGCCATCGCATAGTCAAAGATTGCGCACAGCGGTACTCCGACCATGCCGACGCTCTCAGCAGCATCTGTCCACTCAGGTGCTTTGCTGAAACTGGCGTTCAGCATGTCAAGCATATGGTGGTAGTCGCGGATCTGCCGACCGCCGGTTGGGTCCTTTTGATACATCGGCTTGCGCGGCACCTCATCCCACATTTCAGTAAAGTACATGTAGATTCGCGGGTTGGTCTCGATGAACTCTTTAAACTCCTGAAGAGCAGGGATGAGCTTCTGTTTCGGATGTTTGTCGACGTGCTCAATCTTGCGTCGAAGCCATTCTTGCTGCACACGGTGGTCAGCTGGCAGCCAATTGCCCGGACTTGTTCAGTTAGCAGAGACCATTTATCACAACTAAACAAGTCAAGATGGTGGCTACTCACCGTATCTGCCGGTATTCTTCTGGAATATGATGCTTGTCGCCGTTCTGCCAACCCATCTTTTCTGTTGGTGTAAATCCCCAAGAGAATCAAGCGAGTTGAACAATGTACAAGACTCAATAGTTAAGAGTAAGAGGACAAATGCAGAAAATACAGAGAAATCCAAGCTCTACAATCTCTTATATAGCTTCACGAGACAGTCGTACGACCCCTGACGATGCTGAAGGGAGATGCAAAGAACAACCCCTCTAAACAAATGGCTGACGTCATCCGCGGCAGTTTTATACTATGTGCGCATCATGAAGTTTGGGATGCCCACTTCCGTTTGGATAGCTTCTTAGATCAATTTCGATGGGCTATTACGTAACAAGGTAAAGGACGATAGAGAAACCAATGCTCACTTGAACTGCACCTAGACTGATTGCAAGTACTATTGTTACGTCGTGTTCCAGCTTGATAAATGGCAACATGTCGCATTAACGGGCAGCTCTCTTTATATATCATATTTGCTAAGCTCGTAAAAGTCTTCCGCTGTTATTACCTCTCCGCTCCGTGGATAGCTTATCTTCACAGCTGGCATTTCTTTCCGCCGCAGACGGTCATCGTGTGCACATACCGCAGCTTCCCGTTCTCCAGGCGGAACTCGTGGCTGTCCGCCGCGTTCATCATGTGCTCCCACAGGCAGAAGATGCTGACGGAACCCATCGACTCGTCAATCACATACCGCCGATGCGTGTTCGGCTTCTGGTTGTGGTTCGATGGGATCCCAGGCTTGCACGAGTCGTCTGGGCGGTCGTGTCCCGTGTACGCCGAGCCTTCCAGCCGCACGCAGGGCGTGCCCCAGGGGACTGCGTCTTGGGCGGTCGCGTTGCTCCACATGTCCAGGTACGCGTCGCCCGCCGCCTGTATCGTAGCCCGGCTGTCCCGCTGGGCCTCCGGGATAGTCGTCCAATTCTGCTTCTCCACGTAGGAGAGTGTCTTCTTCGCGTCGAAGAGCCACGAGTTGGTCGTGGAAACGATGGAGTCGACAAACGTGACCTTGGATGCGTTGTCGTGCCGGATCTGCGTGCCGATGACGTACGGATTCGCCGAGTCGGCCGAGATGATCTCGCTGTACGTGGCGCATGCCGTCATGTCAAAATTGGTGCGGCGGTGGTCCAGTTTGAGGGCCTTGGCCAGCACGCCCTTGCTGGCGTCGATAGCATCGTTGTTTTCCATGTACGTCCAGTTGGCCGCGGTCACTTTCAAGAGCGGATCCAGCTGTCCAGCCGTCTGCGCCGCAATGTAAGCGTCAGCCGCCTCCGCCATGGCTGTGTGGTTGCATGGCGATGCTGCTGCTGCTGCTCCCGCTTCGGCTGACGCGGTGAGAGGGGCAGCAGAGCAGGTGCAGACTAGAGCCGCTGCCGCAGAAATTGCCAACTGTGCAAAAGAGCAGCGAGCCATGTCTTCGTGGCGGTGGTCCTGAGAAGCTAGAAGGCGTAAGAGTGCTTTAGGAAGCTGGCTATTGTGGTGGCAATGAATGTTAGAACAAAGGATGGAAGCATGGAAGCATCCAAAAAAAAAAGAAAAAGAAACCGGGGTACGATGCACAAACATCTTTATTTTTTTTTGTTCCCAGTCTTTTATTTCGGGCGATATAAAAGGTGGAGAAATAGAAAGCAATTAAAAGTCGTGCGTGAATACCCGTGCTTGGCCATATATCATCTCATTGAGCCGGAAACATCCATGATGAGTCTCAAGCGCCTCGCGTTTTCGCATCTCACTTCATAAAATCATAGCAAAATAAAGGTGGAAAACAAGGAGAGAAAATAGTAAAGAAACAGTGTATGAATAAAACGAAGTAAGATGAAAACAGAAGGTTAATTTGGCGTCTACCGGCACGCCTTGTCCCACATCCGTGTTGCCAGCCACCTTACAGGATCTCTGGACGGCGCAATACTCTTAGGAATATACTTGTACCAGTCGTCTTCGGAGTGGCGATCGAACACATACAAGACCTTTGACTGTTCAAAGTAGGATGGGTAAAACCCGCTTGTCTCCCAGTCAATAATGCCTGTAACAACATACTCATCTCCTGCTTTCTTGTCTACCATAATGTTTGCTGGCCGTATATCACCGTGAGTAAACACTACCGGTTCGTCCTCCCCTGCCTCTGGCATGAGGCTGCGAATAAAGTCGCGGTAAGGCTTAGTAGTTGGGACATCCACAGAAAATTGCCACTCGACAAACTTCTGTACATCCACGATTGGTGATTTGCTCTGGTGGTCCACCCACGCGTGATCATCCTTCACTCCTTCACCGCTAATACCACCAAGCCGCGTGCCTTTGTCTGCCTTGATATCCCGTAGCTTCTGGACAATATCGTCAAGCTGTGCTTGTATAGACTGCTTATTTTCAACAGTGAGAGCCGGCCAGGCTTTTTCCAGGGTTGTTGACGGAAAATAGGTCATAAAGATTAGGTGTCGGCAGCCATCCATTTGAATAAATCCGTGAATCTTAGGAGCTGGAATAGAGGGCGCGTTCTGCTCCAGGTAGCACAAACTCGAATACTCGGTCGTGTCGGTTGTCTCGGACAGTTTTGCGATGAGATCTCCACTGAGTTTCCACACGATAATGTGTGTACGGCGTCCAAAGATGATTTCCGCCGTCTCCAGGTACTGAACAAGCGCAGGACCGAGGAGGGTGGGGTCCGCTGCGGCAGCTGTGTATTCTGGATTTCCATTCGCAAGTTCTTCCTGCCCAAAGAGCAAACTGCTTACTTTCTCGGACAGAGGGTGGATAATGTCCAGCTTGGCTTTTCGAATGCATTCCACCTTGCTCTTCTCATATTCGTCTGGCCTTGGCTTGGGTTTTCGCAGCATGCGTTTCCTAGGTGCTGTGTCAGGAAGATTCTTGAACCGGATCTCCTGCCATATTGACTGAAATGTCTTGAAGATATCAAAATCAGGATCCTCAAAAAACTTTTTTTGAAAAGCCTCCATGATCTCACGATTCATCCTCGCACGAGCTTCTGGTGTCAACTCTCGTTTTCTGACATTTAGCGGAAGCTAGTTAGTACTCCGTCCAGTTAGGGTTTAAGAGAATTTAATTAGGCGCAGCGTCTCACGGGTCTGAAGAGATCGGCTTCATTTCTTCCATTTTGGCGGCTGTCGCGCATGGTAACAATTTGGAACTAAATCAGGACGATGAATATCTATGTAGTAAGGCATCACAGCAATGGCACAGCTCTTCCAACGAAGAACGCCTCACTGAGATATAAACAATTGTCGCGTCCCCCTGTACGACTGATCGGGCACGGCTTTTTAATCTTCCTTATTTAGGAAAACAGACCACTACCGCGTGTTGGGCCACCTGACAAACAGGGGATATTTTCCATGCCTTCAGCGATTACGCGAGAGGACTAGCTTTACTTAAGAGGGGAATGCGCATGTAACGTAATAAGGCTGAGCTGGCCTCAAAGCAAACAAAATTTAAATTCCAGTTGTGGGAGCAGAAAAAGTCCTCCGGAGAGGGAGCTATGTAGGTAGACAAAATAAAGTCACAGAGAAGGTTAGAAGAAAAAGAGGAAATGTGAAACCAAGAGAATATTGTGTCTCTCAAATGCAAATAGAAAAAAAAAACCCAAAAAAACCCCACGCTTCTGCCTTTCACAGTCTTCAAATGCAAATCAACTGCGGATGCCGCCGCGGATAAATCAAGTTTCTCCAGACCCAATTTACTATTCGAGGAGTTCATAAATAGTTCCCAAGCTGACATTTTCATCCCAGAGGATGAGATCTTCGTCGATTAAGTTTTCCAAGACCCCATAGATAAAATACTGGCAGTTCCAGTCCTCTAGATCGTTTCTGATAGGTGTTGTTTGTGCGACAAGTTGAAGTTGCTCTACATAGCTTTCGCGTATGTATCCGATAGAGATCTTATCTCGGAATCGCCTTGAATTACGCGCATCGGTGCGTTTCCGCTCATATCGGAAATATCCAGGAGAGCCCGTAACATGGCATAAGAAATGATTGTCTGTGCAGCCTGGGTAGTCTTCAGGGTACTCAATCCAGAGCGCCCAGTGCATGAGGACATCGTCGTCTTTAAACCGGACGACGTAGACTCGGAGCCAGAACTCTTGCTCGGCCACTTCAGTCTCCGTAACTTCATAGCCCTCGTATCCTTCATATCCCTCTTGCGAGTCGTACCCCAGATATGCCCCATACCCCGCAGAGGCGCCTTCACCGGCGTTGTCATGACCTCCCCCGGATGTAGAAGTATGTCGGCGACGCCTTGAGTGACTCATGCTGGTATATTCGCCGGTTTTATTTCAACCTACACAATGATATAGAATTAGCCGTAGCGTTTGGCATGAGACGAGAGGATAGGCGCATATCCAGACTTTCAAAGTACTTTTGTAAAGATCATGCCCAGGCCCAAGGAAGTGATAAATTGACACGTTCCAAAACCGACTGTGTTGAAGAAAATAGTTTCGACTACAAATATTAATCGTAAGAAAACCCCCAGAAAGGGACCAGGATAAGGTTTTTTTTAGATATAAATTGGCCTTTGCTTCTGTTCACTTTTTTGGCAGACCTGAACGTTCAATCTAATAGCCGCAGGAGGGCTCAATTAGATATCATGTTTTTATAATTTCTCGAGCCGGCTGTCACAGGACCATACTCCAAATTAAAAGGGACAAAACAGATACCTGTAGAATTGAATATCTGAGCGCTGTGCGTACCTGGTTGCCTTATCGTGTCGCTTGCATCCTCGACGGCAGCTTCGTTGGGGAGACGATGAAGAGACAAACGCGATAAGTTTCTCTTCGCACGCTATCTTTTGTCTGGATATACGGTTAGAAGGTGTCTTGTACCGAGTTTTTCCATGCTCATAAACCCATACAATCGTTTTCTAAGTGTTGTCTCTTTCTACGGTAGTTGCACAGTCTGTAGAGCCATGGTCCAACATGGTCCCAAGTTGACCCAGATATTCGCATCGAATAGGCGTAGATACGCTCCGGATGGTGAACATATGGTGAACAAAAGAAAATAAAACCAGGGCGGAATTCATGCAGAGGGCCGGTTGCAAGGCCTGAGCAACTAATATTGTCCAAACGCATCGAACGATGTTTCTCACACATGCTAGGTTCCCGCTCTGGTATCCACGAGCTTCTGCTGAGTATTCAAAAATTTACATCTGAAGTTCCCGTTGGCTTAATCTACTACCGCAACCAGGGGTATGCTTGTAGAATTCAACCCTGCTTATTTCCCCGTTGCGGTGCGTACTTCCACCGGTTGGTCTGAATGCTTGGCAACATACTTCCTGGTCATCAGTGAACCCCCGTTACTTACGCAGTGCTGCCCAAAATACAACTACAATGAAATAAGTAGGCGCTGTGCTTCAGTTGATGGCATGCCCAGTGGCTTGGAAGACTATCTTCAATTAGGGCGGGTGTGCCGTAGTTCTCTGTTTCGACAGATTAGCTCACCCTTCGGATTATAGCATCCTTCGCAGTGGGGGACCGGGTATTTTGCACAATTCAAGACGGAGGCTATGAGACAGCATCAAGACTGTTAGTTGATTAGGCAGAAAGTCGGTCAATGATCGACTGTCAAACACGCGTGCTGCCAGTCGTCCCCCTCCACATTGCCGCACTTCACAGCCTTGAAAAAAGTTCACAGCAATGTTGGACCTCTAGTCTCGAGATCGGATTTGAAATAGCAATCCCCCAGTGTAACACACGCTGCAGGATCGGAAAGTGGTATCTAACCCGAACCAGTTGTGCACTTTTCTTCACACCCTCTCTGCCTGCTGATTCCAATCAGGTGGTCATGTCGAAGCGACTCGGACTGGGACGATCCTCCGGTATGGTCAGTCACGACTTGCCAATAATACGGCCTTTCCGACTGTTCTATCAACGGTTTTCAAGTCAGAGGCGATCCAAACCTCCAAAACCGATAATTCACATTGCCTCGGTTTCTGTACAGCTTGCCGTTGCAGCTTTTCGGTTGTAAGCGCCGAAATGCTGCTCTCTTGTCGCTATAGAACTGCTAGAGCCTATCAAGCTTGGAGTTACCAACCCTGTTCAACCCGGGTGTGTTTGCAGAGATAACCGCTATAAGGTATTTTACAAACTACAGAGGCTGTGGCATTCATTCCGCTTCTGCTAGTAGCTGAGCTGGAAAAAAGACCAAAACATATTTTGTCAAAAGGATTCGTTAGGAACAGGTTTGCTCTTTTTTAACTGCCGAATAAGGAAATACGGTCCGGTGCAGACCTCTTTTGTGTCTCGGCGACAAGCCCCAAACGTGAGCTTGTTGTTTTGCGCGTACGGCTTCTGCCCCAGCATAACGTCATGTCGAGTTACTGTATGTAACCAGACCCTTGACTGTCTTACTCTTTCCGGCCCGAACGTGCCTGTGATTTCGCTGTTTTAGCTCCCTTTGATCCTGGAGTAGCAAATGTTGTCAACTTATTCTGCAATGACGGTTTCCTCCTGTCAGACTCAGATCCTTTGCCCCCCCCCCCCGTGCGAATCCCAAATGAATATGCTGTTTCGGGTTGGGTGCTCCCCTAGAAAAATGACAGGTCAGCCAGCAGAACTCGCCTTCGATTCCATTGGGCTGTAGAACACGCCGCGAGGATACCAAGGCCAGCAATCGGGCGCAAGACACAACAAAGACACTAAGAAGCACGTTTCTCCGTCTTCCAAACCGGACGTCTAGAAATCATGTATTTGTTTTCTTGTTCTTTTTTTTTCTTTTTTTTTTTTGGATAGCATCATAGTAAGTTAAAAGGGTCATATCGCATGTGTGAAAATGCTCCCAGCTACTCCAGGCTCCGTCTCGTTCCGAGATGAGGATCCCCTAAAATGAAACCTAGTCCCAGGATTGTATATACGGAAACATGTCGTGTCTAAAAAAAATAACACACATGTGAATCAGAAGCCCGCCCAAAACATAAGCAAACACGCTTCGGATATCTTTCCCACCGTACTCCAATACCGTAGATTCATGATGTCCAGGCGCCTTTTCCATATATCCCTTCATATCTATCGTTGATGTGGTTGGTTTTGTTGTTGTTGTTGTTGTTGTTGTTGGTGCTGCTGCTGCTGCTGCTGCTGGTGATAGTGGTGTATCTGCGACTGCCTAATATACGCATCGATGTTCGGCTCTTGGTCTGAATTGAGGAGGCTGTCAATGCTCGTGACGCTAGCAGTACGGCCCGCTTTCGGCGGTACGCTTTGCTGCTGGCTGCTAGTATCGGTATTGACGCCTCCGCCGCCGGTGCCGCCTCCTATAGCGCTGCCAGCGGCGCTGCCTGGGGCCGTGGTACTTCCCGCCCCTCCGCCGAGGAGAGCCGACTGCATGTCTTTGAACCAGGCCCACCATTCGGCTTGTTCTTCGGGATCGGATCCTTCAGCTGCCTCTGGCTCCTCGCCAAGCTCCATTTCCTCTGTAGAGCCACGGCTGTTCCGCTCTGGCGTTCCATCGTGCAGGCTGTCGGTCTCGATATCCATTTCGGCGCCTCCATATGCCCCCCCGCCGCCGCTTCCGCTGCCGGTGCTCACAGAGTCTGGGTCTGTATTCATCGCTTCTGGAATGGTGCCAATCAGCTTGTCGATGGAAAGCACATTGCTGGATGTCGGTGGGCTGCGTGACCCAGTTTGAGACTGGGACTGTGCTTGGGGACTGGGTCTCCTGCGCGTCTCTGTCGCTGCTGCCGTCTTCGCTGCTGCCACCGCCTTCCGGCGGCCCGCCAAGTCCAAGACCTTAAACGAGCGCAAGCGCGCGGCGAAGGCATCGTAGCTGATATTCTTGACCTGGTAGCCAAGTGGATGCGGAACGGTGCGAGTCCGTGCAAACCGAGTGGCCACGGCTTCAATGACGTCGTTGAAGGCCGGAAGCGTGACACCTGGCGGCAAACCAACAGGACGCGTGTTGCCGCGGAAGAACGCGGTTAGCTTCGCCAGGGTAAGATCGGCGTGGACAATCTGGGCGAAGACGGTCATGGGCAGCTGGTGGAAGACGCCCACGTGAATCGAGAAGAACACATCAAAAAAGGACTTTGCGGCCATGTAACACCGAATGGGCATTTCCTTGGCGTTGATGGAAGGGGTACTGTCGTCGGAACTTCTGCTTGAGGTGCTGTATGCTGGCTCGGTCTTCGAAGGAGCGGTGCTGCTAGTAACACTGAGTTCGTAGATGTATATTTCCGTTGTGTGGTAGAGGAGCTTAACAGCCACTGGCAAAACGGTGAGTACAGATCATTCAGCTAAAAGACAGCGAGGTGAAAAAAAAAAAAAATTGCGCAAATAAAAAAACCTACTGTCTGATTTTATGTCGCGTGGCAGGCCGCTCCAGAGACGGTCGAGCTCAGCAACGAAGCCTTCAATGTGCGTGCGGACGGGAATGGCAAACCGGCCATCACAAAGATCGGCGTCTCTCTGCACCTGTAGGACGCGGCTAATGAGATAATACAGGCGGACAGTAATTGCGAGGTGGTAGTCGGCAGTAACAGTTGGATTCGGCATAGGATATGGGGTGGTTCTCTGTGCAGCGTCGGCGGGGCTGCTGTCCAGATCAGCACGGCTCTGCAGATAATTGGCCTCGAAGATTCGGCAGGTGTCCTCAATCTGCAGCGTGTACTGCAGAGGCGTCATCATCGTGACACTGTGGGCGATAGCGTGCGACAAGCAAAAGCTGCCGGCTAGCGCACGGCGCTCGTCAAGCGTGTGGCCATGCTCGGCAGCGTTCAGGTTGGTGCCGTGCACTGTTTTCGATAGGTAGCGGTCGAGCGGCGAACGCAGTGCGGTTCTGGAGAATTCCAGCTTGTTCAGACCGAGGTCATTGACCAGTGCGAGAGCTACGTGGATCAGATTCGTGACTTGTGGCACGATAAAGTTTTGAGCAATGAACCTAGGCAGATGTCAGAACCCCAATCGCATTGTAAGCAGCTATTATATTATGAGACATACCAGTTCAAGAAGAGCAAGATGCCTTGCAGCAGCTCGAGGCTCTTGACGCTGTTCAGGAAGACATGCTCGGTGAGATAGAAAATGATGGCCTTAGCTAGCCGGATTTGGCGCTCAAAATCGTGGTAGCTAGTGGCAAATACAATATTCAGCCAGATAAACGGCTTCTGGCTCTGCAACTCCGCGGCCTTGACCCCGGCCGCCGGGCCACTTATATAAAGATTGTATTTGCTGTATGCGTCTCGGTAGAAGCGAAGGAGCTCCTCAGCTTCGCGCTCTTTCATGTGGAGAACGGAGTTGATGAAAGTCTGAAAAACAGCGGCAGCCGCCGCAGTCGAGCTCGGCGGCGCTTGCGGTGGTGGCTGCGGCTGCGGCTGCGGCTGTGGTGGTGGCTGCGGCTGCTGTGGTGGTTGCGGAGGCTGCGGCTGTTGCGAGTATGGTGCCCGATCTTGTGCCTGAGCAGCCGAGGAGTCCAACGGAGTCGACTCGGTGACTGTGGGAAGAGCAGTGTGTGGATATGGATTCAAGTGGCCGGCGCCTGCTGCAGGTATGGGTCCTCTCGCTAGCGACCCTACGGCTGCTCCTTTTGGCAGATTGACATTCGGATGTTGCTGCATAAAGCGTGACGGTGACGGCAGAGGTTGCACTGGACCTCGCGCTGGTGCTGGTCCTGTTGAAACAGTGGGTACCCGCTGCAGCATGGGTGGTGATGATACAGGTGGGGCATGCTGCTGGGGCTGTGGCATCTGCTTGCTGCTGGATCCTCTTTGCGCTGGACTGCTCGCTCCTGCTAGCGTCGGCGACAGCAGAGGTTTTGAAGGCGAAGCTTTCCTAACAGGGACAGACGATTTTGGTGTCTTGGAAGCAGGGTTTGCGGCACCAGAAAATTTCGGTATAGCCCTTGCGGGTACCGGAGAGGGCGTCTTCGGGGACGGTGGTCCTGCCTCCACGGCCTTTCCTGCTGCTCGTGAGGGTGCCAGTGTTGACGGCCCTGCTGTTGCTGCTGTCGGCACTGTTTCTGGCAGTTTTGTTGCCATTACCTCCATTGCTGCTCGGGTGGTACCGGGCCTGTGTTGGTTGCGAAATTAAGTTGGTCAGTGCATATCCAAGGGGGAAAAGTACTGTACCACGCCAAAAAAAAGAAATAAGGAGCCAGAGAAGATCAAGAGCCGCAGATACGACGCATACTGCAGCACGGGGACGAGACAAGGAGGACTCACTTGAAAAATCCCACGCGGCGCTTCTTGCGCGGACGTGTTGGTAAGAGACACTCCCGGTTGAGGCGCTCGCATCGCTCACACCGGGGGACGGCAGGAATGCCATCAATAGACCCGGCAGCAGATGACGCTCCTGCTGCAGAGCTCTCGTGGTAGCCTGCATCCTGTCCGTCGCCGCCGCCAGATCCCCCCAATCCGCTGTTGCCACCAAGAATGACACCGATGCTGCTGCTGTCCCCAACCTCTCCGTCTTCTGGAAAGACACACTTGGCTTTGGCGGCGGAACAACTCAGACAAGCACGATGCCCGCCAGGTGGGACGAACTTGACGCCTTCCATTGGAGTGTGCGGAGAAAGAGAGGGAGGGAGACGAAGGGGAGGAAGGCGACAGAGGAGGAGGAGGCGGTGGGAGAGAAGGCGGAGAGGAGGTAGAAGGAGGGTGGCGGAGGAGGAAGAAGAATGGGAGGGGGGGAGACGAGCAAGTACGAAAAAGGAAAAGAAAAGGAAGCGAATATCGAATAATAGAAGGAATCAATTAGGGTCCAAAACAATATCATTGCCGGCCGCCGTTGGTCGGCAGCCTCTAAGGATCAAGGATCATTTGACATTTGTGAAACAGTGGCGGGGAATTCCGAAAGACGAAGGGGGATGTGTCAAGCAAGAGACGGGGGGGAGACAAAGATGAGAGATCGGTGTAGGATCGTGAATTGCACGGCGGGGGAGGAGAAAGGAGGCGAGAAGGGGGCCAATTGACAAGTTTTCGGGACGGAGAAGAGAACAATAGAAAAGAAAAGAAAGAAAAAAAAAAAAAGGCGGAAGAACTAGAAGACGGGGAGAGTACTAGCAGCGACGGCGGTGTTGATAAAACATAGGCGAAAAGAAAGCTACTCCATAATCTGCAGAGCTAGGTGTGGGTTTGCGGTCGATGAGTGGTATGGGTGGGTGTGGTGTGGTGTCGTTTTATTTGTTACGGAGGATTGTTCTTGCAGCGGAGAGATTCCTGAATGGGAAAAAGGGAAATAAAAAATTGTGAGCAGCGAAGAAAATGGGGTCGGAGAAGAAAAAAAGAACGGGTAAGGGTGTAATAAAATGAGACCCGGCAAAAAAAAAAAAAGGAGTAAGACTAAAAATAAATAACAAAGAACAAATAATGGCAACGATTCGGCGGTGTTGAAAAGGTGATAGTGTCCCTACGTCGAGCTGCAGTGCGCTCAGCTTGGACGGCTATTCGGCCTTTACACCCAGAAAGAAAATGGCGACCGAGAGAGACAGAGAGCCGTGGTTCGATAGACAGGAGAGACACCGACAGGAGGTATCAAGAAAAGATAGGAAGATGGAAACATGAAAACATGAAAAACATGAAAAACATGAAAATTCGACAGGGGGCAATCGAGGATAAAAAGGGAAGAAAAGGAATAATAGAGAAAGACTTCAGGAAGACGAATATTCAAAAAGAACACACGTAAGAAAGGGATTGCGTAAGAAGAGCCCGTAAAAAGAGAAGAAGAAGAAGAAAAAGGGTGAAGAGAGACGGTAGCAGAACAAAGCAAGCAATGTGGTGAGATAAAGTAAGAAACGCAGCATCAGCCGAGAGAACGACGAGGCGGCGCAGTTGCTCGTGTCTCTCTTCGCTTTGCGTTGTACCAAAGGTCTCCTTCCTTCACCTTGGATCCGCCGGCGTATCTGTCTAAAGACTGTCGACTCGCTTCTTTTGTGCGCTTCTTTTTCGCCTATTTTGCTTGCTTCTTCCCCAGTCTAGCTCAATAAATCAGCAGGTTCGGTCTGGTCTTCTTCTCTCCATATATTTGGTGTCTCACTCTTTGTCTCTGGGCCTTAGCTCCATGCTCA
This sequence comes from Hawksworthiomyces lignivorus, assembly GCA_002917075.1. NCBI lineage: Eukaryota > Fungi > Ascomycota > Sordariomycetes > Ophiostomatales > Ophiostomataceae > Hawksworthiomyces > Hawksworthiomyces lignivorus. The sequence continues at coordinate 177,577 of NTMA01000060.1, forward strand.
TCCATTCCCCTTGCCGTCTTCTTCTCAGCTTCTTTTCTTACCTCTCTGGGCTGCCTCTCTCTCTAGCCACCTAAGTCGTCCTCGTCGGTGACCGTCATCTGCCATTTTACCATCTTTGCCATCTCACTTACTAACCACCCTTGTCCTACGACCACACGATTCGCCAGGTATACGTATGCCCTCTCGCCTTATTTTTTTTTTTTTTTTCCTTTCTTTTTGTTTTTAACCCTCTTTTCCCGCTTTTTTCTTGTCTTCTACGAAGATCTCCTTACTCCAACTTTTTGCCTTCGACATAGGTAGCTGCTTCCCTTCCCCTCCTTCCATGTGGGAAAAAGCAATTAGTTTTTTAGTCGTTGGGTCTCTTGGGTCGGACACCCACACCGCGCAGTTGAAGAACCCCTCCTTGTCCCTCGCCATTTTTTCTTCAAAAGACGGGGAACCTGCGAATCAGAGTCTCTCTTGGTTGCCGAAACGAGGGAACAGAGGGGGAGGAAGCAGGAGCCTAAGAAACAATAAAAAAAAGAAAAAAACGAATGGGAAGGAATAAAAAGTAAATCAAAAAGCAGCCAACCAAACTCGCGGATCAGAGCCGAGAACAGGCCTGGTCCACAATTTACGGCTTCTTGCCGTTTTTGTCCATTGCATTTCGTTCGTTGGCTGCTTAAGCGAGAACAGCCAGACAAAGTCCCGGATGGAGGTGAGATGCGAGATGCACACCACGCAAAAATGCGCATATGCACACTAAAAACCACGAGAGCGGAAAAAAACAAAAAACAAAATGGAGGCATTTTCCCCCCCTTCTCCATCGTTTCACGCTCCGCCGTTTCACGGTTTCTTGATTTTCTTTGCCCATCGCCTTTTTTATCTGTTTTTGGAAAGCGCCTGAGAATCCCATGCTTTTTGTACATACTAGCTCGTCGAAGCCTCGTCTTCTGCACCGTTTTATTCGTCTTTGCAGCCAAGAACGATGCAAGTCCTTTCTAATAAGTTGTCGCACAGGCAGACAGGCATTCTCTGCGGAACCCTGTTGCTCGTGGTAAGTCCGGTGTATCAGGTGCTGCAGAATAGCTGCAATAAACTGCAGGGTACATGTCTGTTTTGGACGGCTTTTTGCTCTCTACGGTTAGCAACTCGCGACGGACCCTCTATGTAATGTACTTTGAGGCCCTGCGCTGCATGAGCTGCGAGAGTCGCGCGATTTAGTGGTAAAAAGGCCTTTCGTAAATTAACCAGACAAAGGGGCCACTGCAAGACAGACATGGTAATAGACGGGACGCACAACTCATGCTGAGAGCGACAACTAGCGGTTTAGCTTGCAAAATTATAAATCCCTCTGCAAGGAACGGTCTGGGAAAAAAAAAGTCCTATCTTTCTTGCCGGCTCCCCCCAAGCTTACAATGCATCATGCTTTCCCCGACAGCACAACTCCCACACGTGCTTCGTGTGCGATTGGCATGAACCCATCGTATCCCACACCCGAACTTCCCGCCCACATGACCCGCCACGCCAAACCCGGATTCTGGGTGATAGGTCCAAGTTCCCGACGAGGCTGGGCGGGCTACGGGTAGCCTGAATCCACCACCACTATTTGCTATCGGCGTGCCTATTAAAGTAGCGCGCCCTTCCAGTTTCAAACTACAAGAACCATAAATCGGCTGGATCACACACGTCTGGCTGGCTACAATTCGAAAAATAAGGTAGTTTTATTTTTGCGTGGATTACGTCATGCCTGAGATATGACAGGAGGTCCACCTAAAGGAGGATAAAGGAGGGATCTATAAAGAGAGGACGGCGTGCACAGTAAGGAAAAAGGAGAGACGAGAAAATAAAATACGTCAGAAAACACATCGCTGCCTAGATCTGGAAGGAAGCAATCTTCATGCCGTAACAAAGAGGGGGCTTGCAAAAGTATTGTAAATTGTAATAGATTCGCTTTTGAGGCGATCTCCCAATACCACCGGCACCACCCAAAATAAAAGAGATTTGAAAGATAGAATGAAAATAAAAAGGTATGACAAAAGAGACGCCCGCCAAAACATCGACTCATCGGCAGCCCAATAGGAGAATAAGGGGTAGGGTAAAAAGAGAAGACGAGACTGCCGACTGCATCGTTGCAAAATAGAAGTCTTTGCAAAGAAACCCAAACGCCGAGTATGCCGATGGACAAGAAGTAAATTACAAACAAAGTTCGTGTGTCATGACCTGGAAAACTGTCGGGGGTGCTCGTTCAAGCGTTGGTAACCTATTGATCGTTTAGTATGTTTTCAAATTCAACGAAACCAAACAGAACGCGAGCAAGAGCAAGCGAAAAATGAGGGACGAATGCAGCGGAAAGCTGAACATACCCTGAGAATTCTCCTGGAGTAGTCCTCATTGTCGGCAATGCTGCCGTCGCTCAGGCGGCGCTGGGCCATGACGGGGTCGAGGCGCGAGTCGGAGCCAGAGTAGCCGCCGCTACTAGTGGGCGGCTTGCCGCTGCCGCTGAAGAATGCATTGACCGCGGCATTACGGCGGTACTCTTCCTCGATCTCCTTGTTGCGACGGCGGCGCAAGAAGTAGAATACGGCACCTACGCCGGCACCGACAGCAACCACGCCGACAACCACACCAGCAGCTATGCCAGCGGTGTTGCTGCTTGATTTGTGCTCGGTGGTGCTGGCGTCGCTCGTTTGTGTAACAAAGACCGTCTGGCCACCTACGACGGTGGTTGATGGAGTCGCCTTCGTTGACGAAGATGACGTTTTGGTAGTGTCGTTCGCGTAAGGGATATCCGACAGTTGCAGGCCAGTATTGTATACGGTCCAGTAGCCTACACCGCCGCATGCTTCTTGACCGAAACCCGTGCAAGGCGTGTTGCAGTACTTATCGTCAACGAGCGAGTCCTTGGGAGGATAGCTGTCGCCGCAGTAGCACTTGCTTCCCTCCGTGCTGGCTCCGACGAGTTTTCCCATCACTTGGCAAGTAAATTGACCACACTTGCCGCGGGAGTTGTATTGATTGCTCGTGTTGTACACGAGATCGCCTGCAGACGAAAAGCAGCCCTGGACGATGGGTTGTAAGTAGATGGGAGCAGAGGACGGTTGCTCAACACCCATCTTGGTTGTGGAAGAGGCTGCGGCAGCGGCGGCGTTACTGGTCGCCACGAAACCAGCTGCCATCGTGAGTAATGTAGCGAACATCATTGTGGGCGTTCTGTCTGGGCAAATAAGTAGAAAATAGTCGATAGATGAAAAGACACAGCTGATCGAGGCTTTCGAGATATCACGAGCGGCTCTCGTTCATGGACGCGTCTAAGCTGAGTCGGGATGGGTGAGGACAATCTCGCAATAGTTGGCAAGCGTCCGATTGGTGAAAAGGGATTCAAAAGCAAAACTATCGGTGTCTTGTGTATACGTTGGTCCTGCCAAAGTCGTGTTTCAAAGTTCGTGGTTCTTCTTCTTCGTGGCCTCCGTTGATGGCAGAAGCAGGGAGGGCAAGAACAAAGAGAGTCAGATGGGTATCACGCGGATGTTCGGAGAGAAGCTCGCGTCTCTCGCCGTCGCCGTTCTCTATATTGCTGGATTCTTTCAAATAGGCTCCTTCACAGACGTTGAGACATTGAAAACTCGTCTTTCGTTTCCGTTGTGCCTGATCCGCCGCGTTCCTCGTCGTGGTATCGTCGAGGAATCGAAAACGTGCTTTCGGACGGGGATATTCTGACCGTGTTGTCGTCGGTTCTAGTCCTTGCAAGATGATACTCTGATACACGACCGTCAAAGGAAGAGCACAAGAAAGAAAGAAAGAAAGAAAAAAGAACCCGAAATCGAAACAAAGAAAGTGAGAGACAAGTTGGGGTTAAACGAGTGGCTTGTTCGAAAACAGAAGTTGTGTTGCGTGAGAAGAGACGAGAAAAGAGTGAGTGTGTAAAGTGAAAAGACGGAATGGGCGAGGAAGAAGAAAGGGGAGGAGGAAACTGAGGAAGGGAAGGAATGGGTGGGGACGAGAAGAAGGAACGAGCGAGAAAACAGGAGATTGCGAGGAGATTGGGTGAGAATAGGCAAAGAGAAAACGGTTTGCTTGATAGGGGTGGTGCTTGGCTCGACACCTGCACCACTAACACGAGGGAGGGAGGATGGGATGAAATTTTTGGGTGTGGATAGGAGTGTGGATGGCTGCTGGGGAAAGGTGCGACCTGTAATACGTGTGGGTCGCAGAACTCATTCTTCACTGGAGGGTCTAGGTTGGGCTGTGTGCGTGTGAGTGCAATGGAAGGAGCGAGCGAGACACCCAGCACGGGGAAGGCAAGAGGGAAAAAAGGGAAAGGGGCATGTTCTGGGAAATTGCACCGGAGTGGGTATCGTCGAGCAAGGTAGAGAGACAAGACCCAGAAAAAAAATAGAGGAAAATGAGCGGAAAAGGCAAGGAACGACACGCCAGCAGACAGGGCGATACGATTTCAGTTGGCTGTGTAGACTGGTACCTGACGCTATGTCAACAGGGCTCAACGAAGGTATCTTCCCTCGGCTCCCCGCCCAAGAGAGGCGCAGTCGCGCAGAAAAGATACATGCTGCTAGGATGTGTTGGCCGGTGCATCCCATCTTTCACCCGTTTCGGTTTAAGTTGCTGGAGCGCTAATGTAGGGGCTTTGGCCAATGAGAGCATTTACTCCCGGGAATACGTTGCTGATCAGCCGCTCTGGTTGGTCGGGACGGACAGGGCTAGCAAAGAAAGGGGAAGGACAAGAAATACCTGAAAACACACCCCGGCAAGACGAATAACTTTGTACAGTACTTATACATAGTGCATATTTTGGTTGGCGAAGAGGTACCCACCCGAGCAAACCATAACAAAACAATAATAAAAGAGGAAAGAGCAAACAAACCAGGACCCGACCAAGCAGTTCGCGTGTATCAGGGGGCACATCGTCGATCACCCTCTTTACGGGATAAATTGCACACGGTGCACAACGACAGACACAAAAGGGCCGGTAGCGGTTATCACTGTGCACATTCTAAGAGTGCAGCTGCACGAGAGCAAGCCGAACAAGCCGTGTGCCCTCACTATTGGTTCGGCGAGGACTTTCAGATGTCCTTCGTGCTGTATCCGTAGTACCTTCGTCTTTTTCACTATGGGATGCCTTTTGCTTTTGCTTTTTTTCCCTCTCCATCCAAGCCTACGACGGCACAGAGGCAGAAAACAAAAAGTATACGGAGTAATTGTACGGAGTACATATACTGTATTACATACCACCTATGCAGCTGTTTCGTGCCACACCTGTGCGCGGACATTCTGTATTCTCCCGACCACAAACAATCTTTATCAGAGACAGAATCAGCCGAGATGTGCCTTTTCTGTTGGGCTTTGCCTTGCCTTTCCCGCTCGAACCACTTCTGGAAAATGGCAAAAGACAAAATAAACCGAAAAGAAAGAGGAGAGAGATGCAATGAAACGGCGCCGAGAGAGACGATAACAGGAGAGCCGGAAAGGTGGACTTGCATGAGAAATGGACGTCTCTGCTCACGCGCCATTTTCGGTGGTCTCTTGGCGATACCGAGACAAAACTCGCCCAGCTTCTGACTCGCAATATATATGTACCGTGAACGCACGGTATGGAATACTGTCCGGTGATTCCTAACAGTGGAGCTTCCCTTCCCTTTCCTGAGGCCTGGCTTTTTGGCGAGAGGGGAGTTGAATGACGATCTGATCAAAGCAGATTGTAGCGCCGATGAAAAGCGACGTCCGCTTCTTATTTTCTCATTCGCTGAACGTCTCGCGAAGTGCTCGTTCATAGTGGTTCCTCCTTCATTTTTCGTTCTTCTCGTCTCCTATTCACCTTCTCGTCGTCGACCTGGTTTATTTCGTAAACAGTTTCTAGAAGGACATGGTAAGGGTATGGACCAGGACAGTGCCAAATCCCAACCAGAGCACCGTATTTTTCCTTTTCGTCCGCACAGAGTGATGCAATGGAGGCGGAGCGGTCTCCTTGTTCGAGATAGCAAGAAGCTTCCTAAAAAAAAAAATCCAGGGGAACCAAACAGGGACATCGACCAGTAAAACTTCCCTGTACCCGTGCTAATGAGAGATGCCTGCACAACCTCTTGCGCCTCAAACAAGCCGTGCAAAACCATTTATCTCTGCTCCTTGTTCAAAGCGAAACAGCCTTCAATAAAAAGACGCAGCCCCCTGAAGATGAAAAAGAGGGGTCGCTGTGGAACAGCTGGAAAGTCTGGAATTGGTGCATCTCCTGCGTTTTCTTTGCCTCCCGCCACCAGATGTCTTGCGTGTCCCTCTTGACCCTCTGTTCCTGCGGTTCAAAGAGACGATCTCTCCAATTTCTTAACCAATTCAATTCCCATGTGGTACGGAGCGCACCGCACATACCGCCTCTCTTGCTTGCTGTGCCTTGCTATGATTTCCTATGCCGGGAAAACATTCGTAGTTGAAACAACAGAGATTTACATTGCATTGCTAATCTGCTGTTCCTGAACCTTCTTTTACCCACGTAGAGGGAAACTAGAGATAGGCAAAAAGGAGGGGTCACCTTGCATCATAAAATGGCAGGTTATGATCTGGGGGGAAGGGGAGGGAGGGAGGATAAACGTGTGGTCTCGCCCTCCTTGTCAGACGGGATGTGCCATGCTTTTCTTCGCCCTTCTTCTCTGGTTATCTTTTTCTCTTTCTTGATTCGTGAAACGTTTTCTAACTAAAAGGTGACACCCGGTGTGCGAGAAGAGTACATCTTATCTTCAGCAAGAGAACAGCCACCGCAGAAACCTGCTTCTCAAGGTAACGACAATTACGGAGAATGTCAAAGCAATATCGTATCTCTCGTGTGCGCCGGGAAAGGAGTGAGACGGGCAAGCAATGATTCCTGGCTCGCCTGGGTACTATTAATGCCTGGTTTCTGCTATCTTCTAGTGTTGCCAGAAATAGGACAGAAAACTGTGGAAAGCAACAAAAACCTAAATAAACAAACGCAACGCTTCGAGATGCAACCAGCATCTAGTGGATGCAGTAGACCAAGACAAGGAAGAAAACCTAGCATACCGAATGCAGCCGTGTGGCGAACAAGAAAGAAGCGAAATTACCAACGCAACAGCTTTTGGCCCTGTTCTGATGCGTCCAGACTCTGTATTCCTTCCAATTCGTACGCAGTACAGCGTATAACAAGCAGCTGCCTGGCCTGTGGTAGAGGAGAAGCCACTGGCAGGTAGACTAAATGTAGAGCTACACGCACCAAAGACATGTGAAGGCGAATCCTACGAATGCAAATGCTCTTCCGTGCTTACATATGTATTAACCACAAGGCCGTGTACGCATCTTTTCCTCGGTCTTCTCTTTCTGTTTCTCGAGCTTTTCTCAGATCTCTTTTCTGCTACTCTGCCTACTCCGTACACGTACCTGTTTGTTGGGAGCGTGCCACCAGGAGTGGGTCGATCGCGTCTAGAAAAGACTCACACGCTGCAAGGAACGCATGAGAAAGAAAAAAATTCACAGAGTACGAGTACACGTATGTGGCAATGCAAGGACCTCCCCTGGCACAGAGAGGCAAGAAGAGACAGATAGAGAGGCGGCGGGATACCTATGCGTAATTGTACGGAGTACTCGTAATATACGTGTACTCGTACATACGTACGAGTATAGCGTCAAATATGCATATGCGTAATCCACCCTTTTGGAGGATGGCGGGATCTTGGCAATATATCTCATATCGGAGCCATATGCGGAATTCAAAGAGGAAAGCCCGTCGCGATTGTGCGGTGGGACCCAATACTGCGGTCGTGTTTATTTTTAAACCCAGCGAAATCGCGAAATTTTGGGACAAGGCGAGCAAGGCCATGGTAAAGCGCAGTGCAGTAGAGCAAATCGGGACGGCCGGTACATTTTGGCATCGTGCACACCACGATCGAGCAAGGCGGGCGGCGAAAGGGTTTACGACTAGCAGTTCCTGCTCCGCAGAGGACCAGGAGAGAAAAAGAAGCCAGAAGAGAAAAACCGGAGCTGTAATATCAAAAAGGTCCAAAAGGACGAGATACGAGCTCAGCGCCTGAAGCTAATGCAGGTGCCGTTGGCGTTTTTCTCTTTTTTTTTTTTTTTTTTTTTTTTTTTTGACGGCGTCATTTACGTGTTAGTGCTTCCCCGTACCTGCATCTGCTTACATGCCATTGCTGTTCCGCAAGAGTCGAGACCTTTATGACATATGCTGACTTAGAAGATGCGCAGCTGTCAGAGGATTTTATGTATTCCCGTATTTTCTTTTGTTTTTGTTTTTCGTCTGTGAGAGATTGCAACGGTTTGCACGTCTGATATCTACGCGTCTGCGCATCTGGTACTCCTCCGTCGGGGTCCGTGAGATATGCATCCTTGCGAGAGAGGGTATATATACTACGTCGTAGTGCTCCTACAGAGAAGATAGATGCGTGTAAATGCCACAGGCGTGACATGACGTGACGTGCCATGACGCGTGTTTTCTCGCGAGCAAACAATGCATTTCCCGTAGCATTGGAATGATAACGAACCGCTGTAAAAGGAAATTTCCTCCCCCAAAAGAATGAAATAGAGCCTCATGAGCCCTGCCACGTTTCCACACTGGGGCCTGAACACATGCACGCCCGCATTGTCCACGAAAAAACAGCGCTGCTTACGGCCTATCGTGTTTGGCTATCGTGCGGGTGACAATTGGATCTCATGCAGCAGAGCCTAAAAAAAGTACGACACTACTACACTACTTTTCCTCTTTTTGCTCTTTTTTCATCTTTTCTCCTCGCCCCGGCCAATCCGGGATATGCTCACGTGCTCTACAACATGGCCAGTTGTTCACGACAATCCCATCAATGGCTTGCAAGGTAGTGATAAGCGCGGAAGAAGCAAAAAAAGAAAGGAGAAGAAAAATGTGCCGACGCGCCCGTCGCTCCGCCTCGGCGTGTACGGAAAAAGACGGAGGAGGCAATTTGGTCAAAATTGATGTCTTCCAAAGGAGAAAGCTTGCGCTTCTTCTCTCGGATTCGATGCGCATCGCCGAGCAGAGCGCTCCCCTTCAAGAGTGGAGAAAAGAGAGAGGGTCCGTTCCCAAGCGCCAGAGCTGTTTGTCTGCAGAGAAAGCCAGCTCGCGAAGGTCACATCGCCCCGTCCCTCGCTTTGCTCGATGTTGATATACCGCTCGGAATACAGAGCTGGATCAAGGATGGGACTCGCCTTGTGCTCCACCTGCCGTGCGGAAAGATGAGAGAAGATGAGAAAGAAAATCTAAACAAAGAAAGACAGAAAAGATAGAAAGAGAAAGAGAAAGAAAGATTTTCGTTGGACAAAGAAAAAGAAAGTTCACTGGAAGATGTGGCATGAGAGGACTGGGGGGCTGTATTCTCGTCCGTTCCATCGGGACAACCACAAAAAACTCCTGCGCCGCTTTTGTATATGGATTCCGTTTTCGTCGTGTAAGACCTAAGAAAGCAAAATGAAAAATTAAGTTTAATGCGCTCAGACGTTCGAATCACGCTCTCAACCCTGCTCCTGGCTCCTCTCCCGGCGCCGCGCGTGGACGTGCCCCTCGCCCTCCGCCTCCGAGCCTTCCTCCGTAGTCGCGCCGCCTTCCAGAACAGCTTCTGACAGCGAGCTGGCGGGTCCGGCGCTGCCCGCATACAATGGGCTCTCGAGCGCCGCAGCCACGGCCTCTTCGTGACGCTGGCGCATCGATCCGAAGACGGCCCGCTTCAGCATCTGCCGGCGCGGCGAGACGAGACGCTTCCCCCGCAGCTCGCGCGTCGTCGGGGGGCTGCGCGGCATGGGCTGGACCGCATCGCCGGGATCTGCACAGGCTTCGTCTGCGGTGGTGCCACTGCTGCCGCTGCCGCTGCCGCCGCTGCCGCCGCCGCTGCCGCCGCTGCTGCCAGCGGCCTCCGCATTGCCCCCCATCTGCGCGCGCAGCAGCCGCACCTCTCGCAGGCTGTCCCGCTGGCGGTCCAGCAGGCGGAGAGAGTTGTGGCGGATCTGGCGCAGCTGGTCTTCCATCTGCTGCAGCCGCGCGTTGTCCTCTGCTTCGTCCCGGAAGTCGGCTTCGTCCATCTCAATGTCGTAGTCATCCACGTCTTCGTCCATGTCCTCGTCCGCGTACGCTTCTTCTTCCTCATCGTACTCTTCCTCCTCCTCATCATCAAATTCGCCCACGTCCATAGCCGCGTCGTCTCTGTCGTCTTCACTCTCTTCTCTTCTGCGGACGGGGCTGCCACCATCGTCGTCACCATCGTCATCATCTTCGTCGTCGTCAGGCTGCTCTGTTGTCGGCCGTGGGATGTCGCGCCTCGTCTGGCGGTCCTACTCGCCCTCGAAGAAGACGTTGTGCGCGCCGCTGTCGCGCCGCTCCTCCATGGCCTCCAGCTCGCGGTCGATCTCCATGATGTCGAGCATCTCTTCCTCGACGTTGCGGTCCTCGGCGGCCTCCTCGTCGTCGGACGCGTTGGCCGCGTCTTCGAGGTCGCCGGCAAAGGCCAGGCCGGCGCCCGCGCTGGCGGCCGCGTCTGCACCCGCAGCCGCGGCTGCGCGCCTCTGCTGCTGCTCCCGCAGCAGGTGGGGCGGCGGTTTCATCATGCTCTGCGTGAGCGTGACCTCATTCTCGTCAAAGAGCGACCGCTGCGACTGCGTCTTGCCAGCCGGGGTCAGCGTGAGCAGCGACGTCCCGGGCCGCGTCGGCGAGTCGAAGAGCGACGGCGTCAGCGGCGCCCGGCGGTTGGTGCGGCCGAGCGCCTGCGGCGTTCCGGGTGCTGCTGTTGCTCCTCGGAGGCTGCCTCCGGCGCCGGCGCTGGCGCCGCCCAGGTCGAAGCTGACCGTGCCCGGCTTCCGCGTGCGCGGCTCGACCACGAGGGCGCTGCTGACGGTGTCGCCTGCCTTCCGCTTGCGGGCCGAAGATGCCGACGCCGCCCGCAGCCGCGATGTCAGCGCGCCCGAGAAGGCGTCGTCGCTGCCCTCGCGGACGGCCACCAGCCGGCTCTCGCCCTGCACCAGGACTTCGATTGGCACCGCGCTGTCGCTGCTGCTCGTCTCGTCTTCGTCTTCGTCACCGTCGTCGCCGCTGTCGTCCTTGCCGACAATCGGCCGCGCCTGCCGTCCTGGCAAGCGCGAGGCGGCGCTGACGCCGCAGCATCGCTCGCCTAGAAGGCTCGCATTTAGGTCGAGCAGGCGTACCATGCGTGTCGGGCGAGCGCCGCTAAACAGGTTCACACCGCCGCCCGAGCTGCGCCGCAGCTGCGCGTCCCAGAAGCGCGCCACGTCCGGGATGACGGCAACGATATAATCTGCGCCGCCCAGCCAGAGAACAGCGCTCTCGCTGCCGCGCGCGCTGCCAGCCAGCGGGCGCTGCTCCACAACTTCCACGCCGCCGCGCACAGCCACCAGTCGTTCCACGCCTCCGGCAAACGTCGAAGCAAGGACGTCCCGTCGGGTGTGGGGGGTCATGGGCACGAAGTCGCCGTCGACCGACTTCCGGGACCCAGAGACGGGATTCCGCAGCGGCGTTGTGCCTTCGATCTGGCCGGAGATGCTGAACGCCGCCAAAGCGGCTCCGCGGACGCCAGAGTTCGCCGAACGTCCGCTGAACACGCTACCGCTGCCTGAGGACGACGAGCTCGCGTGGTCAATGTCCCACACACCCCACTGGCCGTCAGCGAGCAGCGCAAGAATGGCGTGGCCGTGAGCAATCCATGCGGCAGCTACAATGGGCTTCCTCGGCGCAGCGACGGTCGAGCTGCGAGCAAATGGTGGATAGAGAGATAGGAGCCATGAGCCTTGAGGTGGAAAGGGGCCTTCCGACATGTCGTCGGTAGGTATCGCCGGCAGTGTATAGTCGTATATGCGGACGGCACGCTGCGGATCAACAGTAAGGAGCTGTGTGGGATGTGTCGGGTTAAAGGCCAGGCCGGCCAAGGGGCTCGGCAGATACTCAGTCTGGAACGGCGCAACGGGGCGATCCAATGTAGAAACAGCAGAGGCGCGCTTAGCGCCGACTGTCACGTCCCAGAGCCGCAGTGTGCCCGATGCTTCGCGCGAATGTGCGGCCACAATGACCCGGGTAGGCGGCGATGCAGGACTTGCCCTTGCGCTCGCCGCTGCTGCACTGGATGCAGCACCGCCAAGAACAGGAGAGGACTTTTGCTTGGCCAGCGTTATGGCCACGCCTTCGCAGCGTTTGGCCTGGCCACCCAGCAGAATAAACGCCTCACCAAACGCGCCACGGCCGGCGTTGCCAGCCAGGAGACTGGTTCGCAGCTGCGGGCGTGCTTTGCTCTCGTGTGAGGGCGGCGTCAGCGGCAGTGTGACGACATAGACGTCGGCTGTCGTGCAGGTCACGGCAAAGACCATCTGCTCTTGTAGGAAGCTTGGCTCTGCATCTTTAGCTGCGGACGGCGCCACCGGCAGCACGGCCACGCTGTGCACAGCCGTTCCCAAAGCCAGGTCCAGCGTCTGCACAACATCTGGAAAGCCACCTTCTGTTGTGTCTGCTGGGGAATCTTCGAAGACTGGCTTGTCGACGAAGGCTGCAGACGAAGTCGATGCCGACGTCGACGCGGCGGCATTGTCATCTGAATCTGAGTCGAGCACCATGACCGAATCGGACGTCTGAGCTGGCTTGGGCTCGGGCTTCTTTGCCTCCTTCAGGCGCCGTCCGCCCCGCCATATAATCGTGACGCCATTTTCGTGTCCGTAGATGACGATGCTTGCTCCTTGGGGAGATAGAATCGGGTATGCTTTCACAGCATGGATGCGGCGGTCGAGATTGTACCTAGAAGACGAGCACTATTAGCAGGCAAGCGGAAGGAAGAAAATTGAGTGTATTGCAAGCTTCCCATCAGTTCAGGCAGCTGGCACATACAAACACTGGATATTTTGTGGCGTTTGCCGGACTCGATGAGAAAAGACTGCCATGATCACAGGTACAGGAGTTGATCCTAGGTAGACGAGAGAAAAGACTAGCAGGAAAGAGGACGAAAAGACCGAGCTCCGAATACAGATAGCTCTAGAAAACAATATCTCATCAACAATATTTGTTACCGCATCGCTGATCCTCCAACAATTTCGCTATGCAGTGCTGTCTCTTGGTGATGTTTTGTTGACGCTGCTGCGGTTGAGCTGTGGGTTTAGAGCTTTAGAGCTCTGGCAGTTGCTTCGCGGTGGTTGCTATGCGCATTATTTTTTTTTCTACGACAGCTCGCGCTTGCACGTGTTTGCTTACGCGCCATAAATCACGTGAATTTGTCTAGTTCGTTATTATCTAAGGAAACGCTTGTCGCGTGTTTTTCCATAGCGGGGCAGGCGACAAAAAGAGCTACGGGTACTTGCATACTCGTACATATGCGCAGTACCTTCGTCATACAGCGTACGGCCGAGCCAGGCGCCGCGAAATGGTTGACACACTGTTTAGTGTTCAATGTGTAAGCCTCAGTTACCGATGCCCGCTTTGCTGGACAGAGCTTGTAGGGCCAGCTGTATCTTACAATTACTGATAACCATGTGCAAGACGGATTGGACGAAAAGGACGCTGCGGGCGTTCATCGGAAGAACAGTCGCATTAAAACAAAAAGAGACAAATGTGACTCGTTCCATTTCCAAATTTGCAACGGTCTCTTCGAGCTACAACAGCGTGCTTGGACGGCTTGTCAGAGCTCCGGCACAGGAGGGCTGCCGCTGAGCCGTGCACCCAACTGCTAGAAGGGGTACCAGAAAGGTATGATTTGCCGAGTAGAGCTGTTAGTGCAGCTCGTCAGTTCGCTCGGGGCTTCATATAGCTACGAAAGTACTGCTTAATTTTTGCCTGTGAGAGAGACGCGAGGCATAAAGAGCGCAAAGGGAGCGTGCAAGGTCGCATTAGAAAGAGACCCGGGCAAAAGAGGAAAGGAAAAGAAGGATCCAGGGTGAAGGGAAGGCCCGACGGCAAATGGATCCGGGACAGAAGGCTGCGACGAGAAAAGAGAAAGGCACAAGTATTTTTCACGATGAGCAGAATAGGAGCGAATTGCCTGTCCGAGATTTTATCGTGACGATTTTTTTTTTCTTGGAGGGAAGACGGAAGGGACAGAGCAAAGACGGATGCTACGGGAAGGAGCTGCACAGCTTAATGGCGGCGGCTCCTCTTTTTTTTTCTTTCTTTATTTCGATTTATTTCTTTTATTTTTAAGCTTCAAGAGGGGGCGGGGAAAGCTGTTTGGCGCTGGCAAAGAGAGGGAAATAGGACTTCCATCGAGATTTGGGGCAAAGTTCAGGGTCATGATTCTACACCAATGGGGCTGTGATAGAAACTAAACATCTGCGGAATAGTGATCGCGAATTCTACCGTGTATTTCGAGCATCGGAGCGAGAGTTCTAGACAATTCTGAGAGGATTAAAGTGCATGCATTGGCATTGTTGTAAGGCCGAGCAAGAGAGGAGAGAGACGCCGAGAAATCAATTACGTCGATGGTGGGGCAACATTCGATGAGAACGATCCCAACACCCTAACGACGCGCTCCTTCTTCTCATGTTCCCTCTTTAGTTTTCTTTAGCACGGCTTCTTTTGCTATTCCCTCCCTCTTTCCATCTGCCCCGCCTAACTGGAATTCCCAGATTTGTCTGGGAGGGGGGGGGACAGGCTGGTCTTTCCTGCTCTGGAGGTCCTTGCAAAATTTCAACAGCCTGCATGCCATCGTACAAGGCTCCAGCTGCTTTGGTTTTGATCGTGGTAGTTCTCGTCTTCCGTCATGAGCATCAACTACGACCACGTACATATCTATCTATATATATATGTCTATGTGTCTATATATATAGTTATATACATACATATATAGATAGATTGATAGTTGGACATACATCTATACACAGTCTGCACGCGTCGACTATTATTACACTACACGTATTCTTCTGCAAAGTGATCTACAGGCCCCAGTCGGACAGTCCCCCCCCTCAAATCATGCAAATGAAAACGGACTGGCCGAGCATTAGAGTTGTTGGTTAGCTAGTGAGCAAGCTATTACATGTACTTCTCCTCGCAAAAGTCACTTAGATGGTCACACACCTCAATCACATATTTCAAACTCAAAGAACGAATATAGAAAGTGTCTTAGACGCCATCTGCCCCACCAAACGGGAACCAATAGCACCTCAACCCGCCCCCAATACCAAGCTTGCTTCGCCTTGTAGCTTTGTTTGATTTTTGTCTGTGAATTAAGCACGGAGATACTACTACTGACTGACTGCATGTTTTAGCCGTCGCTGACCGGCTCCCGTTTTTTTCAATTCGTTTCCACTTATAAAGGGCCTTAGTCCGCTGCCCACCACACTAAGAGAATTCCCTGTTCCTTTAACATCATGGCCATCAAGCTCTGCAGTTGACAGCAAACCAATCTACCCCTCTCAGACAAGTTTTATCTCAGACCCCAAACCCGGGCAAAGTGGGCACGTCCTTCCTTGAGGGCGGAAGAGGCGTCGGTAATCCGAGACAAAGGTCCGGCGGAAGCACTCACATACACGCCGGCTACAGCAGCTGACAGACGAAGTTCCTCTCTAGCAGCGGACACTTGCCGCGACAAACGGCACTGGGCGCCTTTCCTCTGTCTTCCTCTCTCTTTCTCTCTGTGTATCTTTCTCTCTCCCTCTCTCCTTACAAACCGCCACACCATGGACCCCTCCACTAAGCCCGATGACGGGTCCAAGACCAACCTCATCTTGGTGTCTAACCGTCTGCCGCTCACGGTCAAGCGCCAGGACGATGGCAAGTACAGCTTCTCTATGAGCTCCGGCGGCCTCGTCACCGGCATCATGGGCATGGCCAAGCAGGTCAACTTTATCTGGTATGGCTGGCCCGGCCTCGAAGTGCCCGAGGCCGAGCGCAAGCCCATGATCGACTCCCTGGCCAAGGACTTCTCCGCCGTGCCCGTCTTCCTGTCCAAGGACGACATGGACCGCCACTACAACGGCTTCTCCAACTCCATCCTGTGGCCGCTGCTGCACTACCACCCCTCTGACGTCACTTTCGACGAGCTCTCCTGGGTCGCCTACAACAAGGTCAACCGCGAGTTCGCCAAGACCATGGCCGAGAACGTCCAGGACGGCGACGTCGTCTGGGTCCACGACTACCACCACTTCGTCCTGCCGCAGATGCTGCGCGAGGAGCTGGGACCCGAGCGCAAGAACGTCCGCATCGGCTTCTTCCTGCACACCCCGTTCCCCTCCTCCGAGATGTTCCGCATCCTGCCCGTCCCCGTGCGCGAGGGCATCCTCAAGAGCCTGCTGTCCTGCGAGCTCGTCGGCTTCCACACCTACGACTACGCCCGCCACTTCCTCAGCAGCTGCTCGCGCATCCTCGGCGTCAACACCCTGCCCAACGGCGCCGAGTTCAACGGCCGCTTCGTCACCGTCGGCGCCTTCCCCATCGGCATCGACGTCACCAAGTTCGACGACGCCTTTACCAACCCCAAGGTGCTCGACCGCATCCAGCAGCTCGAGAAGAAGTTTGCCGGCCAGAACGTCGTCGTCGGCGTCGACCGCCTCGACTACATCAAGGGCATGCCCCAGAAGCTGCACTCGTTTGAGCTCTTCTTGACCGAGCACCCGGAGTGGGTCGGCAAGATCGTGCTCGTCCAGGTCGCCGTGCCCTCGCGCCAGGACGTCGACGAGTACCGCGACTTGTGGAAGGAGACCAACGAGCTCGTCGGCCGCATCAACGGCAAGTTCGGCACCGTCGAGTACATGCCCATCCACTGGCTGTACCACAGCGTCAGCTTCGAGGAGATGACCGCCCTGTACGCCGTCTCCGACGTCTGCCTCGTCACCTCCACGCGCGACGGCATGAACCTCGTCTCCTACGAGTACGTCGCCGCCCAGAACGACCGCCACGGCGTGCTGATCCTGTCCGAGTTCGCCGGTGCCGCCCAGAGCCTCAACGGCGCCCTCATCATCAACCCCTGGAATACAGAGGACGTCGCCAAGGCCATCTACACCGCCGTCACCATGCCCGCCGAGCAGCGCAACAGCAACTTCCAGAAGCTGCGCCGCTACGTCTACCAGTACACCAGCCAGTGGTGGGGCCAGAGCTTCGTCTCGGAGCTGCGGAGCGCCAAGTCGCAGTAGTTGGGCCGAGGAGGCGAGGGGGGAGTGGAGCGCTGGCTCCAAGCCTTGGAAAAAGAGTGACGCTGTGACCGGCGATGAGGTGAGAGGAGAGAGAGGGGTTGAGAAAGAGAGGGGTCGAGAGAGGGAAGGGGGAGACCGTTCAAAACCATCAATCATTCAATTTTTTAACGAGGTGCTTCAGGGCGAAAAATGGCTTGTGTTTTTTTATTTACATTTTACTACTATTACATGTGCTCCATGCTGAGCTGGGAATGAGAGGCAGTAGACGGCCTTCAAAGACAGCAGTCGGAGGGCTTTTGGGATCACTTTGCATGCGGGTTTCATTTTTCAATTTTTTTTTTTTTTACCAAGTGATGATCTACAAAACAAAACTTCTCTCATTGTGTCTTCATCTTTTTTCTAGTCTTTTTTTCGTCTCTCCTGATCAACACGCATATTGTTTTGTTTTAGTCTAACTAGAGCCGCGGCGTCATACAAATTCTCTTATTTAAATTCGATAATAATACGGAGCAATCCTGTTATTTTACTACCTGAAGATACAAATGTCTCTCTATCTACGCTGTGAAGTTCAAGAACGTCATAATAGGTAAGTTGTGGTGTGATGTTGAAGAAAAGGAGGCAAAAAAGGGGTCAAATGGAAGAAACTGTATAAACCGAGAAAGAAGCGAAGTATCAGCTGAAAGTTCGTATTATTTGGCTAAAAAATAAGGCGCCTGTCCCGCAAAGGGACATCAGAGATAAAATAGTCCACAGCTTGCTAGCCAAATGAAAGGCCTAGGAAGAGAAAAAAAAGAAGGCCAGAGTGCTGGCATTTCGCGAAAAATAAACAGAGACGTAGACAGGAGCAATAAATCAGACATGAAGCTTAAAATAATAGAAGCAACAGCGGGAAACACCTAAAACGCCCTACAGGAGAAAAGCCCAGATCATACCCTCGTCTCCCTGTACCTAGCTGAACCGTTTCTCCACCCGCTTGCTCTTCTCTCCTCCTCTCTCGCTTCGCACCTAGTATGGCGAGTTCACGACGTCGTCCTTGCCTAGCTTATACCGGCCGCTGTTAGGTCCGCCGATCCGGCTGCCGCTGGTCCGGCCGCCGGTGCTTCGCCTGCCGCCACCCAGCGCGGCGCCAGCGATGCTCTCGCGTGTGGGCCGCTTGAGCGACTTGTTGTCGACCATGTTGACCTCATGGGGCAGGGCCATGATGATGTTCTTGTCGGTGCCATACTGGAAGTCGTCGGCCTTTACGTCGTCGCTGTAGCGCTTGATCATGTAGGGACCCTTGATGCCGCGCAGGACCTTGCGCAGGCTCCACTCGATGACGTAGGGTCCTGTGGCCGTGATGATGCTGGTCTCTTCGGCACCCTCGCCCGTGTTGAACTTGGCCGGCGTGAAGGAGACGCCCTTGCCCGTCTCGTGGGCAAACTGGGCGACGTGCTCCGGCGTCAGCGCCAGGCGGCGCGGCTGCGGCTTGCTGTCGGCGGCAAAGGACTTTTCGAAGCCCAGCTTGCCCGCGTTCTTGCCCGTCGACTGCTGGGCGTCGATCAGCAGCAGGTAGGTGCGGCAGGTGCCCAGGATCCAGCGGCCGTCAGCCGACACATCGAGACCTATGATGGGCTCACCCAGGGCGGGGATGTGCGTCTTGGCGTTGATGCCCAGCCGGTCAAACAGGCGGATGTCACCCTTGTTGGATGCAACGGCGATGTGGCCCTTGCCCGTGGTAGCGAGCGCGGAGAAGTCATTCTTGGACACGTACTGCTTGAGCTCCGAGTCGACCAGCTTGCTGCCGGAAAGGCGCGGGTCGATGCGGTACAAGGCATTGTGCGACACGCCCAGGAACGTCGGCTCGTGCGTCATCTGGGCAAACTTATTCTCGGGCGCAAACGTCACCACGGGGATGTCGTCATGCACATTCCACTCGTCGACGATCTTGCCATACTCGAGGTCCATGCGGTACAGCTTGTTCGGGTCGGTGTCGTTCTGCAGAATCATGTTGCGGTCCTCGTTGTGCAGCATGACCTTCTTGGGGCTGAAGAGCTTGCCCTTGGGAGTCTCGATCTTGGAGATGTTGGTTGAGAACTCCAGCTTGTTGTTTGGAGTGTGCTTGAAGACACCGATCTGCGTGCCACGAACCACAAATGAGCGGTCGTGCTTGTAGCCCACGGCCAGCGACTTGTTGATGGCCTTGTCCTTGGGCAGGCGGTCGACGTCATCGTCCTCCTCATCGCTGTCGTAGTGTTCGCTCCGCGGCTGGTCTTCCTCTTCCTCTTCCTCCTCCTCCTCCTCCTCGTGGCGCCGTTCCTCCTCTTCCTCTTCTTCTTCCTCTTCAGCGACGTCGGTCATGGCCAGGTCCGCAAAGGCGTCGGTGACGTAGTCTCTCTCCTTCTCCTTGATCTTGGTCCACTTGACCTCGTTCAGCTGCTCCCATAGGGCGCGCAGGAGGCCTTCCTGAAACCGCTCGAGCGTGGCCTGGTCTTTAAAGCGCAGAAGCCACGAGTAGGCCTGGCCGTCGCTGGTAAACTGGTTGAAGATGAACGACAGGAACTCAAAGTTGAACACGGGGTTGATGTCTGCCACCACAGGGATGCCCAGCCACTCGCGGTCTTTGCTGGACACCTGAAGCCAGTACTGCCAGTTGCCGACTTCGCTGACGATAGCCGTGACGGAGGCGTCCTGCTGGACAAACGAGCCAGACGGGAAGTCGAAGAAGTGCAGCTCGGCTAGCTCCGCAGTGAGGATTTCTCGCGCCGCTGGCGCCTCTTGCGCCTCAGGCGCGGCAGTCTTGAGTGCTGCCTCCGCCGTGCCTCTCCCGCCTGCTGCGGAGCTCGGGCTCCCTGCTGCCGCAGCAGCAGGCTTCTTTGTCGGCGTGTCGGTGACGGTGGCGCCGGCGGACGGCCTGGCGTCGCGCCGGACGCCGGCGTTGGCTGCGTTTCGTCCCGAGAACATGGAGTCGGTGGAGGCGATGGAGCGGGCCAGGGACGGGCTGTGCAGGGGGCTGGCCGGGGGGATCAGCTTGCCTGCGAACTCGAACTGGCGCAAGTCCTCGTCAGAGGCGGTGGTGGCCGGCTTGCGGTATTTGCGCTCGTACTGGCACTGCTTGGCGACCAGCTCGAACTGGCGGACAAGGCTGTCGGGGGTGGAGGAGAGGTCGCACACAAACTCGTAAACGTCGCCGGCGTCGCCAGTCAAGTCGCGCCAGCACAGGACGTTCTCGGCGCCTTCCTCGTCGCGCTTCTCGACGCGGAATTCGAGGGCCTCGTCGAGCAGGAATGTCTTCTCGTCGCGCTCAGCGGCCAAGGGGTCGGTCTCAGCGTCTTCTCCTTCTTCCTCTTCTAGCAGCTCGGCTTCGCCCTCTTCGTAGACGCGCTGGACAACCAGCTGGAATTGAAAATCCTGGGCGGTGCGGCGGATGCGGGCGTTGGCGTCCTTAAAGAGCAGTTCGGAATATCCTTTTGGGGAGAGAGGTCGGACAAGGTACAGCTGGCCCTGGGGCAACTCGATCATAGACTCTTGGCTGCCAGAGCCAAAGAGGAGCTTTGCGGCTGGTTGGAGAGAGCGTAGTTAGTATGGATGCTGATTGAGCGCAGAATGATGCAGAAGTGAAACGCAATTTGAACGCAGGGTTTGGGGGCCAGAGGGGGGGGCTGAGCGACTTACCATTCCGGAGAACGAACATTATTCGGAGGCGCCGTGCAAAAGCAGACAGCAAAAGAGGTCAGGTGGTCTTCTTCCCTGCAAGGGACTTGCAAGGACGTGGAAAAGAAGGACAGTAGCAGCAGCTATCAAGTTTGACTGAAGGCGTACACTGCCAGCGTGAAAATAGAAAGACGTTTAAAAAAGAAAGTAATATTTATATGAAAGAGAGTTTGTGAGGCGAAAAAAGGGAGGGAGGGAATATGACGAAAGGCAGCTCCTCAGCTAACTAAGGGAGGCGAATAGAGAGAGGGGAAGACTTAAAAGCAGGAGATATAGATGGACAAGCAGCAAGCAACAAGCTGCAATGGGAAACAAAGAAACGCGTGAAGGAGGGCAGCGCAGCCTGGGGAAGGTTTGCCAGGTTTTTTGTCGTCTGGGAAGCCTTTTCTTCGTTTGATGGTTGATTCTTTTTTAACAGATCACCAACTTCTATTTTTTTTCTTTCTTTTTTTTAATAACTTCTTCTTTTTTTATTTACTATTTATTTCGGCCCCCCTTTCCGTCTTGTTGTGGGCTCTTTCTCTCTGTCCTTTTTAATTTCTATTTATTTAATTTGGCAGTTGCCCTCTCTCGTCGCCCCGAAGACAGAAAGAGCCCCTCTTTGCCGCTCCCTCTTGCTGAATGCGTCATAGCAACAAGGGCAAAGAGGAAAGAGCTAGGCAATCATGGTTGCTATGAGGGGTGGCCAATCAGGTGTCGTTATTTTGGGGCTGGGTTGTGTGGCTTCCTGCGCTGGTGCCTTCGCGGATGTGGCTGCCTCTTTAATGAAAACAGCCCAGTGATCCATGATTGGTTGATGATTAACACCACTGGAGCCTGCGAACAGTAATTTCTTCCACAGCTCCAGCTTTTCCACTGTATCTTACCCCTCAGCCCTCTAACCCCAGCAGGCCTGCTCACTAATAAAAGATAAGGTTACTCTTACCAGATAATTTTCTCTATCCCATACCATCTAGTAACGCCACCTCTCTAATGTCTCTTGCAGTCGCGTGCTCCAGGTCTCCAAAGTGCGTTTATTACCTGATCTTTCTAATGATGTCGAGGAACAACCAATCGAGGTAACTTACATCTAAACCATCGCAGCCTCGCTGCCGATTAGTATGTGCGCGGATAGGCAATTACGCAGCAAAGCTGCAACAAGTTCTGCTCCGTTGTTTTATCTGCGTCACCTGAGCATCGCCCCTCGTAGATTTTACATCACCATGTTCACAATGATGGGATTTGCTAGAGAATGAAATCATGAGATAGTCACTTCTCGACTCGTATCATGTGTAGTTGATGAGCTTTTGAATTAAATTAAGTCTATATTCTATATTCTATGATGCCAATAAATCCATTTTCTAACGCTGCTGTAAGACAAAAATTCGCATGCCGCTGACCAAATCGGGTGGTATACTAGCTCATCCCCTGATGCATTCTATCTACCCCAGGCTCTAGTGATTGCTTTACCAGGGGATCTCCTCGCCGTCGTTCCCGAGGAACTTGCCGGACGTGGCGATTGTGTATTTGTCGATCTGCTCGAGAGAAGTGCGGGCACTCTCCTCGCTGGTCAGCGGCGGGGCGGCAATGCCGAAGTAATCGGCGAGGCCTTGGCCGAGACTAGTCTGGACCCATCCCGGGTGCAGCAGGCCGACCACCACGTTCTGGTCCTTGAGCTCGACGCTCGCCTTCTTGAAGAGGAAATTGGCCGCCGCCTTGCTCACGCCGTAAGCTGCGCCCACCGGGTAGTTGGTCGTCTCCAGGCTCTTGATGCTGGCCATGGTTGTGCTGATGAGGATGAACTTGGCCTGGCCGGAGGCCGCTGCCGTCTTCTGCAAGATTGGCTGCGTGGCGCGGAAGAGGCGCAGCGGACCGACGGTGTTCACCTCGAAGTCATAGACCAGATCCTCGGGAGTCGTCTCCAGGAGCAGCTTGTCGAAACCAGACGAGCCGCCGGCATTTGCCACGACAACATCGACAGCCGAGACGCCGGCGTTCGCTAAGGTACCAGTGAGGCCGTCAAAGTCGGCGGGGCTAGCCAGACGAACGATGACCAGACGGCTGCCGGCGGCCTTGGGCAGATCGTTCAGCGAGACCGCGGTCGGGTCCTCGGGCCGGCGCACAGTAGCGACAACTGTGGTTTGGGGCCGCTGCAGCAGCTGAGCGACAAAGGAACGCCCAATGCCCTTGTTTGTTCCGGTAATAAGGTAGGTTGTGTTGGCCATTGCTAAGTAAGGATAATTATCAATTGAGTCTAATTGGCAATATATTGCTAGAAATAAAGTCTATGTGACAGTGATATTTTGTGAGAAAGCGAATTATTGAAGCTTGACTGTTGAGACTTGACTGTTGAGGGTTGAGATTGTTGTGGATGAGACTCAAAACCAACATCATCATGTCGAACAAGAGCAAGCAAGCCATTAAATACTCAGATGAACAAACATCTTGAGAGAAGGAAAGAAACAGAACCAAGACGAACAACAATGACGAGATGACAAACTCGAAGATTGTCTAAGCAAGATATCTTTTCATGTTTAGTATCGCAACCTACAGCCTCGTCCCATGGACACTACGCAAGATGCTTTTCTTTGTCGCAAGTTTGATGTCTGTAGTTATGGCACGGCAAAGGCGCACCACCTCTCAAAGCTGGCTTATAAAATTCACCTGTGATTGGCCTGCTTGAGTAGGGGGAAAGGCTACGGACTCGCATCTGAATGCAGAGTGTGGAATCAATTAACTAAGGGGGTTGCTGTATAATCAGCCAGAAGAATTGCAACCTGATAACGCCATTTTGTCGAGGGCGACGTTTGTCAGCGAAATTTGGAATCACCCTCAGCGAGCAATGTGGTTGGAGCAACGCAAAAACAGAAACAGCCCTATAGCTTTCTTCCTCCAATAGCAATAGCGATTTCCCGCGACACTCTAAACAGCTGCATTACGATATCAACTCGAATTTATCAGGCTACTGATAGATCAAGCCAAAGCTCTTCGTATTAAACTTAATTGTTTGATGCTTCGGAAGGTAGTATCTTTATCCCGTTTTTTGTCTATTATGTAAGTGAACTTTGTTTTGCCCAGTATTGCACGTTTCTTCCTAGTCGTTCGACTAGGGTAGCTTTACAATCAACTCGAAGCCGTCAAGGTCGCCCCCTACAATGCTCATCCCTTCTTTAAGAGACATCTCGGTGAAGCTAGAGCTGAAAAGCATCTGCATATGGTAGGGGTCGTGTTGGATAGCTAAGTCGGGTTGTTCAGCAGTCAGCCTGAAAAATCATCTGAGAATTTCAGGATAGCCGGGGAGTCTGGGTCTATGAAAGATGGCAGATTGAATATGCGACAGACTTTATGATGTATATGAAGTCTTCTCTCCTCGACTTCGCTACTAACGGAACTGTCAGCGAAATATCGACTCCTTCAATTTTTGTACCACCACAACAGCCATTCGGTCCATTTTGCCCAGGCTGTATTTCCTCGACATAACTACGATAGAAAATCGCTGATGCAAGCGTTCACATAAGCCTGGTGTCCTGTAAATAAAATTGCTAAAATCAAGGAACAGCAGATCATGAGAGATAATTGAAAGAAGAAAGGGGAAAAAAAGGTCTATTAATAAGTATTGATCTCTAACTGCAAATGGCTTGAATTTGAGTGATTATATATGAAGGCCGGAACCGAGGTAGACAGCGAGCTGGACGATGAAGCAGAAACGGGAGAAGGGGCAGCACCCAGCACATCAATTGCCGCAGGCGAGGATCTGCACGTCCGTCATCTGAATCGTGGTCGGGCTGCCTGAGGAGACGGATAGGATGAAAGAATTGGATCCTGCGCTAATGGTGACCTGCGCGGTGTACGTCTGCCACGTCGCGGACACTTCGCTGGCGACAAATCCGGGGTCGTTGAGCCCAAAGCTTATTGTCGCGCCACCAGCAGTGAGTACCATATACTTGACAGATATCGTATAAGTGCCGGTGTAGGGAAAGGTGATATCCTGTATCGTGAGTTCGGCGTCATCGTCCGCGGAAATCTGGACACACGAGTCATAGTTGCCGCAAGGGGCCACCTGGGTCCATTTGTTGTCAGAAGAGGCCTGGGGTGCCACGAATTCTAATATCCAGTCTGATAAGGGGTCGAAGTCGGGAGCCTTCACAAGGTTTTCGCAGACCGGCGAGGGTGAAGGAGAAGGCGAGACAGAAGACGCTGATGGCTTCAATTTGGACGGCTTACAAGCAGAGGCCATGGCTGCGCCGGCCCAGAGAAGAGGGACAATTAACAAACTAGAAAGCTTCATTTTGAAAACGGTGTGTTTCTCTACCCTTGTGTTGAAATCGCTCGTGAATCGGCGTCGCAGAGAACTGAATTGTCTGACTGGAACAAGGGGAACGTTGAGGAGAGAAGAAAGGGGGTGCAGCACCTCTCTCTTTTCTACAACTACGAAAGGAAATAAGAAACAAATGAAAGTCCGCATGGAAGTGTACGGCGTATATGTCCTGCCACTAGTTAACTATTGATTTCACTTAGACTAAGGGGATAAAACTCAAATAACCAATATTCAAGTGGGCTGCGGACGAATTGATCGCATGTAACTTGGTAGTGTGATGCTCATGAACCTCAATAAATCGATTAATTCTAGGGTGTCGCCAAAAAATAGTGCCAGAAAGAGAAATCCCCCCTGTCACTCTTAACCGTTTCCAGGTAAGCTCGGCAGCTATTTTGTGTGGTTACGTGGAAAAATCCACTGGGATAGAAATTCAGAGATAGATCAAGTGCCATCGCGTATGAAGGATTCTCGATCTCATTCTTTTGTTTCTATGCGCAGATGAAGCTTGCCACGAAAGATGCATCGTGACCGTTGTCTTGGCTCGGGACGGGCACGAAGCGATCGACGATCAAGATGTGGGGGAAACATGCTCTTAGTGTCTTGGCAGGTGGCTGCTTGATGCTTGATACGGAAGGAGCTCAGGGGCAAGAGTATCACTAATACTAAGGATTATACCAGAGCATGGGGTCATGAACAAGGAAAATAAGAGAATACGCTGCAAATTCTCTGATGAACAAGCCCATGACAAGACAACCCTCTCGATGGATTAATACCCAGGACAGTACAGGCCTGTCAAAGGAATAGAGTCTACAGGCAGCGTGGCACGAAAAGAGCGTCGGTGTCAAGGCAAGCCGCCTTCCTGGGGCCACGACTGAGCAATAGCGGACTCACTCGAAGAACAGCTTTGGGCGCTCAGCCTCTAGCAGGCCAGTACTCTCAGTGCAGCGCAGACCGGCCGGTTTGTACGTGGCCGGTGGGAGTCGCTTGAGGAGCAACGAGGCGAATGCTGGTCTTCCCGCCAAATACTTTCCTCGTTCTCTTTTACTGGCACAGAGTTGCAGCTGGCTACGCACTTGTCTATTTCACTATTGCACGTAGAAGGTTGAGCATCTATTGATGCGTACGTCGCAGGAAATCCATCGGTGCCACTCGGTGATCTTTCACAGATCTTCCGAAGCTGCACACAACCTTTGGAGCCGATCTCCAGATGGCTCCATCAGTCAAAAGCCACAACACAATCCCGCTCATGCGACCAAGTAAACATCATGGTCACCAGCATTGCCAGTCACAGAAGAGCGCGCGAACGGATAGAAACTAGATGCGATAGGAGAGCTGTACACGGCATCATTCTGGGCTCTTCATTAAAGACTCCTCTTCCAGGGCCAATTCAAAAACCAAAAAAAAAAAAAAAATTGCGACAAGCCGGGAAAGGGAGCAGCTAATCTTGCTTATCTTTAATATTTTACCACATTTTCAGGGTCTTTGACTCACCATCTTTCACGACCGCCTACACGTCGTGTTTTAGCCACGTGGGGGGGGGGTCGCTATTGTTTTCTGTCGTGGTAGAGACACGCGCCTTTTTGCCTCATTTCCTTTTAACGCGGGGGCTGCAAGGCTCAGCTCTGGACTTTAAAGAACACAAGCACACAGAGGGTGCACGTTAAGCCTCTCCCGGATGGTGGTGGAGCTTTACTTGGTGAGTACGCCTTGGCGACCCATCGTGTAGCCTTGCCCATCTAGTAAGCAAATGCTTGACCTCTGTTCTAATTAATGAAAAGCTTTAAACCGACCGCGGTACACTAATCTACCGTTTGCTGATGGACACGTTTGGAGGTCTTAGATCGACTGCCTCATATAAAGCAATCTCTGCCTCTGAATCCAGTATACCTTACGAATTGTACGAGCATTTTGCATTTGTTGCAACCAATCTTTATGTGCTGAGAATGAAAGCCGACTCATCTGCTGGAAATGGAAAAATTAGAGAATTGGAAATTTGATATAGCAAAAAAAAAAGCAAAAGAAAGAAGAAGAAAAGAAAAGAAAAAGAAAAGAGAATAGAAGCTGGAGGAGAAAGAGGTGAGATCAAATATGCTTGAAAGTAGAACAAGAGAGATAAAAGAGAAGACAAAGCAAAAGAACAGTAGAGTCGCCTTCACTCTCTTCTTGATCTCGTGTGCGTGCAGATCTCGAGATAACGATCCGATTTGACAGCCTTGTCGGCGAACGTCCCCAGAATATCCTGATTGATGGCAGACGCCGTCTCCTCTCGTTTTTATGGTTCTTTCATAGCCCGGAATACAAAATGCGGAGATATTCATGATTGAACCTGTCAGACGCGAACTCTGCAGGGCCATCCGTTGCGCAATGCTTTGACGCCAAGAGCACGACGAAACTAACTCTGCGCGTCGTCATCCGGACGTCCGCTGCATGTCCCAGCAATTTTTTGAAGCTGATGTCTTTTTTAGCTGTATCCAGTTTTTATGTAAGACAGAAGCCAGTCATGTTGTGAAACACGCGTAAGATGCTTTTAGAGAGGGACTCTGCACATGAAAATGGATCCGTTTCAGAATGCAAGTGGATCGGAGGTTTACGCCGGCATTACGTATATCTGGCAAAAAGAGAGAACGCACACACAAACAGTGCAGGATAGAAAGGATAAAAGAGCTGGATGGCAATATGTCCGGTGCTCGATGGTTGCAGGCGATCCCGTCCTAAACGCAATGACAGGAAAACCAAAGCAGCCAGGCAGGGAAGCAGGAAGACCAGTCTCAAGTTGATTGTTCGTGGGCCAGGTTTTTATTCCTCTTCATCTCCATCGTTCTTTCACATCCTTGTCCTTTTTCAGCCTCTTCCAGAACATCTTCAGCTTTGGCGTCGAACTAGGGGGCTTTGTCGTCGTGTACAAGCCTCATCATCAACAAGGCTGAGTTTCTATTCTCAGCTCACCCTCCACTTCTATCTAACCACTCGCCGCCGCCCTCTGCATTGTTACCCGTCTTAATTAACCACCTTGTTTTTGTCCGCATCCTGTCTTGTTTTCTTGTGTTTGCACAACAGCTGCTGACGTACGTCTTCCTACTTTTTTTTTTTTTTCATTGCTACTGGTGCTGGTAGATTATCTTTGCATATATTTAAGCTACAACATTCCAATACTATTTAATTCTTAATTTCCCAATCCGGACATTCCATCCTCTTTCCTATCGATACTTGCGATTGACTTCGACTATTTTGTCGCTCGTTACTATCTCTTTGGTAATCTGTTCTCCTAAGATGAAGACGGGCCTCCTTTCTCTGCTCGCCGCCTCTGGTGCGCCAGCGCTGATCTTGGCCGCCGGGCTATCCACCACCAGCTTGGGAGCGGCCTCTCAGCCGGCAACCGTGGCAACGGCGACGACAGCCACCGGCGCCACCTCATTACCATCTCTCATTGCCGAGGTGCCTAAATGCGCCCTCGGCTGCCTAGCATCAGCGTCTACCCAGCTCGGCTGCGATGCCACTGACCTGACTTGCGTCTGCCGCAGCGTCGCCAATAACGCCACGGCATCGCTGGCCGCAGAGCTAGGCTCTTGTATCCTACTTGGATCGTGTGAAAGCGGCGAACTGAAAGGTAGGTTACTTCTTTATTCTCCCATTTCGAAGAAGGGGGGGGAAAGAGGAGAGATTTGGGATCGCAGCTAACATCTTCCAGTTATCGAGTCGCTGGCTCCCCAGATCTGCGCTCAGGTGTCGACGGCGCCCTCATCTGTGCTTTCGGCGGTGTCATCAGAGATCACATCAGAGCTGGCTACGGCGACGCGCGCAGGGGCGGCCACAGGAACAGGCTCGGCCTCATCGTCTACCAGCGGGAACGCCGCGGCACCACCAGCCGGGACGCGGGCCACGATGGCGCTGCTGGCCATCGGTGGTGTGGCAGTTCTAGCGGTGTATGCTTTATAAGAGAAAAAAAAGAACACTACGCAGAATAGAGCTTTCTTCTTCCTTTGTTTTTATTTACTTTGATAGGGTACACGCTGGACGGCCCGTACGGGAAGGCCTTTGAAAGCGAATGATAAACGGGTAATAGGCCTTCTTTTGCGCCTGGCTTTTGGGACATATAATAGTTGGACGCATCCTGTTGTAAATAAACTGACGGATGCATCATTTCATACATATATAGACGGATATATTTCCTTTCCCTCCTGTGCTCAAAGCCAAATTGAGCCCTACTTTATTCTCATACCAAAATCTCTTGAATCTTGCTTATTTTGTATATTCCAAAATCCGTATTTTCCAATGTTCCTCATGCCCTGACCTCCACCTTGATGTGCCACACACGCCGGCCCTTGGCATCGAGGCCCTTGTCGACAGCCGCCTGAACGGGGCGCTCCTCGCCGACGGGGAGGATGACGTCCAGACCGCTGGCCAGCCAGAGGGGCGCCCAGAGGGGAGCGTCTGCGTCGGTGGCGGGCACCGCAATGGCGGCCTCGGCGCGGACAATGATGGGCGTCGCGGCGGCCTTGTCGGCGTCTGCGGCGGCGGAGATGGCGTAGGTCAGGCGCACCTCGTAGATGGGCGAGCGGCCCTGGCGGCTGATGCCGTCGTCCTCGAGCCAGGCGTTGGTAAAGGTGGCGGCGATGTCGGGCGCAGCGACGTCGGCGCGCGGGGCAAGGGGCGGCGGGTAGATCTCGACGCCGCGCCAGTCGTCGCGGGCGACGCCAGGGAACTCGGCGTCCTCGGCGGCGTCGCCGGTGCGGCACGTGGTGGGGAGTTCGCGGCCGACGGGCACGGCGCTGCCGCAGCGCGCCAGCACGGGGATGGAGGCGTGCCAGGGGGCGGCGATGGAGTGCCAGGCGCCGGCGGCGCGCCACTCGTAGGGCGCGTTGACGTTGAGGAAGCCGTAGGCGGTGGAGGGGCCGGCGGGCTTTGCATGTGGGGAGGACGACGCGGGCGACGCGGGCAGGTAGACGTCGGCGGCGACCTTGCCCGGCTCGTAGACGCCGGCGACCAGCAGGGCGTCGCCGAACCAGAACTGGGTGTCGCCATCGAGCAGCGGCGGGTTCCAGACGGCCGGGTCGTGCTCGTAGCCCCAGCCGGTCCAGCGCATGGGCGGCACGGCGGTGCGGTGGGCGCGCAGGGCCTGGGCGTAGGTGTAGGGGACGAGGGCGTAGCGGCGCTTGATGGCGGCACGCACGAGCGGGGTGGCGGCCGGGTGCATCCAGGGCTCGATGACGGCGCCGACCAGGTTGTCGGCCTCGGACGTCTTGTAGCAGTTGATGGCGAAGCGCGGCTGGTGCGCGCCCAGCTGCACCCAGCGCACCAGGTGCTCGGCCGTGGGCTGCGGGCCCTCGAAGCCGCCAATGTCGTGGCCGTAGCACGCCAGCAGGCTGAACCCCGCGTTGAGCGACAGCGCGTTGGCCCCGCGCATCCCCGCCCAGCTCGTCACGTTGTCGCCGCTCCACGACGAGAACGCGTACCGCATCGTGCCCGCCGTCGCGCTGCGCGTCAGCACCACCGGCCGCTCCGTCGGCGCCGCCGCCACGCACGCGTCGTGCGAGCTCTTGCCCATCAGCTCCGTGTGCACGGCCCGGCCCCACAGGCCGACGCTGCGCGGCAGCGGAGGCGATGAGCCGTCGGCCGGCGTCAGCGGGACCTGCACCGTCTCCAGCGCGCACTCCCAGTCGTCGCTGAAGATGTTGTACTCGTTGTTGTCGTTCCACATGGCATCGATGCCCACCGCCTTGAGCGCCCGGCAGCCCGCGTACCACCAGTCGAAGCCCGCCCGGCTCGTAAAGTCAATGTGGCTGCCTTCGCCGCTCTCGCCGCCGCCCGCGCTCCACAGCCGCGCCACCGCTGTCGTGCCCGTGCGCGGATCTTTAAAGAAAGCATTGGCCTTCCTCAGCTCTGGGTACGCCGGGTGGTTCGCCAGCACGTACGGCTTGATGTTGGCCAGCAGTCGCACGCCGCGCTTGTGGCACGCCGCTGTGAACTCCCGCGGCTCTGGGAACCGGTGCCGATTCCACGTGAATACGTTGCGCGTCTTGGGCGGCGTTTCCGCGATTGTGTATCCGGAGCTCATCTGAAATGCCGACACGGGAATATCGTGCTTCGCGCAGCCGTCCAGGAAGCCCAGGATCGCGTCCTCTGCCCGCGGCTCGTCCATCATCGAGTACTTCATCCCGCCGCTGATGTAGCCCATCATGTACCGCGGCGCCAGCAGCGGGTAGCCCACCACGTCCGCGTACAGGCGCACTACATCTGCCACGCTGTCGCCTACCAGAAGGTACTGCTCAAGGCCCCCGTACGCCTGACGGTACACCTTGAAATGACCCCACATACCATCGATCTCCGAGCCGATGTTCCAGGTACCCCGCGCGTGCGACGTCGAGAAGATGCCCACACAGCCCTGCGGCGTGACGTGCAGCAGCAGCGGAATGTGCTTGTACAGCGGGTCGGTGCGGTAGGCGTCGTAGCCGAACGTGTCGCTGGCCGTGATGCTGAAGCCGCGGCCCCCCAGGTTCATTGGTGCCGCCTTCTCGCCCAGGCCGACGTACAGGCCGCCCTTTTGGTAAGACGAGTAGTGGGAAACGCCCTTGCCGTCGATTACATACGACCGGTAGCTCATGTCGCGGTATACCGGCTTCTGGAGGTCGTCCCGGAAGAGCGAGACGATCGGCGCATGATCCCATTCGACAACGGCCTTTACGCTGCCCACCTGAATGGCGCTGCTGCGCGCTTCGGCGTCGACGGTAACGACAGGATCAATGGCACCTCCATCACTTGTTGCGGCGAAGTTTGGCTCGAGCCTCTTCGCGCTTGGGAATGGAGGCAGAGGATGATCCGGCGAGGTAAATGTGGTCCGGAAGATGCCTGGACGGAGGGCTTCGAAGGTAAAGTCGTAATGCGTTCCGGTGACTTCATCAGTAGATCTCAGAGCCACAGACGCTGCAGCAGGATCTGATGGCTTCAAACCTGTGCTTGGCTCGCGGAGCACATACTTGGTAGGTGTATGCTCGAGCTGGTGCAACATGGTGAACAGGAGAGAAGAGCGGCAAGGGAAGGCGGGAAAGAAAGGAGTTTGGAGAGTTTAGAATAGGAATAATACCAAGAAGCCTATTACGAAATTGAGAACACTGTGAGAGGTATTCTACGACAATGGCCCTCAACTTACAGAACAAAGAGCTCCGGAAATCGCAAAGAGCGGCGCTAGATGCAGCGAGAACCCGAGAAGAATGACATACAGACACGGCAGAAGGGGGTAGAGGAAGACAGAAAAATTCAATAGCTTAAAAACCAACAGAAGAGCAGCCAACGGAGAAGACACATTGAGCGAAACTACGAAGGAGATAGACAGCATATGCATGGGCATGTTGAAGGATGTGGACATCAGCAGACCGGAAGCGGAGGACATCTCATTTGGCAGCTATAGCTAATACGCGATTCACGAAGAAGGATATCTGTGAACTTATTGGAGCCTAATGCATGGCAGAGATGCGAAGAAGTGGAGAAGACAGATGCAATGTGGAGAGAACGCCAGTAAGCTGGCTTAGGAACGGGAGGGAGATGCAGCATTGGAAGATGGAGATGTGCCGGGGATGACCAAACATCCCTTGGAAGAGACAACTTAGTGGCAAATGTTCCATGGGAAGAGCAAGAGAGTAGAAGGAATGAAATAGAAAACCAACATTGAAAATGACGCAAAAAAGAGAATGCGAGGGTGAAGAAGAAAGATTCGTAGGCAATCGAAGAGAAGGCCAGTTTCAGCAACAGCCAACACGATGAGCTACCGCAACATAGCGGCGTCTATCCTAGCCCAGGGTGAGAAGAGGCGGACTCTTTTCATTTGGAGCTAGCCATTTGGAACTCTGGAAGCTTTCGAGCTTCCGCCAGTCGTTGGGGAATGAGGAGAAAAGAGGAGAGGATGAGAGGAGAAACGCAAAAACGACGTTGGTCATGAGAATGAGAAAAGACAAAATGGCAGGCCAATGAGAGTTTGGCTAGGCCAGCTGTCTCAGTGACGAGCCAACCAATCAGCCAACCACGTTGAATACGTGCTCGCCCCTTGGTAAGAACGGCTAGAGCATTTGTAGTGCTTAAAGCAGGGCTAATGCCTCTACATGTACTGCTCCCCGTACTTCAGGAGATGGTATATTCGCTGTGGCTTTGCTGCTCTTTCAATCGCATCAGCCGCATGCAGCCACGCCCACTCCGGACAACAACAACATCATCATCATCGAGTTGATCTTAACAACTGTGTGTGTCTCTTTTATCCAAAGGCCGGATGTTGCTACGGCACCGAGGGAAGAAGTGTAGGCTCGGTGTCTGTGCAAGTTCGGTGTATTCAGATTGGATCGGGCCCTGGCGACTATTAAGCGGTGAAGCTTCAAAGGCCGGGCCGCCGCTTTGTACCACCTGGTTGCAATTGAACTTGGCTACAAAATAAGGTTTGTCTAGAATCGAACCAAATAGGAAATTCCAACCGCAGGGTTTTGCGATAAGCTGGGGTTCTACTGCCTCATCGGCTTGATGCATTATTGGTGGAAGTTTAGACCTTTGAGGTGGTGAGATGCTAGTGTAATGATTAAAAGCATCAAAGGAAACTTTACGAGCCCATAAGCATGTTCCAGTAAGCCATTGATATTAATACTATTGGGCAGCGAAGCTACAGCTTCTCGAGTTTAACAACTACCACCGGCGGGCCTCATGACTTTTGCGTCCTTCGTTCAGGCAGAGTGTCTCGGCCTGCCAGGTTTCTCCATGAAGATCATTGCCATGATACGCTGGTTTCCCCTTTGGGAGGGTAGTATTCATTAACATGAACGAGTAATACGTTCGTGTTGTATCGTATCCATTTTCCTCCACATGAATGCTCGAGGGTTGCATCTAGAATCCTTCTTCCCCGCACGCCTGGGGATAGACAGATTAGCTTTCACATGGCTCCATGGGTTATCAAGATGGACGGCTTCTGAAAATGGAGGAAAAGAGGACAGCCCGCTTTGGCGAGTGGCGATACGTCTTTCGTCTGTTCCTGCGCCGTATATAAAGTGATGTAATATGCTTTCCTTACACATCCCTTTCCTGCCTCTGTTTTGTTGTGCCACTTCATTTTACCGTCCCGTGTTCGATATTGTGGTGAGGCACATCTTCTTGGGATCTCTAGAAACAACTTTCCTCTTTACTTTAGGTGATACGAAGTATCTAGACATCATCTATGAGCGTAGAGAAGTCAGACCCTGTCCCTGGCGGCGGGCCCGTGGAAGCCACAGCGACTTCTGCGAAGGTGGAGGCGGTCCCCGAGGCAGCAGCCGTCCACCATGATATTCAGCCTGCGCCTCGGGGAGATAATTACCGTCTTGATGCTGCCGCTGACCTTCTCCGCAAAGCTGGCGCCGAGGCGGAGGGCGGCGACCGCGTCGTCGTGTCGCCTGCCGACAACAAGCGCATCCTGCGCCGCATCGACCTTGTCATCCTGCCCATCCTCCTGACTGTGTACTTCCTCCAGGCGCTCGACAAGGCTACGCTGGCATACGCATCCGTCTTTGGTCTGATTACCGACACCGGCCTGCACGGCAGCCAGTACTCGTGGCTTGGCTCCATCGTGTACCTTGCGCAGCTGATAGCGCAGCCGGCGCTGGCATGGCTGCTTGTCACGATCCCCATCGGCAAGCTCATCAGCTGCGCCGTGCTCCTATGGGGTGTGACGCTGGCGAGCATGACGGCGGCACACAACTTCAGCGGCCTGATGGCGAGCCGCTTCTTCTTGGGCCTGTTCGAGGCCTGCGTGGCCCCCGGCTTCCTGGCCGTCACCCAGATGTGGTGGCGCCGGCGCGAGCAGACGGCGCGCGTGAGCTTCTGGTACGCGATGAACGGCATCACAAATATGGTAAGCTGCCCCTGGGCCCCTTTTCATCCAGCTGTCTTTCACGTTTCCCACTCTAACATCTCCTAGTTTGGCAGCTTGATCACGTATGGCCTGGGCCACATCAACTCCCCGGTGCTACACTCTTATCAGGTAAGCGAAGCACCAAAGCAGGTTCATAGGTTCGAAACCAAGCTGACAAGAGCTAACATACGATTTCTAGATCATATTTCTCTTCTTTGGCGTGATCACCGTTGCATTCTCCATTGTCATGCTCATCTTCATGCCCGACTCTCCGGTGGAGGCCAAGTTCCTCAACGACGGCGACAAGGTGCTCGCCGTGGAGCGCCTGCGCATGAACCAGATGGGCGTGCTGTCGCGCGAGTGGCGCTGGGACCACATGCGCGAGGCGCTGCTGGACGTCAAGACGTGGTGCTGGACGGCGCTGCTCTTCTCCATCAGCATCCCGTCGGGCGGCATCTCCACGTTTGGCCCGCTGATCGTGCAGTCGTTTGGCTTCGACGCCTTCGACACCATCCTGTTCAACATCCCCTTCGGCTTCGTCCAGCTGGTCGCCACCGTGGGCGGCGCCTACCTGGCCACGTACCTGCGCATGAAGGGCCCCGTGCTGATCCTGCTGTGCCTGCCGCCCATTGCCGGCTGCGCCGTGCTCATGGTCCTGCCGCACACCGCCGCGCACAAGGCGCCGCTGCTGGTCGGCTACTACCTCATCTCCGTCTACCCGGGCATCACGCCGCTCATCTTCGCGTGGTCCGCGCAGAACACCGCCGGCGACACCAAGCGCAAGTGCACCACAGCCATCATGACCATCGGCCAGTGCGTCGGCAACGTCGTGGGCCCGCAGCTGTACACCACGGCGGAGGCGCCCGGCTACGCCCGCGGCCTGCGCAGCAACCTGGCCCTCTACGTGGTGCTGATCGCCCTGTCTCTGCTGACCATGGCCTACCTTGCCTTCCTGAACCGGTCGCACGCGGCGCGGCGCACGGCCGCGGGCAAGACCGCCGTGCTGATCGACCTCAGCCTGTTCTCGGCCGCGGAGGCGGAGCAGATCCAGCAGCAGCAGGCAGCCCGGGCGGGCGAGCTCGGCGGCGAGGACGGCACGCCGACGGGCGACCGCGCGTTCGAGAATCTCACGGACCTGCAGAACGACGAGTTCATGTTTGTGTACTAGAAGGCTCGTAGGCAACACGTAAGAAAGAAGAAGAAAAGAATGAAGTGTAATTATCGTATATTTCTCAAAATAACAAAGACGTGCAGCCATTGTAACAAAGGAAATCAGCATTCCTAGAAAAAGAGAGACAAAGCGAAACGTACATCACGCGTACAATTACAGAAACATACAGACATACGGCGTTTTCCTACTCATGCCTCCACATCCACCTCCTCCTCGTCCAAGAACCCGAGGCCGCTGTCGTACCGCCGCCGTTTCTTAGCCGACTTGCCCTCGACTGAAGCCGAGACGGGCGACGGCGACCGGCTCGCTCGGCGCGCGGATTCGTCGCCTTCGCCATCGTTGTCGTTCTCTGCGGCTTCGACGCTGGCGACGCTGCTGCTGCGCCGGCGCGGCCCCAGAGAGAACAGCCGCCGGCCGGGTGCCATGCGTCTCTGCTGCGCCGCGCTCGTCGTCGACGCGGACGAGGACGACGAGGTGGTCGCAGTAAGCTCGCTGCCCAGCATGCCGACGACGCGGGCCATCTCGGCCTGCAGAGTGGCGACGGCGGCGCGGGTGCGCTGCTGCTCGGCGGACAGGGCGGCGCCGAGGCCGGCATTGTCGACGCGCAGCTGGCGGGCGGTGTCGTGGGCTTCGCGCAGGCCGCTGTTGACCTGCTCGATCTCGCCGCGCAGCTCGTGCACGCGGGCGTCGCGCAGGGCCAGCGCGCGGCCGTGCGCCTGGTGCGCCTGGTGCGCCTTGTCCAGTGCGCGGCGGGCGGCCGCCAGCTCGCCCGCGAGGGACTGCGCGCGTGCGGTCTCATCGGCGCGCGTAGCCTCGCTCGCAGCCAGGGCGGCTTGCTTATCTGCGATGGCTGCGCTTTGTTCGGCGCGCGCAACCTCGCTCGCAGCCAGGGCGGCTTCCTTGTCTGCGACGGCAGCGCTCTGCTCGGCAAGGGCCGTCTCCTTTTCAGCAAGAGCGGCATCTTTATCAGCAATGACTGCGTCCTTGTCAACAAGCGCGGCGTCCTTGTCGGCCAGGACGGCCTCTCGTGCGGCCAGGGAATCGCGAGCAGCAGCCAGCTCGCCCTCGAGCCGCTGCACCAGCGCCTCCAGCTCTGCCACGTCGCGCGCGTAGCTGGCCATGGCGCCCTTGAGGCGGTCGAGCCCAATCTCGAGCTCGGCGATGCGCGCGTCGCGGCTGGCCACAGCGTCGACGGCCATGGCGGCTTCGGCTGCGCCGGCAGCCTTGGACGCCTCGGCGGCTGCTGCTGCTTCGGCGACCGCTGCCTCCAGTTCCTGAATGCGCGCGTCCCGGGCCGCCAGGTCGCGCACCAGGCCGTCCATGGCCTCGACGCGCGCGCCCAGCTGCTGGCGCAGGCTGCCCTCCAGCGCGTGGTACTCGTCGATCTGCTCGTCGGCGTCGTGCACGCTGCGGGACAGCGTACGCAGCCGCGTCAGCAGCAGGTCCAGCACCTGCGCGCCGGGAGCGGCCAGCGGCAGCTCGATCTCACCCGGCGTGAGGTACTCGAGCTCGAGGCGCGCTGTGCGGAACGCCGCCGCGAGGCCGGCCACGACGTCGCTGGCGTCAGCAGGCGGGCGGTCGCCGTCGCCGTTACTATCTCCGTCACGAGCCCTGCCGTCGGCGGCAAAGCCAAGACCTGCCAGGCCGGTTGAGAGGTCCGTCAGGGCCACCGTCTTGTCCGACAGAGCGCGCAGCAGACGTGTGATACGGGTCTCCAGGCGACTGGCTGCTGTATCATCATCGCCGCTCTCGCCATTAGGAAGAGCCGTGCCCGACGTGTCCAGCTGTGCATCGAGGCGTGCGACGAGTGCCTGGTACGTCTCGAGCGCGGTCTGCAGTTTCTCTGCCTCCCGCTGCAGCGAACCGAGCTCGTCCCGCAGCTGCGCTTTCTCTGTGTCTGGAAGCGACGCCTGCACCTCTGCATTCACGGGCTGCCAGGCCCGAGGTGGCGTATCAAGATCAGCAGAAGGCATTCGCATCATTGCTGGAAAGCTGCGAGCGGTCGGCGTAATGGGCGAAGCAGCTGTTGGGCTCGTCGCAGGAGGCGTAGGGAACGAGCCCTCGCCAACTGTACGGCGTGGCATGCTGTCTTCTTCTGCCGCCGCCTTTCGTTTCCGCGTGGCAGACCTGCTCGGCGTGCTGCACTGCAGCTCAGCCATTGTCGTGTTGCTGAAGAAGACGTCACTGTCTTCGTTATCTGTGTTCATGCCGTTGTCTAGGTTCGTCATCATAAAGTCGTTATCATCGTCATCATCAATCGTAGATGCAAATGGATCTCGCGCGGCAAGTGTCCAGTTGACCATGCGGTCGTCTGCTTCGGGTGTGATAGGATTCAGCAGGATGGTCGTGTCATGGTGGTCTCTCGCGCGGTCCCTAAGCTGCCGCTGAAGCTGAGTCACCTCTCTCCTGAGCTCCATGACGCGCTCGTTGTCTTGAATGATTGTATCGTCCGCAACGTCGTATTCAGTATTGTTGTCACCACCGACGTCATCCATATGCCGCTTCTGATTCTGGGCCAGCTCTTGCAGCAGTTGAATTTCTGCGTCTTTTTCAGCGACCGCTGCCCGGAGACGGTCCATCTCCGCTTGGGCCTCGGCGGCGCGCTGCTTCTTTTCCGCTCGAATCGTGTTCATCTCCTCGCTGAGGCCATTCCGTCGAAGGCGGCGCTTCACACGGCCGTCCAGGACCTGACGCAGCGGCAGGAAGTTGACTTCACCGCTGAACGGCCGGGCGGGAGCGTCCATGTTCAGAATGCTGGAGAAGCCGAGATCGACGCCACTGCCGGGAGACGACGACGTCTGGCGAGCTGGCGTCGAGTGCCGACGCCGGCTCTGCGACGATGAGGGGCTTTTGCCTCCAAGAGTGGTACGCCGGATCATGGGTGTCAGGCCCGTCGTGGCTCTCGATGGACTGCTCATCGAAGGGCCCGGATCTGAAAAGCGGACTCGCTTATTAGATCGTCTCCCGCGGCCATTTGATGGTGTAACACAAGTAATGGACGAAGCATCACGAGACAGGGTGTCTCTTGCCTTGTCTTGCATTGCCACATCGTTGGTACTAGCAGCTGCATTATACACAGTGGAGAGGTCCGATATGCTTCGACGCGTCCGGCGCAGAGCAATCGGGAGATCCAAGCCGGCCTCTGCAGACATGATACGATACAGAAAGAAGGCAACTTCAATGAAACAAACGATGACAGGAGTGTCAAAAGGCTTCTGCCTTCCAAAAATTATATTAAAAAAGTGGGAAGAAGGGGAACAGAAAGTGGATGTTGTTCCTATTGGGCGTGATTATATTCGTATAGACATAACAACATACATGTCGAAGCAATGAAGAGAATAGAGAAAATGAAGAAGAGACGAGTCGTGTAATTCTCGTAGAAGAGCAGACAAAGGAAAGGCAGCCCTAACAAGAAAAAAGTAAACAAACCAGTTGTGCATCCACAAGGGCAAACGGTCCACAAGTCTACGAGGGCAAAAGCAGACGCGCCGTTCTCAACGGCCGTGAATGCTCCATCTTGTACCAGGAAGCAAGCATGACAGACACGGTCGCGTATTTGCGGACCCGTAAAGTGGTTCTTCTTCTTCGCTGCTGGAGACAGTTCACGAATATAAGTGGCAGCCTCTACGTCTTTTCATCGAGGTGAAGCTGTTGTTGAGTTGACCCTTTGTTTACTTTTGCCTATTTCGGTCTAGTTCACTCCTCTTACACTGTCCTTGTAGGTGGCATTCCACTATAACTTCCCGTCCACTAGCGCTGATTGGCAGCCGCTTGTACTGTAGCTTGTCGACTGCGGGGCAGCAAACTCACTTCTGGCTAGCAAACGGACACTTCTGGACCACTCGACTGCAGCAGAACAGGGATATTAATGAACAGACAACTGGCATTGGCAAGGTTTTGAAGGAACAGCGGTGAATGCCTGCAGATGTGCAAGCTGTCATTAGTTGAAGGATAAGAAGCTATAGGAAGTGTAACAGGAAAGTCTAGAGATCCTTCATGAGCTGACATTCCACCTGTGTTGACTAGGAGGACTAACTATGAAGAAAACAAATATGAAGAATATCTGGAGCAATGGGTATTTCGACAAGATAACTGAGGAATGGACTCGTAAAAAAAGAATGAATGTCAAAGCAAGTAAAAGAGAGGGAAGAAACGAATAGGCTCGGGTCCATCCACCCTTGCTCCTAGGTCAGCCCGCACGGTTGAAACAAGTTCACAGCGTGTGGATATCCCCTCCCCCCTACGACGACCGCGACAGGAAGTAGTTGGCCGCCACTATCTTGCCCAGCCCTAGCGCTTTCTCGAACGCGCCTACATCGAAGCGCATGCGGGACATGCGGGACACGGGGTCAGTCCAGCCCGCTGCTTTGCGGACAGCCTCTGCGTCCAGGCCCTCCGGCTGCTCCCATAGGAAGAAGGCGTAGCGGTGGGCTGCGCTCGGCGGCGGAGGACCGGGCGGCACGTACCCGACCAAGGGGGCCACATCCGACGTCAGGGGGGCCCAGCCGTCAGCCGCAGCCGAACCCAGAACCAGGTCCGTCTGGGCGCCGTGCAGGATGGGGCCCAGGAAGGGGTAGGACGGGAAGGGTGCGTCCGGGTCGAGGGACAGCATGAGGTACTTCTGACCGCTCTTGGCGGCGGAGGCGATGTCTGCAGCGAGGGCCAGCGCCGGGGACTGCTTGGCCTTTGTGGGGTTGAGCTGGACGCCGGCCTGGGTCAGAGCCTCGTGGTCCGGGAATTGGATGCGCAGCTGCGGAGCCGCCTTCTCCTCCAGCGCCTTGACAGCCGCAGCTACGGCAGGTGAGAAACGGGAGGTCATTGTATCGTAAGATGCAGATTAAACGGTGCAATGCGTATTGTAGAGACGGAAAATTGGAGCTGGATTACACCGTGCAAGTAGCTGTATTTTGGCTTTTTGTTCTTCTTCGAAGCACAATTCAATGATGAGCGAAAATCCTGACCCTCTGGCACAAACCACAAAATACAAAAAACTAGTCCAAAGCAGATTTTTCAATTGTCCAGTTCACAAAAGGGATGCAGAAATCAATGTCATAAAGATATCATTCCTCGAGGAAAGGCTAGTCAGATCCTTTTGGGGATTTATAAGGCGTGCCTTGACCTTAATCCCGGTCGAGCTGTACCGCATCGGGCGCCGGCGATTATTCAAGAATGCCGTCCCATGTTTAGCACCATTCGATTATTTCGATTCTTTTCCGTGCTTTTCTATTTCTGGCTGTCTTGGCATAACACGTTCCGATTTTCTTATTTTATGTTTTTCATGTTAATTTTTTGTTTTTATTTCATATGCACACGGATCTTTCCATCCTTGCCTCCCACGTTTTCCCATTGTTTCCCTCCCCCCTTCTCTCCTCTGCCCGCCCGTCACCCGTACAGCCGGCAGGCCTCGCAGTCCAGGTGGCGGTCGCCGACGCGACAGGGCTCGGCCAGCATGAGGTACTGGGTGACGTTGGCGCCGCTGCCGCTGTCGTCGGGCTGCGTCCACCAGCAGACGCGGCCCATGACGTTCTCCTCGTACCAGGCGTGCTTGTCGAAGCAGTACCAGAGGCCATCGCGCTGCGCGCACTGCCGCAGGCAGGCCGTCTCCTGTTCGGCGTCGGTGCACTGCGGCGCCGGCTGGTAGCCGGCCGGCTGCGTCGCGTTGGCCGCCAGCCCCGTCGCGTGCCGCGGCAGGTCCGTGGCTGCCGGCTGGTGGACAATCCACTGCGACGACGTGGGCTCCTCGGTGACGGAGGTGACGGCGGCGGTCGGGGGCGCGCTGCCGCTGCCGGCGGGGGCACCGGTGGTGGTGGCGGTGGGCGTGTAGATGAACGTGTGCGTGGTCACGACCGTCTGCAGGACCGTCGCGGGGAAGCTGGTGGGTGACGCCGCGTGCGGCTCCACGGTGACGACGTGCTGGATCTCGGTCGTGGTGCCGAAGCCGCCCGTCGTGGTGACGCCGTCGTCGGGCGGCACCGTCCACACCGTCGACCAGGCCGACGAGAACGTCAGCGTCGTCGGGTACGTCGTGATCGACGGTGTCGCCTTGGGGTCGTCGAACACGCACACGGCCGTCGTGCACGACGGCTCCGCCATGGCGCGGACCCAGCGGCCGCGCGCCAGGAGGAGGAGCACCAGGCTGCCGGGGTGCAGCCAGTGGGACGACCTCATATTTTTCTGCTTTCCTGCTGCAAAGAGAGGCACGAGCACAGCAATGCTTGCAAATTACAAAGCGCTGATGAGCTTCTTCCTCTTTTCTATGGCTTTTGCGTATTTTTCCTCACAAGATTTTCCTAAGGTGCTGGGCCACGGCTACGTCAAATACTGACCCGGGCATACGGACGGTTTCTAACACGCCTATATGCTCCTCACCCGCCTAACTCCTCGTAACTGTTAAAAGAGACTATTACCTTTCATTTCGACGTAAATTGTAGCTATGTGTCCAAGAGGTTTACCGGCTATAATCAAGCTGCCGGCTTGAGATGCGGAGGCTCTGGAGCTCCATTCAACCGGAGACTGTTCAACTGGAAAGATTGGAACATACTTCCACTTGGGTCTTGCTTCATCTTTTGGAAGATTGAAAATAGAGAATGTGTAACTACTGCTGCGTGTCAGGGAGCATAAACAGCACCAGTATACAGATTAGAGCAAGAAGCGATTCTTCACACCAATACAGTATACACACCGTAAAAAGCACAGTATTATGCGCCCCACACAATTCCTTGTAGGCTTATTTTGCTCGCGGAAAGAAAAAGGAAAAAAAAGTCGATTTCTCGACTCTTCAACTACAGTTGCAGCGCACAACGTTTCCGACTGTATCTCTTAGATGGACAACATCAACGATTCAGGCCCTTGGTAGTACGGTGTACTTCATGGCGAAAAGAGTTTCGCATTCTTTGATTTTCATTAGACTACTCCTGAATCTCACGACGGTACTCTCAGCGTCAAATTTGGATCAGGACAAAGGTAAGATAGCCAGGAATAGCTAGAAAACCGCTTTGCGGTTCCTGCTCAGCTTCGTTTATATATGCAGTGTAGCCTGCAATTCTCTATCTAGAGCTACCTATACTTTTGTAACTCGGATTTTAAATTGGGCTCTTCCAGGCTG
Source organism: Hawksworthiomyces lignivorus (assembly GCA_002917075.1). Taxonomy (NCBI): domain Eukaryota; kingdom Fungi; phylum Ascomycota; class Sordariomycetes; order Ophiostomatales; family Ophiostomataceae; genus Hawksworthiomyces; species Hawksworthiomyces lignivorus. Next base: position 220,772 of record NTMA01000060.1, read on the forward strand.
GCAATTGTTTGCGTGCTGTTTGGCTCTCATTCCATCCGAAGATTGACCGTTAGATCTCGCTGTGAAAGATTTTTCTGGGTCCCCTCTTTGGAGAGCGAATTTCGTCGCTCTCTCAACCTTCTATAGAATGGGACCCTAACTTTCTAGGCGGACATGCCATGTAATGGAGCAGATACAGTTCTGCTGGTAGAGAGGGTAGAGAGGAGTGTTTCCACGTCCCGTTAGAAACGGTCCCACGGCAGTCGATGCACCCACCGGCTCTTATTCTTCTCGCCGGTCGCTGGCCGACGCGTGCCCGCTCCGGGTAGTTGCGGGCAGCGCGTAGCCCCAGCCCTCGCGGCGCTCGAGAAAGCTGCCGACGCGGTCCTCGCGGCTGAGGAGGGCGTTCTGGCGCTGCTGCTGGTAGAGGGTGCGGGCGACAGTGCGGTGGTGGTCGTCCTGCAGCTCGAGGATGGCGGAGGAGTCGGCGGAGGCGCGGGTCAGCTGGGCCCAGCCGGCGAGGAAGAAGAAGAGCAGGACGACGACGGCGAAGCCGCCGTTGGACATGAACTGCTCCTCCTGCTTGCCAAAGGTGCCGGCGGCGCCGGGGTCGCCGCCCTGCTCGCGGTGCCAGCGCTCCCAGTCCTCCCACGTGGCGTTGTAGGCGGCGCTGCCGGCGCGCTGGCGCCAGGCGCGGTCGGCGGCGCGCGGGTCTCGCTGCTGCTGCTCCTGGCGCGCCGCATGCAGCTGCTGGCGGGCGTCCAGCTCCCAGCCGAAGCCGTAGCGGTCGTACAGGCGGCGCTTCTCCGGATCGCTGAGGATGTCGTTGGCGGCGACGATTAGCCGGTAGCGCTCGAGCAGCGTGGCCGTCGACAGGCCGTGCAGGTGGGCTGGCGCGCAGTGGTGCAGGTCCGGGTGGTACAGCTTGGCCAGGTCGTAGAAGCGCGCCTTGTGGTAGGGGTCGCCCTGGCTCTGGTGGAAGATCTCGTAGGGCGTCGGGTTGGCCTTGGCCGGCCAGTGCAGGTCACGCTTCTGTCGCGGGGAGTGGGCGTGGTGGCCGTCTCTGTGGTAGTGGTGGTGCTGCTGGCGCTGCGGATGCGAATTGTAGTCCCGCTCTTGGCTGTCGGCGCTATCATGCCGCAGGAGGTCGTCCTCGTGGAAGGCGGTGGCAAAGGTCCGAACAGCCATGATACGACTGCTGCTGCTTGGATTGCGAGCTGGACGTCCGCTCGAAGAAGAAAACGACGGCAGGACCGTCCGTCTTGGAGATTTTGAGAATGGGTAGCGGCCGTGATGGCGGCAGCATGGGCAGCAGCCCATGAGCGATGTTTTGACAATCATGACTGCAGCAGAACCAAATCGTTGACGGAATTGAGGCAGACAATGATGAGAAGTGTCCGCAATGCTCGCAATGCTCACAATGCCAACAATGTCAATAATGCCATCAAGTTTTCCACAACGACCACAAATATTTGCAATGGTAGCGGCCGGTGCTTTGCTTTAATAGGGATGTCATACGACACGCGAGTTTGGATCCGATAAGAGAAGCCGTCGGCTTAGACGGCGATGCACACGTGCGGGAGACCCCTCAGCGAGGACGACAGCGCCTCACAGTTGCCCATTGCCGCAGTCCGACAGGTCCCGACTGCCGCCTTCCGTTTTTGATTGGCCCTCTGGTGGCAACGTCCTTTTTTGACGTTGGACCCCCAGGGAAGGCACAGAGCTCCTGCCTTCCAGATGACCCACTGGCCACCTCATTGGCTAGACTGCTGAGCTGTCGCCTTTATGTCCCCGCTTATCACGTGCACAAACGTCCACTCGGTGTCTCCCCCCCCCCCTGTCCGCTGCTACGCCGCCCGCCTAAAAAGAAAGAAATATTTCTTCGGCCTTCCAGGCAATTGAGCAGACACCACACACACAAAACCACAAAATCACAAACTGCAAAACCACCTCCATCCGCACAATCCACACAAAACTACCTGCCATACCAAACATCCACACAAACGCCCAACAAACAACCCTTCAAACTCGACGTACACAAACCCTAACAACAAATTCAGTATATTGCCAACCTAACAAACGAAAAATACGAAAACATTTCTGCATTATCAACATCTCGAGCCTGCATTTTCTCTCATTGTGAACTAGTGACTCTAGAAGTCTCAAGATCCATCTCGTTAAGCTCTGTCAAATTTGCCTCCTTTTCCACCACCTCTTGAGGACCTGCCCACCTTCCTCTCTATCGAATAAAAGCATCCTTGCCCCCGCCTGTGGCGTTATCCCTGTGGCACTCTACTTCTACCCACGGACTAAAGAAGAAAAAAAGGTTTCCCGCCTTTTCCTGCTGTGACTTTCTGAGATATTCCCAGTCAGCAAAAGAGGAAACTAAACGACGAATCCTCTGGCTTCTCCTTCCCAGCAGCCGGCTGTTTCAAGAACAACTCACTCCTCATCTATAAGTCAGCCAGTATCAAGACGAATATAAAGCGAACAACTACCCTGGAGACGACTCCGCACTGCGAGCACACGATCTATCTACCTCGCATAATTACATTGGCTAGCAAGGCAAAATACTTGCTGCTCTGACCCAACATTCCAAACGAACGACCATCTCCTTCCCCCCCTCTCCAAATTTACAGATACACACCGCAATGGCAGACGGCCTTGTCGAACAATTAAAAGCAGCAAAGCTGAGGTGAGCTCACAACGATGGAGATCAGTGCTGTTTCATGGGCCGGCCTTGCTAACTCGCATATCCTAGTGATGGCTCAGGATCCGCTGATGACTGGAAGAAGAAGCTGAACATTCCAACAAAAGACAACAGACAACAAACTGAGGTGAGCTTTGCCAAAACATTATGCCTTCTTACTGTTTCTATGAAGCCAATTTTGTAGTAACCTTCGAGGACAGGATGTCACAAACACAAAAGGCTTAGAGTTCGAGGAGTTCGGTCTCAAGCGGGACCTGCTGATGGGCATCTTCGAAGCTGGTTTTGAGAAGCCATCCCCAATTCAGGAAGAGAGCATCCCCGTTGCGTTGACAGGCCGTGATATCCTCGCCCGGGCCAAGAACGGCACCGGCAAGACCGCCGCCTTCGTCATCCCCGCCCTCGAAAAGATCAACCCGAAAGTCTCCAAAATCCAATGCCTCATCCTCGTCCCCACCCGTGAGCTTGCCATGCAGACCTCCCAGGTCTGCAAGAGCCTGGGCAAGCACCTCAACATCAACGTCATGGTTACCACCGGTGGCACCGGCCTGCGCGACGACATTGTCCGCCTCCAGGAGGCCGTCCACATTGTCGTCGGCACGCCCGGCCGCATCCTCGACCTGGCCAGCAAGAACGTCGCCGACCTCAGCGAGTGCCCCATGTTCATCATGGACGAAGCCGACAAGCTCCTGTCCGCGGAATTCACCCCAGTTATAGAGCAGCTGCTGCAATTCCACCCCAAGGACCGCCAGGTCATGCTGTTCTCCGCCACCTTCCCCCTGTCCGTCAAGGACTTCTCCGACAAGAACATGGTCAGCCCCTACGAGATCAACCTCATGGACGAGCTCACCCTGCGCGGCATCACCCAGTACTATGCCTTTGTCGAAGAGCGGCAGAAGGTCCACTGCCTCAACACCCTCTTCTCCAAGCTCCAGATCAACCAGTCCATCATCTTCTGCAACTCCACCAACCGCGTCGAGCTGCTGGCCAAGAAAATAACAGAGCTCGGCTACTCCTGCTTCTACAGCCACGCCAAGATGCAGCAGCAAGCCCGCAACCGCGTCTTCCACGACTTCCGCAACGGCGTATGCCGCAATCTCGTCTGCTCCGATCTCCTCACCCGCGGTATCGACATCCAGGCCGTCAACGTTGTCATCAACTTTGACTTCCCTAAGAATGCCGAGACCTACCTACATCGTATCGGCCGCAGTGGCCGTTACGGCCATCTCGGCCTGGCCATCAACCTCATCAACTGGGACGACCGGCTCAACCTGTACAACATCGAGAGGGACCTCGGCACCGAGATCCAGCCCATCCCCGCTTCCATTGACAAGAGCCTCTACGTCTACGACAACCCCGAGAGCATCCCACGTCCTATTGCCACCCTCGCGAAACCTGCAACGCCGCAGACTGCTCCGGGACAGGCTGGCCCTCCTACTGGCCCCCAGCAGCAAAGAGCGCCCCTCCCTGGTGGCGCCCAGTTCCCGTCGCAGGGCCAGCAGGGCTTCCAGCAGCAGCAGAGACCGCAGCAGGCACAGCCGTCTCTGCCACAGGCCTACGGTGGCTGGCAGAACCGCGACGGCAACGCCAACTCCAACGGCGGACAACACCGTGGTGGATATCAGAACCGAGGCCAGTCCTCTGGTTTCCGCGGCGGCCGTGGACGTAACGGGTACCAGGGCGGTCGGAATCAGAACGGCGGTGGCCGTGGCAACCGCGGGGGCCAAGGAGGTGCGCCTCCTCCTCAGCAGCAGGCATAAACTTACAAACCATTGCTTAGCCTAGGAAAACCATAATACGAAGCAACTATGGAGTTTTCCGCATTAGGCAGCTTGGTTGCTTCATTTTGTTTATGCCTCCATTTTCATTTTCATTTCATTTCCTGTATATACCTTGTTGGTTTCATTCGTTGCTTTTGTTCATTCTCATGCGTTACTGTCTGCAAAAATCGGCTTGCTATTAGACGAAAGGTTGGGTCGGAGAAAATGCCCTTGGCTGCTTTCACGAATTCGGCCACCATACAAGCACCCTTTAACAGCTCTACTTCAAAATTCCGCATTTCGGCATATCGGATCGCGATGCGGTCTCACATCTCTACGAAGACTCGGCGATAATGATGACTCGCAGCAACAGGCGTTGCAACGTTGGCAGATTCCTCTTTAGTTGCACTGCTTTTCAGTGTTCTCTTTTCTGCTGCATATTTCCACCTTCTTCAGTTTACATTCTTCGCCTTTCTCTGGCATCTTTTTTTGTTTTTCTGTTTGCTTGTCTGGCAGAGCGAACGTCGGTTGGCTCGCATCGTCTTTTACCGATGAATAACGAGTCGGTTCCCTCTTGCGGCCAATCACGGAACACAAATTACCCTGTTTTCTTGACACCAGATCTGCGATGGAAAGACAGATCTCGTGTGTTTCTAGGAGCTTATTTTGTGCCAATTCTAAGCTAGCGAAGAAAGGAGCATAGTATTTCATATGCCCTAAACGTCCGGCATCCTATCTGGGCCATATTACGAAGTGGTATATGTCGCTGGAATCGACCTTGGCTGGATGCTGTCTCGGAGGGTCTGCATTCCACCGCAATCGGACGAGACACTTTCCGTTTTCTATTTGGCTCGGGGCTGTGAAAGGAGCCGAGCATCTCTTTCGTTCTTCTTTTCATTTTTGAGGTTTTGCTCTTCTGCTGCCTCGTCTTACGTCATGAGCAAAAAGGGGTATACCAGACATGCGATTTTTGGCGTTATGGGGCAATCTTTATTTGACTAGGTACATCCGGTGGACACCTGGCATGGTTTATTTTTCTGCTGTTGTTTTGTAAATCGGGCTACATTTTTTATTGGCGTTGGAAGACTGGTTCGTATTGGCCTCGGACAATGGTATTTTGACGTGGAATAGGGCGTGAGCCAGCGGGGAGGAGAGCACGACAAACAAAACCATGGGATACGAAACGAAGGGGTGGGACCAGCGAGCTGGCCAGGTGACGGAAACGACAGTGATGATGCAAAGCCTAGTGCTTGTGACAATGGAGCTCCTGTCGTGGGTGAAGGCGTTGTGTGACAGGCGAAGGACGCTTGGGTAATGGGATTCTCAACCGATGGGGACACATGTTTCCATTCGTGACAACCGCCCTTGTTTTGTCCAAGTGGGATTAAGCGTGGTTAAGAGGATGGGCGGCTCTGTTTTCCAGCAGAGATGAGGGGTTGTGTGTGTGTGTGCCGACGATTGTCATGATGTATCATGATGGCGGATGTTTAGCATCGTCCAGGATTGACTTCTGGCGGTCTCAGCATAAACATTTGCGTCTCAACACATCGAGACGGCAGTGCAAGGTCGCAGCTGCTTCACGCATGTCGGTTGGACTTCTGTCGTCCAATACCCACGTCCGTTAGATGTCGAAGCGTTACCGGTATCACAATTGGTGCCTTTACCAACGGGCGGAAGAGGTCACAGACGCAGAAGAAGCACTGGCGGAAGAACCAAAAAAAAAAAAAAATCAAATAACGAAAAAAAAAAACCCCCTACTAAAAAAAGAGAAAAGAAACTACAAGGGGGGCCGCTAGAGGAATGGACAGAAAATGCAGCTGCTTTCTGGACTTGCGACAAAGTTTGGACAGATGGCTCTGTAGTGATGGGCGATGAGGAGTTCCGTATGATATCCTCTGACATCTCCTGGTCTTATTTCCTCTAGGCGACTCTTACAGGGATCTACATAGCTAGTCAATATCAAATGTGCGCCTTTCCCCCTTACAAATTTTCGCTTTCTCGTAGTCATTGTAACACTGTGCTAGAAAATGCCAACTTTCACCAAGTCAAAAAGATTGGGGTGCAGCTTGCCATAGACAGACCACCTTGGTCGTAATCTTACATTGACTTCATATGCATGGCAAGGAGAATTCCACCTGTTCAACGCGTGACAAGTTGATTAATATAATTTGAAGAGCAAGAGCAGCGCATCCGAAATGTAATGTATTGCGCTGCGATGTAGCCGATAGTCAAAAACTGAAGCATCACTCTCGTTCAAAGTAGATCATCACACAGGGAAAGCGCAAGGCTGTGTGGGCTATTGCCCCCAGTTTCTGCCGAATTGACCGCTGTTCAGGTGGATGTGGGGCAACGCTCACTCAACAAAAGCTCAACTTAGAACTCGTAGAGCTCTTCTCAACGTTGTAACACGCTCATCGCTTGAGTTGCTTGCGCTGAACAACATTTGATTTCTTTAATAACATGTTTTGTTTACACTGAGTAATCATTCACAAACAGAATCTGCTGTTGTATCCTTTGCCATCGTCCAGCCATCATGCTCACCCCGTCGGCGCTGGACAAAGGGCAGCAGTTCTTCCCTCTCGGTAACACGCCGGCTAAGAGCTTGACGAGGATTCTTCCACAAGGTGTGGACGCTGCGATTCTGTGTCTTGGATGTGGCGATATTCGAAACATATTGTATACTGCCTACGTTGAGCAGAGTTTCCGTGGGTGCTCCTCTAGCTTGCTCTCAGCCATATCGTGCAATACCTAGCTGAGGCTAACTGTGATGAGACAGCTTCCCGCAAGCTCGATTTTACCTGCTGCGACTACGTCGAGCATATCATCAGTGAGAACAACAGAAACCCAAGCCTTTTCTTTGCTTCCCTTTACTGATTTGCTAATACCTGCAAGTCCGAAATGTTCTCTTCTTCTCGTTTCTCATCGATGGGCTGGCGGACAACCAGCAGGTGGACCAGCTCTGGGACGTGAACTATCACATGTACCTAGATGATGCCACGCTTGAATTTTTCTCAGGTCAAGTGACCAAGCTGTCGCAGGCTGCGACCTCTTTCGAGGCGTGGCGGGCCAGCCGCTATGGTCAACACTTGCGGTTCTGTGATAGCGCTACATTCCGTGATTTTCAAGCTGGGCTCGCCAAGTATGAGCACGCAGTCGCACAGAAGGCGACTTCCAGCTTTGCCGAATCATTCAAAGTTGACATGGACAAGATGATCGCCGAACGGGAGCGGGAGACGAGCAGGCCTGGGAAGATATTGACCGCATTTCGCTCAATTGCCCCGGTTCTCGGCTCTGTCGAGGCCATTCCTGAAAATTATTTTCACTACGGTGAACACGGCATCACGACAACGCCACCGCCACTGGACGACCCAGCGCAGAGTGTCCTGGTTCCCAATCCCGCCTTTGCTGTTGCCTTGTCCGAGGATATGGATATTCACTACGGGACAGCACCCACGATGGGCTACCATCTGACGACTGCGTGCGTCAAGCTGGCGGGCGCGTCTCCGCTCAGAATTGACTCGACGGTGCCTGGAGTGGACAAATTAGTCAAGGCCGCCCGGGCTGAATTTCGAGCCATGGTCCAGGCCTTCCAGGCAATTCGTGAGAGGCTGGTAATCCGCTTTGTGACCGCCGACGCTCTGGCATTTTGCCACACCCTGCAGCACTGTCTGGCGTCACAGACGTCTGTTGCATCCGCGCCTTCCGCAAACTGGTTTCGAAGACAACTGGATAGCCAAGGTCTCACGCTCGATCCCGTCGAATATGGTGCGAAGCCGAGCGCAGGCGACAGCGAAGCCAGAAAGGCACCAGTATCGTTTGATGTTATCGACACGTCCAACCTCGCGGATCTCATCGGTGCCTTGAATTTGCTCGTGGCAGGCATGCCGCTACTAACAAACGCGCCATATTCCGCTCTTCTGACAGAGTTTTTGACGCAACGAGTAAAGTCGAAGCAGGAGATGTTCCAAACCATGCTCTGCAGCGACACCCCTACAGTAGCCCTGCTCCTTGGCATCACTCCGGTCGAATACTACACAAACGCAAAGGCCATGTCGGCCTTTGACGAGCTTGTCGGCGCATCTCTGGGAGCCGGTGGGCAGCAGTGCCAGAGTCACCTCACCTGGAGACTAGACCATTATTTTGCTGGCGAGCGTGGGCCCCGACGGAAGGTAAGCATCAGCCCGGACGCCCTTGCCGCTGTCTTCATGTCTGTGTACCTCGAGATGTTCTTTTTTGATGCCGACCCGGACATTTTGTTCGAGGGTTTGTCGCGGGAGGCCTTTATGCAGCAGTTGAACAGGAGTAGCCGTCCCTACTTTCATCGCGGCAGTTTAGCTGCGTTCATGGGCGTAGTCAGAGACCGCGTCTCCACCGATTGGGCGGCTGCGTGCAAGGCATTCACGAACTTGGTTGCTCAAGACAAAACGCTCATGCTAGGCCCCAGATTCAATCACGACCTCGCCGCACATCTGAACATGTGGGGGGTCTACACCGAGCCCTGGGCGGCCCCCAAAACTCGGTCAAAGAAGCTAGCCAGTGGCGTCTTGAGTGCTTGGGACTCGGTTCCGGACTTGGTGGCTATCACTCTCGTAGTTCCACGGGAATGCATAAATAAACTCTTTGATGCCAACGTGCAAGGAAACGCACGGCCGGTCTTAGTTGCGGGCGTGAAATCAAGGGAGGAGAAGAAACGCGATGCATTCCATAGCCGGTTTGCCGATGTGCAGTTTATTTATGGCACTGTCACCACCAAGAACTCTCGCGATGCGGCCGATTTTGAGGTCGACATCCAGCAAGACCCCAAGAGCCAGCAGGGGAATGGCCCACTCATTGTCTGCTTCTACGTGCCAGCGTCTTTGCTTCAGGCAGCAACGCTAACGGATATGGTAACCCTTGAGATCAACGCAGATTTTCTATCTGTGACTTCCTTCGGAGAAGTCTTGGAAGATAGTACCTTCATCTTTAGGTGTCCCATCGGGGATCAAGCGCATGTGTACATCACCAAGTTCTTTCCTGGCCGCGACGGATATCCGGTCGCCTCTCCTCTTGTGTCTCAGCCGGCCTCTCTGGAGCAAACCCCGGCACAAGGTGTGCATCAAAGCCACACCATTGTGACCGTAGCCATTGACCGGCCGACGGGGAAAGTCTCGTCTCTGACTGGGCATATTGATATTGTCTCTGACGAAGGAAAAGAGCTCATACGAGACAAGAAAGTTGAAATTAAGCTGGAAAAGACATCCTCTCCTTTTGTCCTGGACGTTGTATTTGGGAAGCGCAAGCTTGTCTGCTCCGTGCACTTTCCCGTGCCGGTTGCCGAGACGGCGCACCTTCGTGTTGCCCGTGCGTCGACCTGGATTGAGGTGGCTACCAAGATTGCGGTACCGGTTCAGACGCCATCGCTCAGCGGTTTCTTCTGGCCGATGTACCCGTTCCTGTTGGACAGCAACGAGACAGAAAACAAGGTGCCGAGTGGCCGCCCCGTCACGCTCTCGATCACACACCTCAATTTGGATGTGCTGCCCATCATCGACGTGTCCAGCACAAACAAAAAGGGGCTGCTGTGGCTGACGACTTTCACATCATCCATGTACAGCAGCCGCGAGCGGGCGATCCGCCAGGCGGCTCAAGGGGATGCAAAAGCCCTTGGTCTCAGCGGCGACGCGCGTGTTAACTTTAAAGAATCTGTCTTCACCATGTTCATGGTGGCGCCCGGCATCCAGGGCGGTCAGACTGGCATGTTTGCCTTGAGTCAGCCAGACAAGAGTGGCCCGCAGATGTTCCTTGTCGTGTCAGCGCTCCGACTCGATGGCGCCGGCGAGTCCGTCGTGCTCGACGCTGCCATCCTGCTTCCTACGAAAGAGAACATCTCGGATACGGGGTTCCGAGCATTTTTAGCGCTGTGCGACAGTCTCGACATCTGCGAGCTGGTCGTGAATGACGATGAGCTTGCGCTCTGGAAGACGGTCATCCCATCGCTCGTCGAGCGCTGTCGCACCTGGGAGCACGATCCGGCGACGTGCGAGTACCTAGCGGCGCAAAAGAGTGCGACAGGTACAGCTGCCACTGTTGCCGTCTTCCCGCCGTCGCTGGAGCGCGGCAAGCCACTCCTCTGCAGCTGCGGCCAGGGCAAGCTGCCCGAAGGGTTCACCAGCGTCCCGCTCTGGGAGGACGCCGCGCCGTTTGCGACACGCATCGCCATCAGCCCGCTTTTCCCGGAACCATTTGCCGAAGAATCAGAGCTGAGTGCGCTATTCCCACGGCCTTTTCCGGTAGCGCCGGCACCGGCCGGGCGATCACTGCCAACGAGAAGTGCGCAGTCGTCACCCGACGCGAACCCGACGGTGGAGCGCCTCCGCCAGTTACAGGAGACCCTCGAGAAGGGCAGGTGTCTGAACTGTGGCGCTACCGAGGCAAAGACAGGAGGTGCGCTGAAGACCTGCGCGCGCTGCAAGTTCGCCAGCTACTGCTCAGCAGAGTGCCAGAAGGCAGACTGGCCCAAGCACAAGCGAGAATGCAAACAGATGGCGGCGGAGCGTGAGCGTGAGGAGTGAACGGATTATGTACGAAAACGAGCGTAGGACATCTAGGTATGCAGGAGTTTGGCACTATGATTTCATGACATTTATCCAGAATCACCTGCTGTATCTTTGCAACAAATAGGTAAAGAGAAAAATGTACGAGGAATTTCATTTAGATGCATCATCATTACTACACGAACACTAGTTTTGCCAAATAGTTGAAAAAAAGGAAAAAAGGAAACCTGTATCCAAACCTCCCAAAGCAACTTGCGTCCAAATGTTCAAAACCCGGGGGAAAGAAAGAGAGAAAAAAAAGAGACATGCACACCCCGTTTCTCAGAAATTAAGGGGGTGACGCCAGCTGGCTGATATGTACTGTGGTCTGGGGCCGGACCGGCGTCTGCATGTTGATCTGCTGTTGCTGCTGCTGCTGCTGGTGTAGCTGCTGCTGCCGCAGGGCCTGCGCCTGCTGCTGGCTGCGCCGGACAATGTAGTCGCGGTTCTCGATGGTGACGCTCTTGGTCATGTGGTTGACCTTGTAGACGCCGACCAGGCGGGCCGCCAGCTCGAACATGTTGTTGCGCAGCGAGATGACAATGAACTGCGCGTTCTTGGTCCGCTCCTTGATGTAGTTGGCCACGATGGACACCTGCAAGCAGTCTGTCAGCACACATTTTTCATTTTTAAGAGATGGGAGGGAAGGTGAGAGAGAGGGCAAAAAAAAAAAAAAACTTACATTGCGGAAGTCCAGGGCGGCGTCGATCTCGTCCATGACGTAGAGCGGCGTGGGCTTGTAGTGGTGGAGGGCGAAGACGAGGGCCAGACTGCTCAGCGTCTTCTCGCCACCCGACAGGTTGCTGATGTTCTTCCACGACTTCTTAGGCGGCATGACGCTGAACAGGATGCCCTCGGAGAAGGGATCTAGCGAGTCGACCAGCTCGAGCTCGGCGTTGCCGCCCATGGTGATCATCTGGTACATCTCCTTGAGGCGCAGGGAGATGATGCTGAAGCCCTCCATGAAGCCCTCGAGCCGCAGGCGCCGCAGGTCGTCGCAGCGCTTCTTGGCCGCGTCGCGCTGGGCCACGGCCGTCGCCAGGTCCGACGACCGCGCCGCGTGCTCCTCGACGCGGCGGCGGTACTCGGCCAGCACGCCCAGGTCGATGTTGGTGTTCTGCGTCTTCTCCTCGAGCGCGGCGATCTCGCCCTTGAGCGTCTCCTTGTTCATGCCGGCGAGCTCGTCCTTGCTGTACCGGGTCAGCTCCAGGGGCGCCGAGCCGTTTGGTACGGGAACAGGCGCTGCCTGCACGACTGTGGCGTCGCCTTCTTCCTCGTCTGCAGACGACGACGACGTGTTGGTATCGGCATCAGAAGATTCGGCAGCCGAAGAGGCGTCGGCAGAGCCGTCAGCGGCTTCGGCGTTCTCTGGTGCGGGCGTGCCCTCGCCGTCGCGCAACACGGTGGTGTCTGGCTGGGGCTCGGTCTTGATGGCGGGCTTGGAATACTCGAGGTCGTGGATGTCCTGCAGGCGCAGCTTGGACAGCTTGTCCTCCCAGTACCGCAGCCGCTTGTGGTTCTCTGCCAGGACCTTTTGGTTCTCCTCCAGCTTGTTGCGCATCTCGATCTCGACGGCGCGCGTCGCGTTCAGCTCGGTCGTCTTCTCGTCGAGCTCCGCCTTGAGCTCGGCCAGCACCTGCTTCTTAAGCTGCAGCTCCTCGCGGGCTTCCTCGACGGCCGCCTTGAGGGACTCGGCCTTGTCGCCCTGGTTCTGGATCTCCAGCTCCAGCTCTTCGAGGTCGCCCGAGGTCGCTTCGATCTCCTTGGTGGCCTTGGCGTGGTCTTTCTCGAGCTTCGTCTTCTGCTTCTCGGCCTTGGCCTTGCGCACCTCGGCATTGGAGATCTCCTCGTTGTTGGACGCGAGCTGCTCCTTGGTGGCGTCGATCTTGGCGCGCTGGGCCCGGAGCTTCTCGCCGCCGACTTCCATGATCTTGTCCTGCAGCGACTTGATCTCATCCTCGACGCTCGCCATCTCGCCGTGCAGCTTCTCGACCTCCTTGTTGAGCTTCGCAATCTCCTTCTCCAGCGCGGCGATGCGGCTGTCGTCTGACTGCGACGGCTGGTGCTCTTTGCTGAGCTCCTTGATGCGGCGCTGGGCATCTGCCAGATTCTTGGCGGCGCTGCCGATCTCGAGGTCGATCTTCTGCATCTTGGTCTCCATCTGCGGGATCTGGTCCTTGAGGAAGCGCAGGCGGGCCTCCAGCTCGCGCTGCCGGTCTTGGAACTCCTGGAACCGCTGCTCCAGCGCGTCCCGGTCCACCTCCAGCTTGGCGACTTGCTCCTTCGTCGTGTCGGGGACCAGCTTCGAAGACATCAGGCCCTTCTTGACTGTGGTGCCACCACCGGACATGGTACCGGACTTGTCGATCAGCTCGCCGTCCAGGGTGACGACGCGCCATCTCTTAGCGCCATAGGCGATGCGATTTGCCTGCGCTAGGTCGGTGGCAACAAGGGTGTCCTGCAGCGCGTGGTAATACGCAGGGCGGAAGCGGTCTTCCTTGGCCTTGATCAGGTCGAAGAGCCGCGGCGCATTTTCTGGCGTCTTGATAGGCGCCAGGTCGCGGGCGCGGAGCTTGTCGAGACAGATGAAATTGCCGCGGCCCAGGTTGGTCTTGCGAAGATACTCGATGCACTGCTGACCGGCCTCGACGGTGTCGGTCACGAAATTGTCAAGAGACGGGCAGGCCGTCGAAATGGCGACGTCGTACTTCTGGTCGATGGTGCCGAGGTTGCCCAGGCGGCCGTGGAACCCCTCAATACGGCCGGATTCCTTCATGCGCGTCAGAGCCGCGAGCACGTTGCCCTGTGACTGGGTCTGCGCTAGGCTGGACCGGGCCTCGTCGGCCTTTTGGCGGGCGTTTGAGAGCTGGGCACGGAGCTTGGGCTCTTGCTGGGCCAGGCTCTCGAGCTCGGCCTCGACCTTCTTGGCCTCCTTTTCCAGACGGCCCTTTTCCAGCTGGCACTCCTTCAGCTCGTCAGCCTTGGCGTTGCGGCCCTCTTCGATGCTGGCAATCTTGACCTCCATCTCTTCGAGAGCTGTGGCGCCGGCAGTTGCCTTCTCCTGGAGGATGGCCAGCTCGCTCTCGGCGACGGCGATGGCCGACTGCTTCTGGTTGACCTTCTCCTTCCAGGGCTCGAGTGACTTCTGCTTGGCGGCGATCTGGTCGGAGAACTCCTGGGTCTTGCCCTTGAGGCTGTCGCGGATGCTGGCCAGGTCGGCCTCCTCCTCCTTGATCTGCTCCTCGAGCTGGGTGATCTCCTCGGCACGCGTCTGGATCTCCTCGGTGCACTGCTCAATGGTCTCCTCGGCCTCGGTGGCCGACTTCTCCGCATTGGCAATGGTCTTGTCCAGCTTCTTGCGCTTGTCGTTTAAGAACTTGCGCTTCTCCTCGAACTTGACGCGCTCCTGGTCGAACTTGGCCATGTCCTTGGCCAGCTGCTGGGTCTCTTTCTCTTGCGCATCGAACTGCTTGCTGCCCTTGGCAAAGGCCTTCTCGAGCTGCTTGATGACCTGCTCGCCGCCGTGGTGCTTCTCCAGCTCGGCGTCCAGCTCGGCCTGCATCTGCGAGATGGCCTCTTCGGTCACGGCCACGTTGTTGTTGCACTCGCCGATGTAGATCTGGTAGAGGGCGGACTGCTTCATGGCGAGCTCGTTCTCGTCGCGGATGTAGGCAATGGCCTTTTCCTTCTTGTCTTCCAGGCTGTTCTTCTCTTTCTCGACGTGCTGCACGCGGCCACTCTTCTCCATGCAGATGTCGTTAAGCGTCTCCACCTCGGTGGCAGCCTCTTCGATGGGCGTCTTGTACTTGGAGGTGCCGATAATGTCCTCGAGGTACTCCAGCAGACCGTCTTCGTGCTCATTGGCAGCCTTGGGCTTCATCTGCGCGATGGACTCGACTTCACCTTGAAGAATGAGGAACCGCTTGTGGTCGAGATCAACGCCCCGGTCCTTCAGAAGCGTTGTGACCGTTGTGAAGTTGGACGATTTGTTGTTGATGTAATATGTGCTGGAGTTGTTGCGGAATGCTTTGCGGGAGATGACAAGATCGGAGTCGGGCACGACTTCCGAACCACCGCCCGGCTATCGAAAAGCAGCATTGTCAGCAAAGAGAAGAAACACAGATGAGAAGAAAAGAAAAAAAAAATTAAGAAAAAAAAACGTACCAGATCCATGACCTCGCGGAAGTGGACGGCGACCTCGCAGTAGTCGAGATTGGGGTACTGGGCGGAGTTGTGGATGAGGGCGGACAGCTTGCCCTGGCGCATCTTGCTGGCGCGGAAGCCGAAGACGAAGAGGAGCGAGTCGATGACGTTGGACTTGCCGGAGCCGTTGGGCCCAACGACGGAGGAGAAGGAGGCGTGGAAGGGGCCGACCTCCTGGCGGCCGGCGTAGCTCTTGAAGTTGGTCAGGATGAGGTAGGTGATGACGGTGCGGGCCTTGGGGGCGGCGGGCTCGACGGGCGGCACGATGGGCATGGTGCGGTTCTTGAGCACCAGGTCCATGGGCCGCTCCAGCACCGTGTCCATGGCGCGGATGGGCTTGATGGCCGCCGTCGTCTCGTCGGCGGTGCGCGGCCGCTCGTTGACGGCGACGGCCGTGATGTCGGCTAGCGGCGTGTGGGCCACGCTAGCGACACTAGTGGCGTCGGCGATGCTAGTAGCGTCGTCAGCCGCCGCCGCTGCCGCCGCCGCCGCCGCTGGGGCCGGGGTCGGCTCGGGCGTCACCGACGGCTGCGGCGTGGGAATAGACGACTGGACCGAGGCCGGCACAGATGACGGCAGCTCGGACAGCTCGGGCGCCTCGGGCGACTCGGCCTTGACGGCCACCGCCGCCTTGGGCGCGGCCATGCTCTTGCGCTTCCGCGTCACGGGCTTCTTTGGCGCGACCTCGGCCTCGTCCTGGGCTACCACGGTGGCGGCCGTCTGGTCGGGGTCGAAGACCTCGCTGGGCTCGATGCTGGCCGACGGGGCGACGGACGCCCGCGTCCTCCTGGGCCGGCCAGGCTTCTTTGCTGGTGCCGCTGCTGCTGCAGGTTCTTCGGGCGCAATCGTCTTCCGGCGGGTCCGCCTTGGGCTGCGCGCGGGCGCGGGTGTGAAGTCCTCCTCGTCATCGTCTTGGTGAATGGTTCTGTTGGCGGGTCCCGCCATCTCATCGTCGTCCGACTCGATGATTGTGCGCCGGGTGGCGCGTCGCGTGGGACGGGTCGACATGTTCGCGTTTTGTGTCGCGGAGAAGGTAATGCGAGCAACCTTCTTGAGGAATAAAAAAGGAAAAGAAAAGCAAATATAAAAAGAGATAAAGACGTAAAAGAAAAGAAAAGCGTGCCAGCAGAGAGGCACAGATACGCAATGATACGCAACGAAGCGAATGTGGTCGTGAGAATTGACTTTCTTTGGCCGGGAAGGACTGCGTGAGGCGCGATGCGTCGCTGTATTTGGCGGCGTTGCCCCGCCTCGTTGTTGACTTGCGATTTCCTTTTTTGGGTTGTAAACAAAACATGCTTGCAAAGCCAGTTCTCCACAAAAAATGAAGCCATTATGTCAGCAAATAAACTCCCGCTTTAGCGCGAAAGTTTCGTCTAGCTCTATACATTGCTTAGGTGCATTGCATAGCTGCGTGTCTCACTACTACTACATACTGTAGAACAGCTCTAAGAGCTTTCCTCCCCAAGCTCTGCCAACACTCTTCGCACAGAGCTCATAGCAAAGAGAACTTCTGTTCCCGAAGATGGCAGGCCGACTGGACTACCGGAATTTCCACGACGTGTTCGGCTCGGGTGATACGCTCCCGTATGATCAGCATGTCAACCGCGACATCGAGTCAAAGCGGAAGAGCCTCGGCGGTGTCCTCTTCGTCGACCGGGTATTCACAGCACTGGGGATCAGCAAAGGTGTGGGAGAAATCGCGGAGAGAAACGACTCAGCCCATTGGACAGCGGCCAGCTAACAAAAAAAAATTTGTCGTTATCGTGTAGTGAAAATATATCCGCCACGAGACACCCGGGCGCTGCAGGAGCTCTTCCAGCAGATTCTCGTCTCCAAGATGTCAGCTCACCACAAGCTGTCGGCGCTGTACTATCTGCTTCTCGACCACGACGAAGGCCTGAGCGCGCGGTCCAAGATCTCCGACAGCTTTGCTGTGCAGACCGGCATGCCCAAGCGCTACCAGATCTTCATGAGCGGCCTCTGGCACATGGACCGGCTCCAGTTCAACGTGGGTCTCCCATCTTGTTTCTCTATCTTTTATCTCTCTCTCTCTCTCTCTCTCTCTCTCTCTGTCTGTCTGTCTGTCTGACGGATATAATTTTTGCTAGGTTGCCCTCGAGTATCTGGCCCACCCGTCTCTCCTGCCCGAGTTCGCCGACAACATCCTCACCGTGCTCGTGCGCCACGCCGAGAACAACGACTACACGCTGCCGCTCGCCTACTACTACACGGTTCAGCCCGTGCTCAAGACGCAGGAGGCGACCGAGCTCCTGTTCGAGGCCATCTCGCGCACCGACGTGACCGAGGCCTTTTACTTTACGCGCAGGCTGCCGGACCCGGCGCGGCGCCAGCTGTTCGAGCAGCTGATCGTGTCCGTGCTCAAGGGCACCGGCAACCTGGACGCGGCCAGCCGGTCGCACGAGCTGGTCAGCCTGCCGCTGCACGCCGACGAGGAGGCCTGGCTGCGCGAGTTCCTGACCACGGGCGAGGGCCGCAAGCTCAAGAAGGCCAGGGACACCATGATCATGAAGAAGATCGTGTCGGGCGACCTGGGCCTGGGCGAGGGCAAGAACCCCGGCGGTCCCTGGGGCATGGTGCTGCAGGGGTTCAAGCAGGGCGCCGGCGGGCGCGCGGAGCAGTAGGGTGCCGCCGCCGTCTCGGTCTCGGCGCCGGCCGCGCCACCCACTGCTCTGTACCGCGAGGGTACGCTTATCGACATCTGAGCGAGAGAGTGAGAGAGCGAGAAACTGAGAAGCGGGAGGTTTGGCGTTTCGTGGTGCATTTTTGCTTTCCTCAAAAAGTTTCATCGGCGTCATTATATCTGTGGTCTTTTGTGGTCTCGATCTGGCAGTACTGTTTCTTCTTTTGGGGGGGTTGACATGTTAAAAGAACAAAGAGCAAATTCAGATTTTATCGCAGGCGCATTTTCATTATTGCATCACAACTTTGTTCCATAAGTGATAAGGTCATAAATATATTTTGGCTAACGGCTCTTGTGGCCTGCTGCCCATAAGACCCAGACTCTGCAGAGCTAGGTGTAGAGCAACCATTCTATGCCGAGGTTTCCACGAACTCGATGTTCCTCCGAGAAAAATAACAAGATAATGCAGAACAGAAAACGCCTCATTGCATATGCCCTCTTTGCCCTCTTGCCGTTGTATACAAGCGTCATACCGAATAAAAAGGGGTGACAACCAAAAAAAAAAGTCTATCAAAACAGCCACGCTCCAGGAAAATATAATAGTACAGGAACACCAATAAAAGTAAAAAATTCGCCTCTCCGCCGCATTAGTCCTGCCGGCTGTTTTCACCGTTCTTCATTGAGACCATCTCATACTCGCCGGCGCCGTCGCGGCCGCGGCCACGACCTCGGCCCCGCGAGAAGCCCTGCTCCTCGTCGCCAGTGATAACGTCGTCACCGGCGCCGGGAGCAGCGGCACCGTTCGCGGCTGCGGCAGAAGCACCACCAGCTGCTCCGGCTGCTGCGCCGGAGCTACCGGACGCTGCAGCACCGCCGCCGCTGCCGCCAAAGCTGATGGGCTGCAGCTCGCGGTGGCGGCAGCCCCAGGTGCCCAAGGCGACGGCGATGGTGGCGGAGACAGCCATAGCGACCCACCAGGCAAGGTTGGCCGGCAGGGTGCGGGTGTAGAGCAGGACGACGGCCAGGTGGAGGGCGTGGAGGGTGAGCGCAAAGTCGAGGACGAGCTTAGAGCGGCCCACAAAGATGACGATGGCGGCGGCGCTGGAAGACACGAGCGTTAGACAAACAAGAGGGAAAAAAAAGGTGGGTGGAATGAGGAGGCACATACGAAAATACACCCCCGGCCAGGACCCAGATAAAGGCCATCAGATAGCCCTGGGTGGTGTCGCCGCGGACGGCGCTCCAGCCGAAGACGAGGTCGAAGGAGAAGTCGCGGCCCGAGACTAGCGCGGTGAAGAGCATCAGCGGGGTCACGGTGGCGTAGAGCAGGCCCTGCAGCAGGGCGATCTGGCCGAGCAGCTTAGCCGGCGGGAACTCGGCGATAGCGCCGGAGCGGCGCGGGCGGCGGCGGCGGGGCATCTTGCTGGTGAAGGGGGCGAGAAGGAGAGGTCGTGCGTGCCGGGCTCCGCGGGAGAAGGCCGGCGGCGGGATGCGGATGGGAAGGGGATGATCGCAGTAGGGATGGTGGCGGTAGCAGGAGCGTGTGTCAGGGCAGAGATCACAGTCCTAATTGTCTCGATACATCGACTGCGACCTTGCTGCACGGAGAACCGTAGACGGCTTCGATGGAGAGCAATATCAGCGAACACCACTGCGGCTATGGCGGAAGCATGCTCATGCGCTGCAGGTGCTCGCGTCGGCGTTTGGCTGTTTGTATCAAGAGAGAAACGTCACTGCCGTCGTCAAAGAAAGGCTCAAGATGGCAAGCAAGTGCGATTAAGGAGAACACAAGAAAGGGGGCGGTGGTATAGAAAGCAGTTTCGCGAGAGAAAGAGGCCGGAGAGTGCACACTGGGATGCCCCTGGGTAGCAATGCTGCACAAAGAAATGCCAAATAGAGGAACGAGTAATCGCTATTGATACGTCGTTAAACAAAATAGATCGTTCTGGTCGTCCCGAAATTAAAAGAAGATGAAAGCTAACATGGACTGGGGAAAGAAAGGTATGCTCGTCTGCGTCGTGAAGAAAGGATAGTCCAAGAAATTGCTATTGCTGGTTGTTTTGCGATGGCTGGGTGTGAACACCGTTGATAATTTACCAGGCAATATGCTTAGGGCAACGGTGCTAGTGCATAGTGCAATCAATGCTAATACGCTAATCCATAGTCCTGAAGAGCAGGGGTCCTCGGCTCTGCCGCCTGCCCAATTTGCGCCCCCCTCCACTATTTTCCAGCACAGAACACCTTGCGGCTACCATATCTCATATTGTGCCATGCTGCTTTCACCGCCTTTGTAATTTTCTGCCATTACATCAGAACTACACAGCTCTGCGGAATCCAATCTCGGTGGAATTCTCTGGAGTCTTTTTGCCGACTCTTCAATAGTCCCAGTGGACGGACAGCGCCATTCTCAATCTCTCCACCCGCAGCAGCTCACGCACGTGAATTCCGCACATCATGGGTCTGCTCTCCTACATCTGGCCCTCCGGCTCGCCCTCCGAGGAGACCACCCGCGCCGCCGCTATCCGCTCCGGCGCCGCCGTCCCCTCGCGCGCCGAGCGCCAGCGCTGCTGGGACAGCCGCGACGTCTACTTTGCCTGCCTCGACCGCCACGAGATCATCGATGCCGTCCAGCCCGCGGGTGCCGCCGCTGCCGCCAAGGCGTGCGGCGCCGAGAGCGCGCAGCTCGAGCGCGACTGCGCTGCCCAGTGGGTGCGTCAAAGCCACTCTCTCAGCACACACATACTCTCTCTCCCTCACTCTCTCTTCTTGTTTAGCTAATACTAATATATGAACAGGTTGCTCACTTCAAAAAGTATCGGGTGGCCAACCACCAGAAAGAGCAGCGTCTCAAGGCGCTGCGGGCACAGGGTGCCAACGAGATGCAGATCCAGTCCGGACCGGGAGACACGGTACCGAAGCAATGATGATTATACGGCGGACAAAATGAAAACAAAAGAATAGAAAAAATTACATATATAAAAAGATGAACAATGGCTTCCTGTAGGATTATGTGATGTTGGAAACACAAAGATAAAGCTTCACAGATGGCGTTTTGGGGTTGGCGGGACTGGAAGACACGCCACTTTTTTTTATCTCAAGAATAGGACTACTCTCAAATGACGAAATCTACGTACATAACCAACTACGTCTCACAAGCAGCGCGCTGGATTTCATGATAAAGATGCAAATATTTTGTATAAAACTGGTATCTATGCTTTGAGACAGCGACGTGGCCGTGGTGTTCCACACTCTTCGGTGGGTCCCATCAGGCCAGTAGAAAACAGATGTAACCGCTCCTGCAAAGAAAAAGGCCGAAAGGTTGTAGGTTGTTGGCTGGTATCCTGAAATAACTGTACATGCGAAAAGCAAACACGACAAGAAGAGGAGTCCCCCAGTGTATTATTGGGAAATGTCCTTCCGGTCCCTGATCTTCTAAACCTCCTCCCCTTCACGCCGCAATGCACGCCGTGCTTTGTTTCTTGCTCGCTAGACGTTGTCAGACTACTCTCTTCACTTCTCTTCCGCTGCCATCTAAGCCGTTCTCTCCATCTAAACATTGTTTTCTTAATTTTCGCTTCAAAAAGTTCGAGACAAAACCGTACATTTATTTTCTCGAGCACAAATGCATCGGGCCCTTCTTTTCCGTGAGACCCCGAATCTAACAGGAGAAACAAAAGAAAAGGAAAGATAAGAAAAAAAACTGTAATGTATAAAAGGGTGTTGTAGTAAAAAAACCCCGGGTCATGATGAGATACAAATAGGAGACGAATACAAAAAGAGGACAACAAAGATACTATAGACAGAGGCTAAGGGGGAACCAAGAGAAAAACTTTGAAAATGACAAATCCAAAGGCTTGAGTTTAATTCACATGCTGTGTTAATGCAGAGAGGAAAGGGTTCGCAAAAGAAACCGATAAAAAGAAAAGAATGGTATCATGGTGAAGATGATTTCTTGTTGTATGAACAAGGGACAAAAAACATAGGTGATATTGGGAATTGTGGCTGATGTTGCCGTCGCCGCCGCCGCCGCATGGGCCAGGATTCCTTCCCAGCCCTTCGTTGCACTTCTCGCCTCGTCTTCCAACACTTCTTCTCCTCAAACACGTATACCTGAGAAACGCTTGCTTCAATGTCATGCGGTGCCGTCGAGCTTAGGCAGGGGGGGTAGAGCCTTATCGAGGCTCTCGCGGCTCAGCTGCATCTTGATCTTGGATCCTGAGCCCACTGTGCCCGATCGTGAGCGTGTGCCCGAGACGCCGTATCCGCTATCAGCACTTTCTGGTTTCAAGTACCCCGTGGCGGGCGGTGTGGGAGGGCTTGCTCCTGTTTTGCGGCCGCCGTTGTGATGCGAGCTTGGGTCGCCGAATCTCGTATCGACAGTGTCCTTGGCCGGTGTCATGGGACGCCGATCGCTCTCTGCACTGTGATTGCTAAACCGGCTGCGGTTGCTCTGGCCGCCCGTAGAGGATGCCTCGCCCGCCTCTTCTACCGGCGGCAGAATCGACTGCTGCAGCGACTCACGCCGCTCATTATGCCCAACATTAGGGGAGAGCATCGGCGAAGAGGACCCTGAGCTAACGATGACGCCTGGCATGAGCATGCCGTTGCTTGCAGGCATGGTAGTTCTCGTCATCTCTTCCTCGTTGGGCGAAGACGTCTTCAGCGCTTCGCTCTCCGCCGCCCGGTGAGCAGCAGATGCCCCGCCGTCCGAATTCCATTGGGAGTGGCCGGATGCACCGGATCTGTGGCGCAAGTTGCTCGACCAACTTCCGCGGCCGTACTCAGCGTCCTTTCCCTTCTCCTTTTCTCGGCCGGTCGCGACTGCGGCGGACGAGCCTTCGCCTGCGTCCTCCCCCGCCGGTGCTGCTGAGGAATTGGCGGTCGCTGCGGCTGCTGCTGCTTCGATAGCTGCGGCGTCTGCTCGCTCACTGGCCTCTTGAGCGGCTTCTTCGGGGGACATGGTGATGCTAGAAACAAACTTGAGAAATCGTTCTCCATATTGTTGGGGCGGCAAGGCCGAGATCTGGTTTCCATCGTGCGACAGGCCTTTCCAGAAGTGTTCGATCTTCTTCACCATACCGTACTATCGATTCTGTTAGACCAAAAAGAATACAACTGACACACCTAAAAGGAGAGCTTACATGAGTCAGGCAGTCAATGACCCCGAGGTAGTAGATCTCTTCTGCGGGAGCGTTGTTCTGGTGCGTGGCTTGGAAGCCGCCGTCGTCCTTGTAGAAAATGGACTGCTTGCTGTCGTCGAGCTCGTCTGGCATCCTGTTGCTGCTCTGGCCGATAGGGATGGGCCGCTCCTGCTTCAGCATCTGGCGCAGCTCGCGCGTCTTCCGCTGATGCTCTAATTTACTAGGCGTGCGCATCAGCACGGACTGTGGATCAGGGCCATCGTGGTTATTGTCGCCGCCCGGTTCGAAGACCTGTAGGGTTTTGTCGCGCAGGTTCTCGTCGTTGCCTCGGTGGAGATCGTGCGTGCCGACGAGAAGAGAGTAGTCCATAATCTGCAACTTCTGCAGCAGCGCTACGTCTTTGTGCAGCTGCTCCAGAAACAGGCGCTTTTTGATCATGCCGAGCTCCAGGTGCTGATGGCGGCGCAGCCAGTTGAGGTCTTTCATGGTAGCGCGAGGGTTCTTGGACAGCAGCTCCTCGGGATAGTCGCGGCCAATGGTGGAGCCCTTCAGATCGAATGTCTGGTGGATGTCGCGGTGGGGGGGGAACAGGTTGTTCATCACGACGAAATGGATCTTCCTACCATAAGGCATCTTAACGCGATGAAGTCCAAAGAACTGCGAGAGCAGAGTGTTGGGATTCTCCGTCACGTGTTTGTAGTAGTCTTTCAAGATTTTGCGCAAGAATTTGTGCTCCGAGTGGTGGATGGTCTTGATGATGTACTTATAGTCGCGGGAGAAGTAAAAGAAGCTGCCGCTCTTGCCGGGAGAGCCCAGCTCCGAGAGAATGTATTTGCCCGCGAGGGACATGAGGTAATCGGCAGGATCGAGGTGAAACAGAGCTCGCAGATGGCGGAAGACCCATGGCGCGTAGTCTTTGAACTTGAAGTCGTACTTGGCCGAGGGTACAAGCTCGTTGCCGGCACTAAAGAGTGGTTAGAAGAAAATGGGCAACAAACAAAACTCAGTAGCGCGAGAAGGATAACAAGAAAGTGAGAACTCACATATCGAATGTGGACTTTTGCTTTGCGTCAAAGTCTTCGTCGGTCAGCGGGCGGTCCAGCTTGGCGTTGGTGCGTGATACGGACACGCGGATGCCGGTCAGCATGTTGTATGCAGCCACCCAGTTGGTATGGGTCTCGTCGACTTTGGTGCCGACGAGAACCTGGTCGTCGTCCTGCTCCATGCGGCGCTTCTTGCTGGCGCGCTTCTGCCGGTACGCCTCGGCCCACCTAAGGGCATCCTCATCGGGCACAACTTCATCCCGCGGCAGATCCGAGTGCAGAGACCGCGTGTTCCTACGAACGAGGCTCAGAGACGCTCTCCGCCCGCTGATGCTGCCAGTCCCGCTGCCGCTGCCTGCTCCGCCAACGGCGGTTGGGGAAAACCGACCAGAGGCGAACACACCAGACGCATCCAGGCCTTCTCGCGAGTTCCTTGCGGTCGGCGGTTTTGGTACTTCGAGCGTATGCCGATGCTTCAGTCCGGTAGCAGCTGAGGCCGGCCCTGGATTGTAGGCCGGGGGAGAAGAGAACCGGTGAGGGGGAACAGGAGACTGGCTAGTCGACGAGCTGCCGTCGGGAATTGCCGCTGCCGTGGCAGTTGTGCTCGTCGGCGTTGTGGCAGCTGTCGCTGTTGAGGGCCCAAACGTCGAAAATCCATTGATCGGACTGCCCGAGGGAATGGTTGTCAAAGTCGGCGGTCCATTTGGCAAAGCAGAGCCATCGCTCTTGTGTACTTGGCGGACGCTGTACACGTCAGCAGGTGAGAGGTGGATGGAGCTCGCAGTGGTAGAGGCAGTAGAGCGCCGGTTGATATCATCTGGGCTTGTGCCGGTCTGCTCGCTCTCCTCAGGGCTAGTACCATTTGCCGAAGGAGACAGGTGTGCTTGGCTCTGTGATGGCGGAATGACGACGCGTGTCCGATCAGCCATCGGATTGGGGACAGTAATAGGCCCACCTTGTGCAAGCGCTTTGTGCCTTCGCGTCAACTGTTCAGGCTTGGGCGGCGGAGGTGGGGGAAATGATGGAGCTTCTGGTCGGGCGCGCAACCCGCCGGTTGGCAGCGATGAGGCGGACTGCGAGGATGAAGGCGGTTTTTGTGGCGGCAGCGGCGGCATCCGCTGCGGAACTGCAGGTGAGGAGTAGGAAGAAGGAATGGGCGGTCTACGGTCAGTCTCATCAACGGCGTCAAAGGCATCGTGGTCTTGTTCTTCTTTGCCATAGAGAGACGACTCTCCAGCGAAGCCATCCAGACCCGGCTCTTCATCGGGTGGTATTGAGGTGGTGTGGGAACTGGCAGCACCGCCTGTACTGCTTCCACCACCATTGCGGCGACTATCGCTGCGATCGGTCATGTTTCCCGACGAGGCGTTCGACGACATGTCGTCGCCGTCTCCGTCGTCCGACGGAGCAGATGAGGAACGAATAGACTGCTGGCGATGGTTGTAGTAGAGGGAATCATCAACTATCGAGCGCGGTGGTGAGGGTGGCGGCGGTGGCGGCGAGGTCGGGGGAGGAGGTGTGTAACGGACAGGGCGGATGCCATTGACGTCGTTGAGATTGGTGTCAACAGAGACGAGAGGGTCGACAGCGACTCGACTTGCAGTCTTCAGGTCGACAGGCTTGCCGAAGGCGGTCGCTGCGGTCGCAGCCGTGGCCGCAGCCGTTGCCGGAGTCGGCGTCGTCAGAGAGGACGATTGGGTTGGGACGGGCGAGCTGTTTTCTTCAGCAGCAAAGTAGGTCATGGCAAAAAATTCCGAATGCGAAGGCAGCACAAGTTCGCAATGCCGGGTCCTAATTCTTTCTTTACAGAAACTCTGTTGGCGTGGTAACTGTTGTTCTCAGATCGTCGGAACAAATGGAAACCTTCGAGCGGACGATCAAAGAACGGGAGAGAGGAATAGTAAGACACCTAAGGCAGCAGGATAAGCTCGGTCATGGTGTAAACGAAGGACTGCAAGGCCGTCCGGATTGTCCGTCGATTTGAAATGAGACGCTGTTCTTTTTCGAAGGAGAGATGCAGGCAACGTCTCGGAAATATCACTAGATTTCGCTAGGGGGAGGTTGACGATAGGAGGTTGCGAAGAGGACGCAAAAGCACAGGTAAACAAAGAGAAAAGAAGCACAAGAAAAGGAAAATAAAGAGAAAATGAAATGAAAAAGACGCAGACCAAAGAAACAACAGAGAATTTCGGGGGAGGTCGTGGTGGTCGTAAAAAGAGCTGGTTGGCTGGGATTTGTGGATGGAGAGAGGCCGTTTTTCTTTCTGCCTTTTCAGAAAGGGAGGATTTTCTATCAATTACGAAAGGAGGGAGAAGTCAGGGAAATGAAGAGTACGCAGTAAGGAGTAGTGAGAGAGGCGGTAGCAGAGAGAGAGAGAGGGAAGGAAGGAAGGTCGCAAGGTAGCGCAGAAAAAGTGGAAACAGGAAAGTGCCAACGGAGAAGGCAGGGAAAAAAGTTGGCAAGGGCCACCGAGGGCCACCAAGAGCCACCCAGTATGTGGTGGATATGCAGGATATGCAGATATGCAGTCACAAAGAAACAAAGCCAGACGGACGGACTACGACTAGAGCAGAGCCACGCCGGCGGGCTATTAGACTGCTGGGCATTGAGGCTTAGGGCAGCCCAGTGCGCTGAGACAATGGCCCGGCCCAACTGCGTACTGCGCTAGGAGGCTAGGTCCCTTAGCTGGTGCTGGGTGGCTGCTGGCTGGGCTGGCCCGCTGGCTACTGGCTGGCAGCAATGGTAGCAGCCACAGCGGCGGAGATGGTTACAGTGGTACATGCACGGAGTACGTCGTGGTGGCTGCTGAGGTGGCTATGGGCTAGTGGTGGGCGGGTGCATTGCCTGAGCTTTTCTTTCATTTCTCGCTCTCGCTTTGTGCTCAGTTTTGGGCAACCAGTCTCCAAATGGGCCAATCACCGTTCGTAATAGCGGTAGGTGGCCCGCCAGGCACGAGAACGGGAGTCACTGTGAAACAAAGTTTATACAATGCCAATCAGGAGGAGCTTCACAGCTACGAGACGGTACGAGTGGTGAGTGGTGCTCTGTGGTGCTCTGTAATCTATACTCGTCCATACTGAAAAGGCCACCCCAACAATGAATCCCATATTTACATATGTACCCTACTTTGTACTTTGATGGTGTGTAAACCTCCATTTCGTGTAGTCTCTATAAATACAAAAGAATGCACACAATAATTTAATTCGGCCTCCGCCCGTGTATGCATATACGGAGAGTGGTAGTCGTACGTATTATGCTTGAAAATACGCGTATTTAGCACAAATGCTAATCTTTTTGGTGCCGAGAGGCTGTCTAAGCCCCTGTAAGGTACCCGCAGAGTACCTAAGAATATCTCAGTAGCTTTTCTTTATTTGTACAGGGTATTTAGTTATATGGACAGCCTTTTCTTCCCTGCGACTACCGTACTTGCATGTATGTATATAGTATATACACGTACGAGAGCATTTGCTGCCTCGTAGGGTACCGTATGTACTTGCCGTCTCTGCTTCAGTTCCTGGTATGTCGCTTCCCTATGTGCGTCTTTCGCTGTTCATCTTCATTTCTCTCTCTCTTTTCCATTTCTTCGTCTCTCCACATCTTCATCTCTCTTCACCTTTTCCCCTTTCGTCCTCTTCCCTTTCTCTTCTCTCTATCTCTTTATCTCTGCCTCTCACACATCTCATTTATTTTTTTCTAAGCCTACATGCACATGCACATCTTCTCCTCATTCTCTCCTCAAATCTCACTTTGTCCCGGCAACGCATCAACGCACAACGCG
The DNA here is from genome assembly GCA_002917075.1 of Hawksworthiomyces lignivorus. Lineage (NCBI taxonomy): Eukaryota > Fungi > Ascomycota > Sordariomycetes > Ophiostomatales > Ophiostomataceae > Hawksworthiomyces > Hawksworthiomyces lignivorus. The sequence continues at coordinate 248,599 of NTMA01000060.1, forward strand.
CAACGCGCCCGCTGCAATTCGTCCGCTGCCTTAAAGCGGCCTAGGCTGCGGCCTAGAGTTGTTTAATTTGCTCCATCCCATATCCATGCCACTTCAACTGCTGGATTAGGGGCTTTTACTGCACCCGCCAGCTGACAAGCTGACCCAAGTTGGTTGGCTCCTCTCAAATCGGAGTCCGGCAAAGGATTACCTCCGCTCGACTCCTGCCAAGGCCCCCTCCCCCTACACACAATGGACCCGTAAGTCTTGCACATGCTTTTTGACTCTTGCACCATTCTGGGGTCAGGGAATGAAACCTTCGTATTCATCTCGCCAATGTTGGATGACATCGTTCCCTCCAATGCCGAGTTAGATATGCATTTGAACTGCTTCGTTTCTCTCCATGTCGAGGCATCAAGGATCGTCTCAGCTGGTCGTGTTTCTGTTTTTCTATACCATTGGTAACATCTTCGTCTGTCATCTTCTCTCGCAAACTATCCTTCCTTCTGCCCCCTACCTGGTACCCGTTGTCTATGAGTGGAAGTGTACGTCGCATACACACTCCGTATACGTACTCGTATCCTTCCCATGGCTTCCGCCTATCCTATGTATATTTGCGCTCATTCGAGTCCTCTGCTCCCCCACAGCTCATTTCGGTGCTGCCACAATCCCCGTTTCCCGGGCACCTTTCCAGCCAATCCGCCCGTCGTGCCAAGTCACTACTGGCCTGCATTACGGGACCAAGGCATGCCGCGTTCGCCTCGCAAAAAGTGTTCCCAAAGAAACTCTGACGAGTGTCGGATTTTCTTTTATTGTTTTTCTCTTCTTTTGTGCGTTCTTGGGACATCCCCTGTCGCCTACCTTCCCACATGGCAAAACTATATGCGAGCCACCCAACCAGGAGTGTTCTATTTTTCGAACTCTCATTTGTGGAATGCGATTATGCAAGATTACTCCGTGATCGTTGGTTGTACGCACAGTGGCAGCGAAGCGACTGAGAAACAACCAGCACACGCTACTGTATGTATGCTGAGGATCGCTGAGGATCAGCTAGCTAGGCTGTCAGCCCAGACAGTCGGAAAACGGGAGAACGGTGCCCCAAATGCAGCAAGGGAGCGCTAGGAACCCCAATCGGGGTTCTGCAGTAGTCTGCTCCAACCAAGAAGAAGGCGTATTTGACAAAAATACGACGACGGGAGAAATACAAAACTCCTCCGACAGGCTCAAAAGCAGAAAACAAAACAGGTTCGCAGTCCGAACTGGACGCCGATCAGCCCGTGGGTTGCTTCTGAGCAATACAGGAACAAAAATGGCACCACGCACATTTTGCTTCAGCGAACAAATTAAAATTGTCTTCAGTGTTATGATTTTGCTGCCCAGAGATCCCAGACTACCCCTTCCCCAAAACGTGACGAAATAGAACGCGTCTGGCGACTGTTTCATCCCTGATAAAACAATATAACTAACTAATGTATCTTACACACGTTTTATGGCCATTATACATACAAGGACATACGTCAACACAAGCGGCACAGCTGTGTTGCCGCTGGTCAACCCCCTGCCACCACTGCCAGCCCCTCGTAGATCATCCGCTTCACGGCGTAGAACGTACCGCCGACTTTAGTCGCCGGTCCGCCGTCGGACGGCAGTCCGATGCTCTCTACAACTACTCGTCCTGTGCTCGTCTTCTTCACAGCCACAGACCCATCAATGACGAGCGTGCCCTCGCCGCGGAACTCCGCCGTGTGACCTGATGACTGCATCGCACGCCGCAAGTCTGCCAGCCGCAGCTCGCCAACATGCAGCGGCTGCGTGCCCGCGCGCGCCGCCGCCACCAGGTTGCTCGGCAAAACGTCGAGGGTGGGGAGGGCAGCGGCGTCGTCATTGCCGACCGAGCTGGAAGCGGCCACCACAGATGTGCTACCGGCGTCCGTCTTCTGCCGCTTGCTGGCGCCGCCTTCGTCGCCGTCCGCCGCGGCTGATGCATCTGCAGCATCCGTAACACTGGCCCCTGGTCCGAGCTGCCGCGGCTGCGCACCAGGCAGTAGCAGTCCCGTCATAGTCACAATGCCCAGTCCGCGCAGGTTCTGCCACTTGAGCTTCTTTACCAGCGCGTCGGTCAGCTTTACGACCCAGGCGTGCGTATCCACGCTGGCGTCTACGGTCACGCCCACGCGCGGCAAGAATACGTCCACGTCTGCGGGAGCCACGCCGCGGTTGCTGCTCACAGTCGCCCTATACTGAGCCGCGACCGCCTCGGTCTCGGCGTCGCTGCCGCCAACCAGGATCAGTTTGCGCGGCTCAACAAGCGGCAGGAGGATCTCCAGATTGCGATCCGTATGCAGGCCGGAATAGTCCACGTAGGCAATGCGCAGGTGGGCGGGGACGATGCTAGTTGTGTACACGAGCTTGGAGGGGCCTAGCGCGGCTGCCGACTCCGCGTTGGCCGCTGCGTCTTCCTCTCCATCTGCACCGAAATCGTCGCCGCTCTTGTCGCCGTCGTAGAAGTCTGCGCCGTCGAGGAAGTCATCGTCGTCACCCAGCGAGCCGCCCCCAGGGCTGCGCGCTGCATTGTTGTGATTGGCGCGCTTGTTTCCGCCAGGCGCCCCTCTGCTGTTCCCAGAGGCCGCCGCCGCGCCCACGTCGTCCCATTTTCGTTTCTTGCCCAGACCGTCTTGGTGGCCGTGCGCGGCGCCGCCGCCGGACTCGTTGGCAGCCGTGTCTTCTTCGCGCTCTTCCTCCCGCAGGTATTCGTCCGGGCGGATGAGCTCGCCGAAGTCGTCGTTGCGCCGCCGCCGCACGGGCACGGGGAAGATGCGCTCGCGGCCCTTCTTGCCGCGCACGTCATAGTCGTAGTGACCCTTGCGCTTGAGCAAGATGGTGACGCCAAGGTCTTCGTCGCGGAGGACGACCTTCTTGCGGCTGGCCTGTCCCATGGTCGTAGAGACGTTGAGCACTTTGCCCTGGCGGCGCTCGGCATCGGACTCCTCACCCTCCTCATCCGACGACGACGACTCGGAGGACACGTCGTCCTCGTCCTCGTCGAGGCCGCCGGTGCCGGCAAAAGGCTCCAGAAGGGCGGCGCCGCTGGCGCCCACGGCAGTTGTCTGCAGCAGCGTGGCTTGCAGCTGGCGCTGCGTAGCCAGCCACTGCTGGTAGCGGTCCAGCTCGGGCCCGTCGAGCGCGACGCGCTTGGCGTCGCGGAAAGCGAGCGGCCGGCCGGCGCCACCAACCAGGTTGTCGCCGGTGGCATCGTAGTCGTGGCGCCACCAGGCCCACAGGGTGCGCGCCAGCGACGGCCTCGTCTTGCTGCCGCCGTCTGCGGACAGCACAGCCGGGATCTCGGTCAGGACGATGAGATTCTGGGGATCGTCGGCAATCTTACGTAGGATCTCGCGCGAGAAGCCCCACTCCAGCGAAGCGTCGCTAGCTAGGATGACCTTTCCTCCGCCGTTGCTGCTGGGCTGCGCCAGGACGCGCTCGACCTGGGCCCGCCGCTCGAGCAGCCGCAGGTGGCGGAGGTCAAAGGGCCCGGCCTCGCGGCCCTTGCCGTCGTCTCCGCCCCCGCCGCCCCCGCCGCCGCGACCCCCACGGCCGCTACTATTTGTGGCCTGCTTGTCGCGATCGGCGACGGCCTCAAACTCCTGCACGATGCTGTCGTTCATCCACTCCAGCAGCGTGCGGGCGTGCCGCACGAGGCTGCCGGACGTGCGGCCGGCCAGGTAGAGCCGAGAGCGGGCCAGGTTGGCGCTGTCGGTGGCGGCAGTCGCAGATGCGGCCTCGCGCCGCCAGGCGTGCTCTAAAAAGTAGGCCAGCTCGAGGATGCGCGCGGTGGAGTCGACGGGCAGCAGCACGGTGCCGCCGCGGACGAGGCAGGCACGGATGGTGTCGAGGAGCTGCTCGTCGCGCAGGCCGGGGCGGGCGACGGGCGGGCAGCGGCTGCTGGACACGAGGGCGGTGGGCTTGCGCAGCTGCTCGAGGACCTGGCCCGACGTGGCGCCGCCGGGCCCGCCGCCGGGACCGCCGCCCATGCCAGCGCCGCCAGCGCCAGCGCCGCCGCCGCCGAGCCAGGCCGCGCCCGAAAAGACGTTCTCGGTGTACTGGCCCCAGTCGACGCCGTAGACGACGGACTCAAGCCCCAGCTGGATGTGCCAGATGGTGCCGCCGAGGGTGCGGCCGGCGTTGTAGGCGGTGATAGTCAGGCCGTTGAGCGGCGGGCGGTTGGGCGGGGCCTGAGGCTGGTGCGGCTGCGAGTACTTGAGCTCGTGCACCAGCGAGAAGTAGCGCGTGATCTCGTCGGGCGTCGGCGCCTGCAGCAAGAAGCCGCCGTCGACGTCTTCTTCGTCGGCATCGTCGCCGGCGCTGCCGTTATTATTGTTGTTGTTGCTGTTATCTCCATCGTTGTTGGCGTCACCGCTGCCGGCCTGGGCCTCGCCCTCGACGAGCGCGCGGCGCGGGACAGTGGCGGCGGCGCGCGGCGTGGAGGCGTACAGGTCCTGCAGCAGGGTGCGGCCCAGGTCGATGACGGGCTTGGTGGCGTAGACGGGGATGCGGGCGAACTGGGGAAAGTGCTTGCAGCAGTGGGCAAAGGCGGCCAGGTGGGCCACGGTGGCGTGCGTCAGCAGCACCAGCGACAATGTCGGCACCTGGCGCTCCAGCGCGCGCAGCTGCGCCGCGTCGAAGCCGGCGTCCCAGCCCACGCCGATCAGCACCTTGACGCCGCCGTCCAGCTCCAGCAGCGACTGCGACGCCGCCGCCTCCGACCGCGCCCCCACCAGCGGGCTGAACGTGAACATGGCTCTTGTTGCTCGCCGTCGCCTGGTGATCAGTCGTCGTCGTCGTCGTTCTTAGTGAGTAGCGGCCGTCAAGGGCCTCCCCTAGGACATGTCTTGGGCCCTTGTTGTTCTTCGGTTCGTCTGGTGTCCTTTTCTGTTGTGTTATGTCTGTCTATTAACTGTCTGTCTATTAATTCTGCTGTCCGTTTAATCCCTCTTGCCAAAACGAAACGAAGCAGGACTGGCAGAGCTGTTTGCGTATAGAATGGGAAGCTCACGGCAGAAAAAAAGACGCCCGTGCCGTCGCGTGTCGTCGACTTAGCGTTAGCGCACACTCCACTGTAACCTCACCATCTGCCTCCCTATTGTAAGAGATATCCACTGACGGCATTCTCCTTCTTAGGTCCCCAAAATCGGAATCGGATTAACTTCTCGGAACAACTAGTTGTCCAGAACACTAAAATAAAGAGAGCCGGCCCTGCTAAAAGTTACCCCACTTCGACCCCCTTTACCTCACCTTAAGCCGTCCTAGACGCCCCTAGACAGCCCCTAAAGATAGCTGTTTTAGGCCATCCCAGGCGCTGAAAATTAGTACCCCTGAATTTTTTTTTTTTTTTTTTTTTTTTTTTTTCCCAAAAGGAA